>CAXASD010000023.1:0-109000 GCA_963971435.1 Lasius platythorax | reverse complement strand
CCGACGCTATTTTCATGCATTTGCTCAAGTTTGGTTCATTTTTTTTTATTTTTCACGGTTAGTCGACAGAGTAACGTAGATGTGCATTTTTTAGCTTAACATGCATTCCGACGCTATTTTCATGCATTTGCTCAAGTTTGGTTCATTTTTGTTTATTTTTCACGGTTAGTCGACAGAATAACGTAAATGTGCATTTTTTAGCTTAACATGCATTCCGACGCTATTTCATGCATTTGCTCAAGTTTGGTTCATTTTTGAGCATTTTTCACGGTTAGTCAACAGAATAACGTAGATGTGCATTTTTTAGCTTAACATGCATTCCGACGCTATTTTCATGCATTTGCTCAAGTTTGGTTCATTTTTGAGCATTTTTCACGGTTAGTCGACAGAGTAACGTAAATGTGCATTTTTTAGCTTAAAATGCATTCCGACGCTATTTTCATGCATTTGCTCAAGTTTGGTTCATTTTTGAGCATTTTTCACGGTTAGTCGACAGAGTAACGTAAATGTGCATTTTTAGCTTAAAATGCATTCCGACGCTATTTTCATGCATTTGCTCAAGTTTGGTTCATTTTTGTGCATTTTTCACGATTAGTCGACAGAGTAACGAATATGTGCATTTTTTAGCTTAACATGCATTCCGACGCTATTTTCATGCATTTGCTCAAGTTTGGTTCATTTTTTTTTATTTTTCACGGTTAGTCGACAGAGTAACGTAGATGTGCATTTTTTAGCTTAACATGCATTCCGACGCTATTTTCATGCATTTGCTAAAGTTTGGTTCATTTTTGTTTATTTTTCACGGTTAGTCGACAGAATAACGTAAATGTGCATTTTTTAGCTTAACATGCATTCCGACGCTATTTTCATGCATTTGCTCAAGTTTGGTTCATTTTTTAGCATTTTTCACGGTTAGTCAACAGAATAACGTAGATGTGCATTTTTTAGCTTAACATGCATTCCGACGCTATTTTCATGCATTTGCTCAAGTTTGGTTCATTTTTGAGCATTTTTCACGGTTAGTCGACAGAGTAACGTAAATGTGCATTTTTTAGCTTAACATGCATTCCGACGCTATTTTCATGCATTTGCTAAAGTTTGGTTCATTTTTGACCATTTTTCACGGTTAGTCGACTGAATAACGTAAATGTGCATTTTTCAGCTTAACATGCATTCCGACGCTATTTTCATGCATTTGCTCAAGTTTGGTTCATTTTTGTGCATTTTTCACGGTTATTCGACAGAGTAACGTAAATGTGCAATTTTTAGCTTAAAATGCATTCCGACGCTATTTTCATGCATTTGCTCAAGTTATGTTCATTTATGTGCATTTCTCACGGTTAGTCGACAGAATAACGTAAATGTGCATTTTTTAGCTTAACATGCATTCCGACGCTATTTTCATGCATTTGCTCAAGTTTGTTCATTTTTTTTTATTTTTCACGGTTAGTCGACAGAGTAACGTAGATGTGCATTTTTTAGCTTAACATGCCTTCCGACGCTATTTTCATGCATTTGCTCAAGTTTGGTTCATTTTTGTTTATTTTTCACGGTTAGTCGACAGAGTAACCTAAATGTGCATTTTTTAGCTTAACATGCATTCCGAAGCTATTTTCATGCATTTGCTCAAGTTTGGTTCTTTTTTGCGCGTTTTTCACGGTTAGTCGACAGAGTAACGTAAATGTGCATTTTTTAGCTTAAAATGCATTCCGACGCTATTTTCATGCATTTGCTCAAGTTTGGTTCATTTTTGTGCATTTTTCACGATTAGTCGACAGAGTAACGAAAATGTGCATTTTTTAGCTTAACGTGCATTCCGACGCTATTTTCATGCATTTGCTCAAGTTTGGTTCATTTTTGTTTATTTTACACGGTTAGTCGACAGAGTAACCTAAATGTGCATTTTTTAGCTTAACATGCTTTCCGAAGCTATTTTCATGCATTTGCTCAAGTTTGGTTCATTTTTGTGCATTTTTCACGGTTAGTCGACAGAGTAACGTAAATGTGCAATTTTTAGCTTAAAATGCATTCCGACGCTATTTTCATGCATTTGCTCAAGTTATGTTCATTTATGTGCATTTTTCACGATTAGTCGACAGAATAACGTAAATGTACATTTTTAGCTTAACATGCATTCCGACGCTATTTTCATGCATTTGCTCAAGTTTGGTTCATTTTTTTTTATTTTTCACGGTTAGTCGACAGAGTAACGTAGATGTGCATTTTTTAGCTTAACATGCCTTCCGACGCTATTTTCATGCATTTGCTCAAGTTTGGTTCATTTTTGTTTATTTTTCACGGTTAGTCGACAGAGTAACCTAAATGTGCATTTTTTAGCTTAACATGCATTCCGAAGCTATTTTCATGCATTTGCTCAAGTTTGGTTCTTTTTTGCGCGTTTTTCACGGTTAGTCGACAGAGTAACGTAAATGTACATTTTTTAGCTTAACATGCAATCCGACGCTATTTTCATGCATTTTCTCAAGTTTGGTTCATTTTTGACCAATTTTAACGGTTAGTCGACAGAATAACGTAAATGTGCATTTTTCAGCTTAACATGCATTCCGACGCTATTTTCATGCATTTGCTCAAGTTTGGTTCATTTTTGAGCATTTTTCACGGTTAGTCGACAGAGTAACGTAAATGTGCAATTTTTAGCTTAAAATGCATTCCGACGCTATTTTCATGCATTTGCTCAAGTTATGTTCATTTATGTGCATTTTTCACGGTTAGTCGACAGAATAACGTAAATGTGCATTTTTTAGCTTAACATGCATTCCGACGCTATTTTCATGCATTTGCTCGAATTTGGTTGATTTTCGTTCATTTTTACGGTTAGTCGACAGAATAACGTAAATGTGCATTTTTTAGCTTAACATGCATTCCGACGCTATTTTCATGCATTTGCTCAAGTTTTGGTTCTTTTTTGCGCGTTTTTCACGGTTAGTCGACAGAGTAACGTAAATGTACATTTTTTTAGCTTAACATGCAATCCGACGCTATTTTCATGCATTTTCTCAAGTTTGGTTCATTTTTGACCAATTTTAACGGTTAGTCGACAGAATAACGTAAATGTGCATTTTTCAGCTTAACATGCATTCCGACGCTATTTTCATGCATTTGCTCAAGTTTGGTTCATTTTTGAGCATTTTTCACGGTTAGTCGACAGAGTAACGTAAATGTGCAATTTTTAGCTTAAAATGCATTCCGACGCTATTTTCATGCATTTGCTCAAGTTATGTTCATTTATGTGCATTTTTCACGGTTAGTCGACAGAATAAGGTAAATGTGCATTTTTTAGCTTAACATGCATTCCGACGCTATTTTCATGCATTTGCTCGAATTTGGTTGATTTTCGTTCATTTTTACGGTTAGTCGACAGAATAACGTAAATGTGCATTTTTAGCTTAACATGCATTCCGACGCTATTTTCATGCATTTGCTCAAGTTTGGTTCATTTTTTTTATTTTTCACGGTTAGTCGACAGAGTAACCTAAATGTGAATTTTTTAGCTTAACATGCATTCCGAAGCTATTTTCATGCATTTGCTCAAGTTTGGTTCTTTTTTGCGCGTTTTTCACGGTTAGTCGACAGAGTAACGTAAATGTACATTTTTTTAGCTTAACATGCAATCCGACGCTATTTTCATGCATTTGCTCAAGTTTGGTTCATTTTTGTTTATTTTTCACGGTTAGTCGACAGAGTAACCTAAATGTGCATTTTTTAGCTTAACATGCATTCCGAAGCTATTTTCATGCATTTGCTCAAGTTTGGTTCATTATTGCGCGTTTTTCACGGTTAGTCGACAGAGTAACGTAAATGTACATTTTTTAGCTTAACATGCAATCCGACGCTATTTTCATGCATTTTCTCAAGTTTGGTTCATTTTTGACCATTTTTCACGGTTAGTCGACAGAATAACGTAAATGTGCATTTTTCAGCTTAACTTGCATTCCGACGCTATTTTCATGCATTTGCTCAAGTTTGGTTCATTTTTGTGCATTTTTCACGGTTAGTCGACAGAGTAACGTAAATGTGCATTTTTTAGCTTAACATGCATTCCGACGCTATTTTCATACATTTGCTCAAGTTTGGTTCATTTTCGTTCATTTTTCACGGTTAGTCGACAGAATAACGTAAATGTGCATTTTTTAGCTTAACATGCATTCCGACGCTATTTTCATGCATTTGCTCAAGTTATGTTCATTATTGTTTATTTTTTACGGTTAGTCGACAGAGTAACCTAAATGTGCATTTTTTAGCTTAACATGCAATCCGACGCTATTTTCATGCATTTTCTCAAGTTTGGTTTATTTTTGACCATTTTTCACGGTTAGTCGACTGAATAACGTAAATGTGCATTTTTCAGCTTAACATGCATTCCGACGCTATTTTCATGCATTTGCTCAAGTTTGGTTCATTCTTGTGCATTTTTCACGGTTAGTCGACAGAGTAACGTAAATGTGCAATTTTTAGCTTAAAATGCATTCCGACGCTATTTTCATGCATTTGCTCAAGTTATGTTCATTTTTGTTTATTTTTACGGTTAGTCGACAGAGTAACCTAAATGTGCATTTTTTAGCTTAACATGCATTCCGAAGCTATTTTCATGCATTTGCTCAAGTTTGGTTCATTTTAGCGCGTTTTTCACGGTTAGTCGACAGAGTAACGTAAATGTACATTTTTTAGTTTAACATGCAATCCGACGCTATTTTCATGCATTTTCTCAAGTTTGGTTCATTTTTGACCATTTTTCACGGTTAGTCGACAGAATAACGTAAATGTGCATTTTTCAGCTTAACATGCATTCCGACGCTATTTTCATGCATTTGCTCAAGTTTGGTTCATTTTTGTGCATTTTTCACGGTTAGTCGACAGAGTAACGTAAATGTGCATTTTTTAGCTTAACATGCATTCCGACGCTATTTTCATACATTTGCTCAAGTTTGGTTCATTTTCGTTCATTTTTCACGGTTAGTCGACAGAATAACGTAAATGTGCATTTTTTAGCTTAACATGCATTCCGACGCTATTTTCATGCATTTGCTCAAGTTTGGTTCATTTTTGACCATTTTTCACGGTTAGTCGACAGAATAACGTAAATGTGCATTTTTTAGCTTAACATGCATTCCGACGCTATTTTCATGCATTTGCTCAAGTTTAGTTCATTTTTGTGCATTTTTCACGGTTAGTCGACAGAGTAACGTAAATGTTCATTTTTTAGCTTAACTTGCATTCCGAAGCTATTTTCATGCATTTGCTCAAGTTTGGTTTATTTTTGTGCGTTTTTCACGGTTAGTCGACAGAGTAACGTAAATGTGCATTTTTTAGCTTAACATGCATTCCGACGCTATTTTCATGCATTTGCTCGAATTTGGTTGATTTTCGTTCATTTTTACGGTTAGTCGACAGAATAACGTAAATGTGCATTTTTTAGCTTAACATGCATTCCGACGCTATTTTCATGCATTTGCTCAAGTTTGGTTCATTTTTGAGCATTTTTCACGGTTAGTCGACAGAGTAACGTAAATGTGCAATTTTTAGCTTAAAATGCATTCCGACGCTATTTTCATGCATTTGCTCAAGTTATGTTCATTTATGTGCAGTTTTCACGGTTAGTCGACAGAATAACGTAAATGTGCATTTTTTAGCTTAACATGCATTCCGACGCTATTTTCATGCATTTGCTCGAATTTGGTTGATTTTCGTTCATTTTTACGGTTAGTCGACAGAATAACGTAAATGTGCATTTTTTAGCTTAACATGCATTCCGACGCTATTTTCATGCATTTGCTAAAGTTTGGTTCATTTTTGTTTATTTTTCACGGTTAGTCGACAGAGTAACCTAAATGTGAATTTTTTAGCTTAACATGCATTCCGAAGCTATTTTCATGCATTTGCTCAAGTTTGGTTCTTTTTTGCGCGTTTTTCACGGTTAGTCGACAGAGTAACGTAAATGTACATTTTTTTAGCTTAACATGCAATCCGACGCTATTTTCATGCATTTGCTCAAGTTTGGTTCATTTTTGTTTATTTTTCACGGTTAGTCGACAGAGTAACCTAAATGTGCATTTTTTAGCTTAACATGCATTCCGAAGCTATTTTCATGCATTTGCTCAAGTTTGGTTCTTTTTTGCGCGTTTTTCACGGTTAGTCGACAGAGTAACGTAAATGTACATTTTTTTAGCTTAACATGCAATCCGACGCTATTTTCATGCATTTTCTCAAGTTTGGTTCATTTTTGACCATTTTTAACGGTTAGTCGACAGAATAACGTAAATGTGCATTTTTCAGCTTAACATGCATTCCGACGCTATTTTCATGCATTTGCTCAAGTTTGGTTCATTTTTGAGCATTTTTCACGGTTAGTCGACAGAGTAACGTAAATGTGCAATTTTTAGCTTAAAATGCATTCCGACGCTATTTTCATGCATTTGCTCAAGTTATGTTCATTTATGTGCAGTTTTCACGGTTAGTCGACAGAATAACGTAAATGTGCATTTTTTAGCTTAACATGCATTCCGACGCTATTTTCATGCATTTGCTCAAGTTTGGTTCATTTTTTAGCATTTTTCACGGTTAGTCAACAGAATAACGTAGATGTGCATTTTTTAGCTTAACATGCATTCCGACGCTATTTTCATGCATTTGCTCAAGTTTAGTTCATTTTTGTGCATTTTTCACGGTTAGTCGACAGAGTAACGTAAATGTTCATTTTTTAGCTTAACATGCATTCCGAAGCTATTTTCATGCATTTGCTCAAGTTTGGTTCATTTTTGCGCGTTTTTCACGGTTAGTCGACAGAGTAACGTAAATGTACATTTTTTAGCTTAACATGCAATCCGACGCTATTTTCATGCATTTTCTCAAGTTTGGTTCATTTTTGACCATTTTTCACGGTTAGTCGACAGAATAACGTAAATGTGCATTTTTCAGCTTAACATGCATTCCGACGCTATTTTCATGCATTTGCTCAAGTTTGGTTCATTTTTGTGCATTTTTCACGGTTAGTCGACAGAGTAACGTAAATGTGCATTTTTTAGCTTAACATGCATTCCGACGCTATTTTCATACATTTGCTCAAGTTTGGTTCATTTTCGTTCATTTTTCACGGTTAGTCGACAGAATAACGTAAATGTGCATTTTTTAGCTTAACATGCATTCCGACGCTATTTTCATGCATTTGCTCAAGTTTGGTTCATTTTTGACCATTTTTCACGGTTAGTCGACAGAATAACGTAAATGTGCATTTTTTAGCTTAACATGCATTCCGACGCTATTTTCATGCATTTGCTCAAGTTTAGTTCATTTTTGTGCATTTTTCACGGTTAGTCGACAGAGTAACGTAAATGTTCATTTTTTAGCTTAACTTGCATTCCGAAGCTATTTTCATGCATTTGCTCAAGTTTGGTTTATTTTTGTGCGTTTTTCACGGTTAGTCGACAGAGTAACGTAAATGTGCATTTTTTAGCTTAACATGCATTCCGACGCTATTTTCATGCATTTGCTCAAGTTTGGTTCATTTTTGACCATTTTTCACGGTTAGTCGACAGAGTAACCTAAATGTGCATTTTTTAGCTTAACATGCATTCCGAAGATATTTTCATGCATTTGCTCAAGTTTGGTTCATTTTTGTGCATTTCTCACGGTTAGTCGACAGAATAACGTAAATGTGAATTTTTTAGCTTAACATGCATTCCGACGCTATTTTCAGGCATTTGCTCAAGTTTGGTTGATTTTTGTACATTTTTCACGGTTAGTCGAAAAAATAACGTAAATGTGCATTTTTTAGCCTAACATGCATTCCGACGCTATTTTCAGGCATTTGCTCAAGTTTGGTTGATTTTAGTTCATTTTTCACGGTTAGTCGACAGAATAACGTAAATGTGCATTTTTTAGCTTAACATGCATTCCGAAGTTATTTTCATGCATTTGCTCAAGTTTTGTTTATTTTTGTGCGTTTTTACGGTTAGTCGACAGAATAACGTAAACGTGCATTTTTTAGCTTAACATGCATTCCGACGCTATTTTCATGCATTTGCTCAAGTTTGGTTCATTTTTTTTTATTTTTCACGGTTAGTCGACAGAGTAACGTAGATGTGCATTTTTTAGCTTAACATGCATTCCGACGCTATTTTCATGCATTTGCTCAAGTTTGGTTCATTTTTGTTTATTTTTCACGGTTAGTCGACAGAATAACGTAAATGTGCATTTTTTAGCTTAACATGCATTCCGACGCTATTTTCATGCATTTGCTCAAGTTTGGTTCATTTTTGAGCATTTTTCACGGTTAGTCAACAGAATAACGTAGATGTGCATTTTTTAGCTTAACATGCATTCCGACGCTATTTTCATGCATTTGCTCAAGTTTGGTTCATTTTTGAGCATTTTTCACGGTTAGTCGACAGAGTAACGTAAATGTGCATTTTTTAGCTTAAAATGCATTCCGACGCTATTTTCATGCATTTGCTCAAGTTTGGTTCATTTTTGTGCATTTTTCACGATTAGTCGACAGAGTAACGAAAATGTGCATTTTTTAGCTTAACGTGCATTCCGACGCTATTTTCATGCATTTTCTCAAGTTTGGTTCATTTTTGACCATTTTTCACGGTTAGTCGACAGAATAACGTAAATGTGCATTTTTCAGCTTAACATGCATTCCGACGCTATTTTCATGCATTTGCTCAAGTTTGGTTCATTTTTGTGCATTTTTCACGGTTAGTCGACAGAGTAACGTAAATGTTCATTTTTTAGCTTAACTTGCATTCCGAAGCTATTTTCATGCATTTGCTCAAGTTTGGTTTATTTTTGTGCGTTTTTCACGGTTAGTCGACAGAGTAACGTAAATGTGCATTTTTTAGCTTAACATGCATTCCGACGCTATTTTCATGCATTTGCTCAAGTTTGGTTCATTTTTGACCATTTTTCACGGTTAGTCGACAGAGTAACCTAAATGTGCATTTTTTAGCTTAACATGCATTCCGAAGATATTTTCATGCATTTGCTCAAGTTTGGTTCATTTTTGTGCATTTCTCACGGTTAGTCGACAGAATAACGTAAATGTGAATTTTTTAGCTTAACATGCATTCCGAAGTTATTTTCATGCATTTGCTCAAGTTTTGTTTATTTTTGTGCGTTTTTACGGTTAGTCGACAGAATAACGTAAACGTGCATTTTTTAGCTTAACATGCATTCCGACGCTATTTTCATGCATTTGCTCAAGTTTGGTTCATTTTTTTTTATTTTTCACGGTTAGTCGACAGAGTAACGTAGATGTGCATTTTTTAGCTTAACATGCATTCCGACGCTATTTTCATGCATTTGCTCAAGTTTGGTTCATTTTTTAGCATTTTTCACGGTTAGTCAACAGAATAACGTAGATGTGCATTTTTTAGCTTAACATGCATTCCGACGCTATTTTCATGCATTTGCTCAAGTTTGGTTCATTTTTGAGCATTTTTCACGGTTAGTCGACAGAGTAACGTAAATGTGCATTTTTTAGCTTAAAATGCATTCCGACGCTATTTTCATGCATTTGCTCAAGTTTGGTTCATTTTTGTGCATTTTTCACGATTAGTCGACAGAGTAACGAAAATGTGCATTTTTTAGCTTAACGTGCATTCCGACGCTATTTTCATGCATTTGCTCAAGTTTGGTTCATTTTTGACCATTTTTCACGGTTAGTCGACTGAATAACGTAAATGTGCATTTTTCAGCTTAACATGCATTCCGACGCTATTTTCATGCATTTGCTCAAGTTTGGTTCATTTTTGTGCATTTTTCACGGTTAGTCGACAGAGTAACGTAAATGTGCAATTTTTAGCTTAAAATGCATTCCGACGCTATTTTCATGCATTTGCTCAAGTTATGTTCATTTATGTGCATTTTTCACGGTTAGTCGACAGAATAACGTAAATGTGCATTTTTTAGCTTAACATGCATTCCGACGCTATTTTCATGCATTTGCTCAAGTTTGGTTCATTTTTTTTTATTTTTCACGGTTAGTCGACAGAGTAACGTAGATGTGCATTTTTTAGCTTAACATGCCTTCCGACGCTATTTTCATGCATTTGCTCAAGTTTGGTTCATTTTTGTTTATTTTTCACGGTTAGTCGACAGAGTAACCTAAATGTGCATTTTTTAGCTTAACATGCATTCCGAAGCTATTTTCATGCATTTGCTCAAGTTTGGTTCTTTTTTGCGCGTTTTTCACGGTTAGTCGACAGAGTAACGTAAATGTACATTTTTTTAGCTTAACATGCAATCCGACGCTATTTTCATGCATTTTCTCAAGTTTGGTTCATTTTTGACCATTTTTAACGGTTAGTCGACAGAATAACGTAAATGTGCATTTTTCAGCTTAACATGCATTCCGACGCTATTTTCATGCATTTGCTCAAGTTTGGTTCATTTTTGAGCATTTTTCACGGTTAGTCGACAGAGTAACGTAAATGTGCAATTTTTAGCTTAAAATGCATTCCGACGCTATTTTCATGCATTTGCTCAAGTTATGTTCATTTATGTGCAGTTTTCACGGTTAGTCGACAGAATAACGTAAATGTGCATTTTTTAGCTTAACATGCATTCCGACGCTATTTTCATGCATTTGCTCAAGTTTGGTTCATTTTTTAGCATTTTTCACGGTTAGTCAACAGAATAACGTAGATGTGCATTTTTTAGCTTAACATGCATTCCGACGCTATTTTCATGCATTTGCTCAAGTTTGGTTCATTTTTGAGCATTTTTCACGGTTAGTCGACAGAGTAACGTAAATGTGCATTTTTTAGCTTAAAATGCATTCCGACGCTATTTTCATGCATTTGCTCAAGTTTGGTTCATTTTTGTGCATTTTTCACGATTAGTCGACAGAGTAACGAAAATATGCATTTTTTAGCTTAACGTGCATTCCGACGCTATTTTCATGCATTTGCTCAAGTTTGGTTCATTTTTGTTTATTTTACACGGTTAGTCGACAGAGTAACCTAAATGTGCATTTTTTAGCTTAACATGCATTCCGAAGCTATTTTCATGCATTTGCTCAAGTTTGGTTCATTATTGCGCGTTTTTCACGGTTAGTCGACAGAGTAACGTAAATGTACATTTTTTAGCTTAACATGCAATCCGACGCTATTTTCATGCATTTTCTCAAGTTTGGTTCATTTTTTACCATTTTTCACGGTTAGTCGACTGAATAACGTAAATGTGCATTTTTCAGCTTAACATGCATTCCGACGCTATTTTCATGCATTTGCTCAAGTTTGGTTCATTTTTGTGCATTTTTCACGGTTAGTCGACAGAGTAACGTAAATGTGCAATTTTTAGCTTAAAATGCCTTCCGACGCTATTTTCATGCATTTGCTCAAGTTATGTTCATTTATGTGCATTTTTCACGGTTAGTCGACAGAATAACGTAAATGTGCATTTTTTAGCTTAACATGCATTCCGACGCTATTTTCATGCATTTGCTCAAGTTTGGTTCATTTTTTTTTATTTTTCACGGTTAGTCGACAGAGTAACGTAGATGTGCATTTTTTAGCTTAACATGCCTTCCGACGCTATTTTCATGCATTTGCTCAAGTTTGGTTCATTTTTGTTTATTTTTCACGGTTAGTCGACAGAGTAACCTAAATGTGCATTTTTTAGCTTAACATGCATTCCGAAGCTATTTTCATGCATTTGCTCAAGTTTGGTTCTTTTTTGCGCGTTTTTCACGGTTAGTCGACAGAGTAACGTAAATGTACATTTTTTTAGCTTAACATGCAATCCGACGCTATTTTCATGCATTTGCTCAAGTTTGGTTCATTTTTGTTTATTTTTCACGGTTAGTCGACAGAATAACCTAAATGTGCATTTTTTAGCTTAACATGCATTCCGACGCTATTTTCATGCATTTGCTCAAGTTTGGTTCATTTTTTTTTATTTTTCACGGTTAGTCGACAGAGTAACGTAGATGAGCATTTTTTAGCTTAACATGCATTCCGACGCTATTTTCATGCATTTGCTCAAGTTTGGTTCATTTTTGACCATTTTTCACGGTTAGTCGACAGAATAACGTAAATGTGCATTTTTTAGCTTAACATGCATTCCGACGCTATTTTCATGCATTTGCTCAAGTTTAGTTCATTTTTGTGCATTTTTCACGGTTAGTCGACAGAGTAACGTAAATGTTCATTTTTTAGCTTAACTTGCATTCCGAAGCTATTTTCATGCATTTGCTCAAGTTTGGTTTATTTTTGTGCGTTTTTCACGGTTAGTCGACAGAGTAACGTAAATGTGCATTTTTTAGCTTAACATGCATTCCGACGCTATTTTCATGCATTTGCTCAAGTTTGGTTCATTTTTGACCATTTTTCACGGTTAGTCGACAGAGTAACCTAAATGTGCATTTTTTAGCTTAACATGCATTCCGAAAATATTTTCATGCATTTGCTCAAGTTTGGTTCATTTTTGTTTATTTTACACGGTTAGTCGACAGAGTAACCTAAATGTGCATTTTTTAGCTTAACATGCATTCCGAAGCTATTTTCATGCATTTGCTCAAGTTTGGTTCATTATTGCGCGTTTTTCACGGTTAGTCGACAGAGTAACGTAAATGTACATTTTTTAGCTTAACATGCAATCCGACGCTATTTTCATGCATTTTCTCAAGTTTGGTTCATTTTTTACCATTTTTCACGGTTAGTCGACTGAATAACGTAAATGTGCATTTTTCAGCTTAACATGCATTCCGACGCTATTTTCATGCATTTGCTCAAGTTTGGTTCATTTTTGTGCATTTTTCACGGTTAGTCGACAGAGTAACGTAAATGTGCAATTTTTAGCTTAAAATGCCTTCCGACGCTATTTTCATGCATTTGCTCAAGTTATGTTCATTTATGTGCATTTTTCACGGTTAGTCGACAGAATAACGTAAATGTGCATTTTTTAGCTTAACATGCATTCCGACGCTATTTTCATGCATTTGCTCAAGTTTGGTTCATTTTTTTTTATTTTTCACGGTTAGTCGACAGAGTAACGTAGATGTGCATTTTTTAGCTTAACATGCCTTCCGACGCTATTTTCATGCATTTGCTCAAGTTTGGTTCATTTTTGTTTATTTTTCACGGTTAGTCGACAGAGTAACCTAAATGTGCATTTTTTAGCTTAACATGCATTCCGAAGCTATTTTCATGCATTTGCTCAAGTTTGGTTCTTTTTTGCGCGTTTTTTACGGTTAGTCGACAGAGTAACGTAAATGTACATTTTTTTAGCTTAACATGCAATCCGACGCTATTTTCATGCATTTGCTCAAGTTTGGTTCATTTTTGTTTATTTTTCACGGTTAGTCGACAGAGTAACCTAAATGTGCATTTTTTAGCTTAACATGCATTCCGACGCTATTTTCATGCATTTGCTCAAGTTTGGTTCATTTTTTTTTATTTTTCACGGTTAGTCGACAGAGTAACGTAGATGAGCATTTTTTAGCTTAACATGCATTCCGACGCTATTTTCATGCATTTGCTCAAGTTTTGGTTCATTTTTGACCATTTTTCACGGTTAGTCGACAGAATAACGTAAATGTGCATTTTTTAGCTTAACATGCATTCCGACGCTATTTTCATGCATTTGCTCAAGTTTAGTTCATTTTTGTGCATTTTTCACGGTTAGTCGACAGAGTAACGTAAATGTTCATTTTTTAGCTTAACTTGCATTCCGAAGCTATTTTCATGCATTTGCTCAAGTTTGGTTTATTTTTGTGCGTTTTTCACGGTTAGTCGACAGAGTAACGTAAATGTGCATTTTTTAGCTTAACATGCATTCCGACGCTATTTTCATGCATTTGCTCAAGTTTGGTTCATTTTTGACCATTTTTCACGGTTAGTCGACTGAGTAACCTAAATGTGCATTTTTTAGCTTAACATGCATTCCGAAGATATTTTCATGCATTTGCTCAAGTTTGGTTCATTTTTGTGCATTTTTCACGGTTAGTCGACAGAATAACGTAAATGTGAATTTTTTAGCTTAACATGCATTCCGACGCTATTTTCAGGCATTTGCTCAAGTTTGGTTGATTTTTGTACATTTTTCACGGTTAGTCGAAAAAATAACGTAAATGTGCATTTTTTAGCCTAACATGCATTCCGACGCTATTTTCATGCATTTGCTCGAATTTGGTTGATTTTCGTTCATTTTTACGGTTAGTCGACAGAATAACGTAAATGTGCATTTTTTAGCTTAACATGCATTCCGACGCTATTTTCATGCATTTGCTAAAGTTTGGTTCATTTTTGTTTATTTTTCACGGTTAGTCGACAGAGTAACCTAAATGTGAATTTTTTAGCTTAACATGCATTCCGAAGCTATTTTCATGCATTTGCTCAAGTTTGGTTCTTTTTTGCGCGTTTTTCACGGTTAGTCGACAGAGTAACGTAAATGTACATTTTTTTAGCTTAACATGCAATCCGACGCTATTTTCATGCATTTGCTCAAGTTTGGTTCATTTTTGTTTATTTTTCACGGTTAGTCGACAGAGTAACCTAAATGTGCATTTTTTAGCTTAACATGCATTCCGAAGCTATTTTCATGCATTTGCTCAAGTTTGGTTCTTTTTTGCGCGTTTTTCACGGTTAGTCGACAGAGTAACGTAAATGTACATTTTTTTAGCTTAACATGCAATCCGACGCTATTTTCATGCATTTTCTCAAGTTTGGTTCATTTTTGACCATTTTTAACGGTTAGTCGACAGAATAACGTAAATGTGCATTTTTCAGCTTAACATGCATTCCGACGCTATTTTCATGCATTTGCTCAAGTTTGGTTCATTTTTGAGCATTTTTCACGGTTAGTCGACAGAGTAACGTAAATGTGCAATTTTTAGCTTAAAATGCATTCCGACGCTATTTTCATGCATTTGCTCAAGTTATGTTCATTTATGTGCAGTTTTCACGGTTAGTCGACAGAATAACGTAAATGTGCATTTTTTAGCTTAACATGCATTCCGACGCTATTTTCATGCATTTGCTCAAGTTTGGTTCATTTTTTAGCATTTTTCACGGTTAGTCAACAGAATAACGTAGATGTGCATTTTTTAGCTTAACATGCATTCCGACGCTATTTTCATGCATTTGCTCAAGTTTAGTTCATTTTTGTGCATTTTTCACGGTTAGTCGACAGAGTAACGTAAATGTTCATTTTTTAGCTTAACATGCATTCCGAAGCTATTTTCATGCATTTGCTCAAGTTTGGTTCATTTTTGCGCGTTTTTCACGGTTAGTCGACAGAGTAACGTAAATGTACATTTTTTAGCTTAACATGCAATCCGACGCTATTTTCATGCATTTTCTCAAGTTTGGTTCATTTTTGACCATTTTTCACGGTTAGTCGACAGAATAACGTAAATGTGCATTTTTCAGCTTAACATGCATTCCGACGCTATTTTCATGCATTTGCTCAAGTTTGGTTCATTTTTGTGCATTTTTCACGGTTAGTCGACAGAGTAACGTAAATGTGCATTTTTTAGCTTAACATGCATTCCGACGCTATTTTCATACATTTGCTCAAGTTTGGTTCATTTTCGTTCATTTTTCACGGTTAGTCGACAGAAAAACGTAAATGTGCATTTTTTAGCTTAACATGCATTCCGACGCTATTTTCATGCATTTGCTCAAGTTTGGTTCATTTTTGACCATTTTTCACGGTTAGTCGACAGAATAACGTAAATGTGCATTTTTTAGCTTAACATGCATTCCGACGCTATTTTCATGCATTTGCTAAAGTTTGGTTCATTTTTGTTTATTTTTCACGGTTAGTCGACAGAGTAACCTAAATGTGAATTTTTTAGCTTAACATGCATTCCGAAGCTATTTTCATGCATTTGCTCAAGTTTGGTTCTTTTTTGCGCGTTTTTCACGGTTAGTCGACAGAGTAACGTAAATGTACATTTTTTTAGCTTAACATGCAATCCGACGCTATTTTCATGCATTTGCTCAAGTTTGGTTCATTTTTGTTTATTTTTCACGGTTAGTCGACAGAGTAACCTAAATGTGCATTTTTTAGCTTAACATGCATTCCGAAGCTATTTTCATGCATTTGCTCAAGTTTGGTTCTTTTTTGCGCGTTTTTCACGGTTAGTCGACAGAGTAACGTAAATGTACATTTTTTTAGCTTAACATGCAATCCGACGCTATTTTCATGCATTTTCTCAAGTTTGGTTCATTTTTGACCATTTTTAACGGTTAGTCGACAGAATAACGTAAATGTGCATTTTTCAGCTTAACATGCATTCCGACGCTATTTTCATGCATTTGCTCAAGTTTGGTTCATTTTTGAGCATTTTTCACGGTTAGTCGACAGAGTAACGTAAATGTGCAATTTTTAGCTTAAAATGCATTCCGACGCTATTTTCATGCATTTGCTCAAGTTATGTTCATTTATGTGCAGTTTTCACGGTTAGTCGACAGAATAACGTAAATGTGCATTTTTTAGCTTAACATGCATTCCGACGCTATTTTCATGCATTTGCTCAAGTTTGGTTCATTTTTAGCATTTTTCACGGTTAGTCAACAGAATAACGTAGATGTGCATTTTTTAGCTTAACATGCATTCCGACGCTATTTTCATGCATTTGCTCAAGTTTAGTTCATTTTTGTGCATTTTTCACGGTTAGTCGACAGAGTAACGTAAATGTTCATTTTTTAGCTTAACATGCATTCCGAAGCTATTTTCATGCATTTGCTCAAGTTTGGTTCATTTTTGCGCGTTTTTCACGGTTAGTCGACAGAGTAACGTAAATGTACATTTTTTAGCTTAACATGCAATCCGACGCTATTTTCATGCATTTTCTCAAGTTTGGTTCATTTTTGACCATTTTTCACGGTTAGTCGACAGAATAACGTAAATGTGCATTTTTCAGCTTAACATGCATTCCGACGCTATTTTCATGCATTTGCTCAAGTTTGGTTCATTTTTGTGCATTTTTCACGGTTAGTCGACAGAGTAACGTAAATGTGCATTTTTTAGCTTAACATGCATTCCGACGCTATTTTCATACATTTGCTCAAGTTTGGTTCATTTTCGTTCATTTTTCACGGTTAGTCGACAGAAAAACGTAAATGTGCATTTTTTAGCTTAACATGCATTCCGACGCTATTTTCATGCATTTGCTCAAGTTTGGTTCATTTTTGACCATTTTTCACGGTTAGTCGACAGAATAACGTAAATGTGCATTTTTTAGCTTAACATGCATTCCGACGCTATTTTCATGCATTTGCTCAAGTTTAGTTCATTTTTGTGCATTTTTCACGGTTAGTCGACAGAGTAACGTAAATGTTCATTTTTTAGCTTAACTTGCATTCCGAAGCTATTTTCATGCATTTGCTCAAGTTTGGTTTATTTTTGTGCGTTTTTCACGGTTAGTCGACAGAGTAACGTAAATGTGCATTTTTTAGCTTAACATGCATTCCGACGCTATTTTCATGCATTTGCTCAAGTTTGGTTCATTTTTGACCATTTTTCACGGTTAGTCGACAGAGTAACCTAAATGTGCATTTTTTAGCTTAACATGCATTCCGAAGATATTTTCATGCATTTGCTCAAGTTTGGTTCATTTTTGTGCATTTCTCACGGTTAGTCGACAGAATAACGTAAATGTGAATTTTTTAGCTTAACATGCATTCCGACGCTATTTTCAGGCATTTGCTCAAGTTTGGTTGATTTTTGTACATTTTTCACGGTTAGTCGAAAAAATAACGTAAATGTGCATTTTTTAGCCTAACATGCATTCCGACGCTATTTTCAGGCATTTGCTCAAGTTTGGTTGATTTTCGTTCATTTTTCATGGTTAGTCGACAGAATAACGTAAATGTGCATTTTTTAGCTTAACATGCATTCCGAAGTTATTTTCATGCATTTGCTCAAGTTTTGTTTATTTTTGTGCGTTTTTACGGTTAGTCGACAGAATAACGTAAACGTGCATTTTTTAGCTTAACATGCATTCCGACGCTATTTTCATGCATTTGCTCAAGTTTGGTTCATTTTTTTTTATTTTTCACGGTTAGTCGACAGAGTAACGTAGATGTGCATTTTTTAGCTTAACATGCATTCCGACGCTATTTTCATGCATTTGCTCAAGTTTGGTTCATTTTTGTTTATTTTTCACGGTTAGTCGACAGAATAACGTAAATGTGCATTTTTTAGCTTAACATGCATTCCGACGCTATTTTCATGCATTTGCTCAAGTTTGGTTCATTTTTGAGCATTTTTCACGGTTAGTCAACAGAATAACGTAGATGTGCATTTTTTAGCTTAACATGCATTCCGACGCTATTTTCATGCATTTGCTCAAGTTTGGTTCATTTTTGAGCATTTTTCACGGTTAGTCGACAGAGTAACGTAAATGTGCATTTTTTAGCTTAAAATGCATTCCGACGCTATTTTCATGCATTTGCTCAAGTTTGGTTCATTTTTGTGCATTTTTCACGATTAGTCGACAGAGTAACGAAAATGTGCATTTTTTAGCTTAACGTGCATTCCGACGCTATTTTCATGCATTTTCTCAAGTTTGGTTCATTTTTGACCATTTTTCACGGTTAGTCGACAGAATAACGTAAACGTGCATTTTTTAGCTTAACATGCATTCCGACGCTATTTTCATGCATTTGCTCAAGTTTGGTTCATTTTTTTTTATTTTTCACGGTTAGTCGACAGAGTAACGTAGATGTGCATTTTTTAGCTTAACATGCATTCCGACGCTATTTTCATGCATTTGCTCAAGTTTGGTTCATTTTTTAGCATTTTTCACGGTTAGTCAACAGAATAACGTAGATGTGCATTTTTTAGCTTAACATGCATTCCGACGCTATTTTCATGCATTTGCTCAAGTTTGGTTCATTTTTGACCATTTTTCACGGTTAGTCGACAGAGTAACCTAAATGTGCATTTTTTAGCTTAACATGCATTCCGAAGATATTTTCATGCATTTGCTCAAGTTTGGTTCATTTTTGTGCATTTCTCACGGTTAGTCGACAGAATAACGTAAATGTGAATTTATTAGCTTAACATGCATTCCGACGCTATTTTCAGGCATTTGCTCAAGTTTGGTTGATTTTTGTACATTTTTCACGGTTAGTCGAAAAAATAACGTAAATGTGCATTTTTTAGCCTAACATGCATTCCGACGCTATTTTCAGGCATTTGCTCAAGTTTGGTTGATTTTCGTTCATTTTTCACGGTTAGTCGACAGAATAACGTAAATGTGCATTTTTTAGCTTAACATGCATTCCGAAGTTATTTTCATGCATTTGCTCAAGTTTTGTTTATTTTTGTGCGTTTTTACGGTTAGTCGACAGAATAACGTAAACGTGCATTTTTTAGCTTAACATGCATTCCGACGCTATTTTCATGCATTTGCTCAAGTTTGGTTCATTTTTTTTTATTTTTCACGGTTAGTCGACAGAGTAACGTAGATGTGCATTTTTTAGCTTAACATGCATTCCGACGCTATTTTCATGCATTTGCTCAAGTTTGGTTCATTTTTGTTTATTTTTCACGGTTAGTCGACAGAATAACGTAAATGTGCATTTTTTAGCTTAACATGCATTCCGACGCTATTTTCATGCATTTGCTCAAGTTTGGTTCATTTTTGAGCATTTTTCACGGTTAGTCAACAGAATAACGTAGATGTGCATTTTTTAGCTTAACATGCATTCCGACGCTATTTTCATGCATTTGCTCAAGTTTGGTTCATTTTTGAGCATTTTTCACGGTTAGTCGACAGAGTAACGTAAATGTGCATTTTTTAGCTTAAAATGCATTCCGACGCTATTTTCATGCATTTGCTCAAGTTTGGTTCATTTTTGTGCATTTTTCACGATTAGTCGACAGAGTAACGAAAATGTGCATTTTTTAGCTTAACGTGCATTCCGACGCTATTTTCATGCATTTTCTCAAGTTTGGTTCATTTTTGACCATTTTTCACGGTTAGTCGACAGAATAACGTAAATGTGCATTTTTCAGCTTAACATGCATTCCGACGCTATTTTCATGCATTTGCTCAAGTTTGGTTCATTTTTGTGCATTTTTCACGGTTAGTCGACAGAGTAACGTAAATGTTCATTTTTTAGCTTAACTTGCATTCCGAAGCTATTTTCATGCATTTGCTCAAGTTTGGTTTATTTTTGTGCGTTTTTCACGGTTAGTCGACAGAGTAACGTAAATGTGCATTTTTTAGCTTAACATGCATTCCGACGCTATTTTCATGCATTTGCTCAAGTTTGGTTCATTTTTGACCATTTTTCACGGTTAGTCGACAGAGTAACCTAAATGTGCATTTTTTAGCTTAACATGCATTCCGAAGATATTTTCATGCATTTGCTCAAGTTTGGTTCATTTTTGTGCATTTCTCACGGTTAGTCGACAGAATAACGTAAATGTGAATTTTTTAGCTTAACATGCATTCCGAAGTTATTTTCATGCATTTGCTCAAGTTTTGTTTATTTTTGTGCGTTTTTACGGTTAGTCGACAGAATAACGTAAACGTGCATTTTTTAGCTTAACATGCATTCCGACGCTATTTTCATGCATTTGCTCAAGTTTGGTTCATTTTTTTTTATTTTTCACGGTTAGTCGACAGAGTAACGTAGATGTGCATTTTTTAGCTTAACATGCATTCCGACGCTATTTTCATGCATTTGCTCAAGTTTGGTTCATTTTTTAGCATTTTTCACGGTTAGTCAACAGAATAACGTAGATGTGCATTTTTTAGCTTAACATGCATTCCGACGCTATTTTCATGCATTTGCTCAAGTTTGGTTCATTTTTGAGCATTTTTCACGGTTAGTCGACAGAGTAACGTAAATGTGCATTTTTTAGCTTAAAATGCATTCCGACGCTATTTTCATGCATTTGCTCAAGTTTGGTTCATTTTTGTGCATTTTTCACGATTAGTCGACAGAGTAACGAAAATGTGCATTTTTTAGCTTAACGTGCATTCCGACGCTATTTTCATGCATTTGCTCAAGTTTGGTTCATTTTTGACCATTTTTCACGGTTAGTCGACTGAATAACGTAAATGTGCATTTTTCAGCTTAACATGCATTCCGACGCTATTTTCATGCATTTGCTCAAGTTTGGTTCATTTTTGTGCATTTTTCACGGTTAGTCGACAGAGTAACGTAAATGTGCAATTTTTAGCTTAAAATGCATTCCGACGCTATTTTCATGCATTTGCTCAAGTTATGTTCATTTATGTGCATTTTTCACGGTTAGTCGACAGAATAACGTAAATGTGCATTTTTTAGCTTAACATGCATTCCGACGCTATTTTCATGCATTTGCTCAAGTTTGGTTCATTTTTTTTTATTTTTCACGGTTAGTCGACAGAGTAACGTAGATGTGCATTTTTTAGCTTAACATGCCTTCCGACGCTATTTTCATGCATTTGCTCAAATTTGGTTCATTTTTGTTTATTTTTCACGGTTAGTCGACAGAGTAACCTAAATGTGCATTTTTTAGCTTAACATGCATTCCGAAGCTATTTTCATGCATTTGCTCAAGTTTGGTTCTTTTTTGCGCGTTTTTCACGGTTAGTCGACAGAGTAACGTAAATGTACATTTTTTTAGCTTAACATGCAATCCGACGCTATTTTCATGCATTTTCTCAAGTTTGGTTCATTTTTGACCATTTTTAACGGTTAGTCGACAGAATAACGTAAATGTGCATTTTTCAGCTTAACATGCATTCCGACGCTATTTTCATGCATTTGCTCAAGTTTGGTTCATTTTTGAGCATTTTTCACGGTTAGTCGACAGAGTAACGTAAATGTGCAATTTTTAGCTTAAAATGCATTCCGACGCTATTTTCATGCATTTGCTCAAGTTATGTTCATTTATGTGCAGTTTTCACGGTTAGTCGACAGAATAACGTAAATGTGCATTTTTTAGCTTAACATGCATTCCGACGCTATTTTCATGCATTTGCTCAAGTTTGGTTCATTTTTTAGCATTTTTCACGGTTAGTCAACAGAATAACGTAGATGTGCATTTTTTAGCTTAACATGCATTCCGACGCTATTTTCATGCATTTGCTCAAGTTTGGTTCATTTTTGAGCATTTTTCACGGTTAGTCAACAGAATAACGTAGATGTGCATTTTTTAGCTTAACATGCATTCCGACGCTATTTTCATGCATTTGCTCAAGTTTGGTTCATTTTTGAGCATTTTTCACGGTTAGTCGACAGAGTAACGTAAATGTGCATTTTTTAGCTTAAAATGCATTCCGACGCTATTTTCATGCATTTGCTCAAGTTTGGTTCATTTTTGTGCATTTTTCACGATTAGTCGACAGAGTAACGAAAATGTGCATTTTTTAGCTTAACATGCATTCCGACGCTATTTTCATGCATTTTCTCAAGTTTGGTTCATTTTTGACCATTTTTCACGGTTAGTCGACAGAATAACGTAAATGTGCATTTTTCAGCTTAACATGCATTCCGACGCTATTTTCATGCATTTGCTCAAGTTTGGTTCATTTTTGTGCATTTTTCACGGTTAGTCGACAGAGTAACGTAAATGTTCATTTTTTAGCTTAACTTGCATTCCGAAGCTATTTTCATGCATTTGCTCAAGTTTGGTTTATTTTTGTGCGTTTTTCACGGTTAGTCGACAGAGTAACGTAAATGTGCATTTTTTAGCTTAACATGCATTCCGACGCTATTTTCATGCATTTGCTCAAGTTTGGTTCATTTTTGACCATTTTTCACGGTTAGTCGACAGAGTAACCTAAATGTGCATTTTTTAGCTTAACATGCATTCCGAAGATATTTTCATGCATTTGCTCAAGTTTGGTTCATTTTTATTTATTTTTCACGGTTAGTCGACAGAATAACGTAAATGTGCATTTTTTAGCTTAACATGCATTCCGACGCTATTTTCATGCATTTGCTCAAGTTTGGTTCATTTTTGAGCATTTTTCACGGTTAGTCAACAGAATAACGTAGATGTGCATTTTTTAGCTTAACATGCATTCCGACGCTATTTTCATGCATTTGCTCAAGTTTGGTTCATTTTTGAGCATTTTTCACGGTTAGTCGACAGAGTAACGTAAATGTGCATTTTTTAGCTTAAAATGCATTCCGACGCTATTTTCATGCATTTGCTCAAGTTTGGTTCATTTTTGTGCATTTTTCACGATTAGTCGACAGAGTAACGAAAATGTGCATTTTTTAGC
Organism: Lasius platythorax; assembly: GCA_963971435.1. Lineage (NCBI taxonomy): Eukaryota > Metazoa > Arthropoda > Insecta > Hymenoptera > Formicidae > Lasius > Lasius platythorax. The sequence continues at coordinate 85,797 of CAXASD010000023.1, read as the reverse complement.
TTAACGTGCATTCCGACGCTATTTTCATGCATTTTCTCAAGTTTGGTTCATTTTTGACCATTTTTCACGGTTAGTCGACAGAATAACGTAAATGTGCATTTTTCAGCTTAACATGCATTCCGACGCTATTTTCATGCATTTGCTCAAGTTTGGTTCATTTTTGTGCATTTTTCACGGTTAGTCGACAGAGTAACGTAAATGTTCATTTTTTAGCTTAACTTGCATTCCGAAGCTATTTTCATGCATTTGCTCAAGTTTGGTTTATTTTTGTGCGTTTTTCACGGTTAGTCGACAGAGTAACGTAAATGTGCATTTTTTAGCTTAACATGCATTCCGACGCTATTTTCATGCATTTGCTCAAGTTTGGTTCATTTTTGACCATTTTTCACGGTTAGTCGACAGAGTAACCTAAATGTGCATTTTTTAGCTTAACATGCATTCCGAAGATATTTTCATGCATTTGCTCAAGTTTGGTTCATTTTTGTGCATTTCTCACGGTTAGTCGACAGAATAACGTAAATGTGAATTTTTTAGCTTAACATGCATTCCGAAGTTATTTTCATGCATTTGCTCAAGTTTTGTTTATTTTTGTGCGTTTTTACGGTTAGTCGACAGAATAACGTAAACGTGCATTTTTTAGCTTAACATGCATTCCGACGCTATTTTCATGCATTTGCTCAAGTTTGGTTCATTTTTTTTTATTTTTCACGGTTAGTCGACAGAGTAACGTAGATGTGCATTTTTTAGCTTAACATGCATTCCGACGCTATTTTCATGCATTTGCTCAAGTTTGGTTCATTTTTTAGCATTTTTCACGGTTAGTCAACAGAATAACGTAGATGTGCATTTTTTAGCTTAACATGCATTCCGACGCTATTTTCATGCATTTGCTCAAGTTTGGTTCATTTTTGAGCATTTTTCACGGTTAGTCGACAGAGTAACGTAAATGTGCATTTTTTATCTTAAAATGCATTCCGACGCTATTTTCATGCATTTGCTCAAGTTTGGTTCATTTTTGTGCATTTTTCACGATTAGTCGACAGAGTAACGAAAATGTGCATTTTTTAGCTTAACGTGCATTCCGACGCTATTTTCATGCATTTGCTCAAGTTTGGTTCATTTTTGACCATTTTTCACGGTTAGTCGACTGAATAACGTAAATGTGCATTTTTCAGCTTAACATGCATTCCGACGCTATTTTCATGCATTTGCTCAAGTTTGGTTCATTTTTGTGCATTTTTCACGGTTAGTCGACAGAGTAACGTAAATGTGCAATTTTTAGCTTAAAATGCATTCCGACGCTATTTTCATGCATTTGCTCAAGTTATGTTCATTTATGTGCATTTTTCACGGTTAGTCGACAGAATAACGTAAATGTGCATTTTTTAGCTTAACATGCATTCCGACGCTATTTTCATGCATTTGCTCAAGTTTGGTTCATTTTTTAGCATTTTTCACGGTTAGTCAACAGAATAACGTAGATGTGCATTTTTTAGCTTAACATGCATTCCGACGCTATTTTCATGCATTTGCTCAAGTTTGGTTCATTTTTGAGCATTTTTCACGGTTAGTCGACAGAGTAACGTAAATGTGCATTTTTTAGCTTAAAATGCATTCCGACGCTATTTTCATGCATTTGCTCAAGTTTGGTTCATTTTTGTGCATTTTTCACGATTAGTCGACAGAGTAACGAAAATGTGCATTTTTTAGCTTAACGTGCATTCCGACGCTATTTTCATGCATTTGCTCAAGTTTGGTTCATTTTTGACCATTTTTCACGGTTAGTCGACTGAATAACGTAAATGTGCATTTTTCAGCTTAACATGCATTCCGACGCTATTTTCATGCATTTGCTCAAGTTTGGTTCATTTTTGTGCATTTTTCACGGTTAGTCGACAGAGTAACGTAAATGTGCAATTTTTAGCTTAAAATGCATTCCGACGCTATTTTCATGCATTTGCTCAAGTTATGTTCATTTATGTGCATTTTTCACGGTTAGTCGACAGAATAACGTAAATGTGCATTTTTTAGCTTAACATGCATTCCGACGCTATTTTCATGCATTTGCTCAAGTTTGGTTCATTTTTTTTTATTTTTCACGGTTAGTCGACAGAGTAACGTAGATGTGCATTTTTTAGCTTAACATGCCTTCCGACGCTATTTTCATGCATTTGCTCAAATTTGGTTCATTTTTGTTTATTTTTCACGGTTAGTCGACAGAGTAACCTAAATGTGCATTTTTTAGCTTAACATGCATTCCGAAGCTATTTTCATGCATTTGCTCAAGTTTGGTTCTTTTTTGCGCGTTTTTCACGGTTAGTCGACAGAGTAACGTAAATGTACATTTTTTTAGCTTAACATGCAATCCGACGCTATTTTCATGCATTTTCTCAAGTTTGGTTCATTTTTGACCATTTTTAACGGTTAGTCGACAGAATAACGTAAATGTGCATTTTTCAGCTTAACATGCATTCCGACGCTATTTTCATGCATTTGCTCAAGTTTGGTTCATTTTTGAGCATTTTTCACGGTTAGTCGACAGAGTAACGTAAATGTGCAATTTTTAGCTTAAAATGCATTCCGACGCTATTTTCATGCATTTGCTCAAGTTATGTTCATTTATGTGCAGTTTTCACGGTTAGTCGACAGAATAACGTAAATGTGCATTTTTTAGCTTAACATGCATTCCGACGCTATTTTCATGCATTTGCTCAAGTTTGGTTCATTTTTTAGCATTTTTCACGGTTAGTCAACAGAATAACGTAGATGTGCATTTTTTAGCTTAACATGCATTCCGACGCTATTTTCATGCATTTGCTCAAGTTTGGTTCATTTTTGAGCATTTTTCACGGTTAGTCGACAGAGTAACGTAAATGTGCATTTTTTAGCTTAAAATGCATTCCGACGCTATTTTCATGCATTTGCTCAAGTTTGGTTCATTTTTGTGCATTTTTCACGATTAGTCGACAGAGTAACGAAAATGTGCATTTTTTAGCTTAACGTGCATTCCGACGCTATTTTCATGCATTTGCTCAAGTTTGGTTCATTTTTGTTTATTTTACACGGTTAGTCGACAGAGTAACCTAAATGTGCATTTTTTAGCTTAACATGCATTCCGAAGCTATTTTCATGCATTTGCTCAAGTTTGGTTCATTATTGCGCGTTTTTCACGGTTAGTCGACAGAGTAACGTAAATGTACATTTTTTAGCTTAACATGCAATCCGACGCTATTTTCATGCATTTTCTCAAGTTTGGTTCATTTTTTACCATTTTTCACGGTTAGTCGACTGAATAACGTAAATGTGCATTTTTCAGCTTAACATGCATTCCGACGCTATTTTCATGCATTTGCTCAAGTTTGGTTCATTTTTGTGCATTTTTCACGGTTAGTCGACAGAGTAACGTAAATGTGCAATTTTAGCTTAAAATGCCTTCCGACGCTATTTTCATGCATTTGCTCAAGTTATGTTCATTTATGTGCATTTTTCACGGTTAGTCGACAGAATAACGTAAATGTGCATTTTTTAGCTTAACATGCATTCCGACGCTATTTTCATGCATTTGCTCAAGTTTGGTTCATTTTTTTTTATTTTTCACGGTTAGTCGACAGAGTAACGTAGATGTGCATTTTTTAGCTTAACATGCCTTCCGACGCTATTTTCATGCATTTGCTCAAGTTTGGTTCATTTTTGTTTATTTTTCACGGTTAGTCGACAGAGTAACCTAAATGTGCATTTTTTAGCTTAACATGCATTCCGAAGCTATTTTCATGCATTTGCTCAAGTTTGGTTCTTTTTTGCGCGTTTTTCACGGTTAGTCGACAGAATAACGTAAATGTGCATTTTTCAGCTTAACATGCATTCCGACGCTATTTTCATGCATTTGCTCAAGTTTGGTTCATTTTTGAGCATTTTTCCACGGTTAGTCGACAGAGTAACGTAAATGTGCAATTTTTAGCTTAAAATGCATTCCGACGCTATTTTCATGCATTTGCTCAAGTTATGTTCATTTATGTGCATTTTTCACGGTTAGTCGACAGAATAACGTAAATGTGCATTTTTTAGCTTAACATGCATTCCGACGCTATTTTCATGCATTTGCTCGAATTTGGTTGATTTTCGTTCATTTTTACGGTTAGTCGACAGAATAACGTAAATGTGCATTTTTTAGCTTAACATGCATTCCGACGTTATTTTCATGCATTTGCTCAAGTTTGGTTCATTTTTGTTTATTTTTCACGGTTAGTGACAGAGTAACGTAGATGTGCATTTTTTAGCTTAACATGCATTCCGAAGCTATTTTCATGCATTTGCTCAAGTTTGGTTCTTTTTTGCGCGTTTTTCACGGTTAGTCGACAGAGTAACGTAAATGTACATTTTTTTAGCTTAACATGCAATCCGACGCTATTTTCATGCATTTGCTCAAGTTTGGTTCATTTTTGTTTATTTTTCACGGTTAGTCGACAGAGTAACCTAAATGTGCATTTTTTAGCTTAACATGCATTCCGACGCTATTTTCATGCATTTGCTCAAGTTTGGTTCATTTTTTTTATTTTTCACGGTTAGTCGACAGAGTAACGTAGATGAGCATTTTTTAGCTTAACATGCATTCCGACGCTATTTTCATGCATTTGCTCAAGTTTGGTTCATTTTTGTTTATTTTTCACGGTTAGTCGACAGAGTAACCTAAATGTGAATTTTTTAGCTTAACATGCATTCCGAAGCTATTTTCATGCATTTGCTCAAGTTTGGTTCTTTTTTGCGCGTTTTTCACGGTTAGTCGACAGAGTAACGTAAATGTACATTTTTTTAGCTTAACATGCAATCCGACGCTATTTTCATGCATTTGCTCAAGTTTGGTTCATTTTTGTTTATTTTTCACGGTTAGTCGACAGAGTAACCTAAATGTGCATTTTTTAGCTTAACATGCATTCCGAAGCTATTTTCATGCATTTGTTCAAGTTTGGTTCATTATTGCGCGTTTTTCACGGTTAGTCGACAGAGTAACGTAAATGTACATTTTTTAGCTTAACATGCAATCCGACGCTATTTTCATGCATTTTCTCAAGTTTGGTTCATTTTTGACCATTTTTCACGGTTAGTCGACTGAATAACGTAAATGTGCATTTTTCAGCTTAACATGCATTCCGACGCTATTTTCATGCATTTGCTCAAGTTTGGTTCATTTTTGTGCATTATTCACGGTTAGTCGACAGAGTAACGTAAATGTACATTTTTTAGCTTAACATGCAATCCGACGCTATTTTCATGCATTTTCTCAAGTTTGGTTCATTTTTGACCATTTTTCACGGTTAGTCGACTGAATAACGTAAATGTGCATTTTTCAGCTTAACATGCATTCCGACGCTATTTTCATGCATTTGCTCAAGTTTGGTTCATTTTTGTGCATTTTTCACGGTTAGTCGACAGAGTAACGTAAATGTACATTTTTTTAGCTTAACATGCAATCCGACGCTATTTTCATGCATTTGCTCAAGTTTGGTTCATTTTTTTTTATTTTTCACGGTTAGTCGACAGAGTAACCTAAATGTGCATTTTTTAGCTTAACATGCATTCCGAAGCTATTTTCATGCATTTGCTCAAGTTTGGTTCTTTTTTGCGCGTTTTTCACGGTTAGTCGACAGAGTAACGTAAATGTACATTTTTTTAGCTTAACATGCAATCCGACGCTATTTTCATGCATTTGCTCAAGTTTGGTTCATTTTTTTTTATTTTTCACGGTTAGTCGACAGAGTAACGTAGATGTGCTTTTTTTAGCTTAACATGCATTCCGAAGCTATTTTCATGCATTTGCTCAAGTTTGGTTCATTTTTGTTTATTTTTTACGGTTAGTCGACAGAGTAACCTAAATGTGCATTTTTTAGCTTAACATGCATTCCGAAGCTATTTTCATGCATTTGCTCAAGTTTGGTTCATTTTTGCGCGTTTTTCACGGTTAGTCGACAGAATAACGTAAATGTGCATTTTTTAGCTTAACATGCATTCCGACGCTATTTTCATGCATTTGCTCAAGTTTAGTTCATTTTTGTGCATTTTTCACGGTTAGTCGACAGAGTAACCTAAATGTGCATTTTTTAGCTTAACATGCATTCCGAAGCTATTTTCATGCATTTGCTCAAGTTTGGTTCATTTTTGCGCGTTTTTCACGGTTAGTCGACAGAATAACGTAAATGTGCATTTTTTAGCTTAACATGCATTCCGACGCTATTTTCATGCATTTGCTCAAGTTTAGTTCATTTTTGTGCATTTTTCACGGTTAGTCGACAGAGTAACGTAAATGTTCATTTTTTAGCTTAACTTGCATTCCGAAGCTATTTTCATGCATTTGCTCAAGTTTGGTTTATTTTTGTGCGTTTTTCACGGTTAGTCGACAGAGTAACGTAAATGTGCATTTTTTAGCTTAACATGCATTCCGACGCTATTTTCATGCATTTGCTCAAGTTTTGTTTATTTTTGTGCGTTTTTACGGTTAGTCGACAGAATAACGTAAACGTGCATTTTTTAGCTTAACATGCATTCCGACGCTATTTTCATGCATTTGCTCAAGTTTGGTTCATTTTTTTTTATTTTTCACGGTTAGTCGACAGAGTAACGTAGATGTGCATTTTTTAGCTTAACATGCATTCCGACGCTATTTTCATGCATTTGCTCAAGTTTGGTTCATTTTTGTTTATTTTTCACGGTTAGTCGACAGAATAACGTAAATGTGCATTTTTTAGCTTAACATGCATTCCGACGCTATTTTCATGCATTTGCTCAAGTTTGGTTCATTTTTTAGCATTTTTCACGGTTAGTCAACAGAATAACGTAGATGTGCATTTTTTAGCTTAACATGCATTCCGACGCTATTTTCATGCATTTGCTCAAGTTTGGTTCATTTTTGAGCATTTTTCACGGTTAGTCGACAGAGTAACGTAAATGTGCATTTTTAGCTTAAAATGCATTCCGACGCTATTTTCATGCATTTGCTCAAGTTTGGTTCATTTTTTTGCATTTTTCACGATTAGTCGACAGAGTAACGAAAATGTGCATTTTTTAGCTTAACGTGCATTCCGACGCTATTTTCATGCATTTGCTCAAGTTTGGTTCATTTTTGTTTATTTTACACGGTTAGTCGACAGAGTAACCTAAATGTGCATTTTTTAGCTTAACATGCATTCCGAAGCTATTTTCATGCATTTGCTCAAGTTTGGTTCATTATTGCGCGTTTTCACGGTTAGTCGACAGAGTAACGTAAATGTACATTTTTTAGCTTAACATGCAATCCGACGCTATTTTCATGCATTTTCTCAAGTTTGGTTCATTTTTGACCATTTCTCACGGTTAGTCGACTGAATAACGTAAATGTGCATTTTTCAGCTTAACATGCATTCCGACGCTATTTTCATGCATTTGCTCAAGTTTGGTTCATTTTTGTGCATTTTTCACGGTTAGTCGACAGAGTAACGTAAATGTGCAATTTTTAGCTTAAAATGCATTCCGACGCTATTTTCATGCATTTGCTCAAGTTATGTTCATTTATGTGCATTTTTCACGGTTAGTCGACAGAATAACGTAAATGTGCATTTTTTAGCTTAACATGCATTCCGACGCTATTTTCATGCATTTGCTCAAGTTTGGTTCATTTTTTTTTATTTTTCACGGTTAGTCGACAGAGTAACGTAGATGTGCATTTTTTAGCTTAACATGCCTTCCGACGCTATTTTCATGCATTTGCTCAAGTTTGTTCATTTTTGTTTATTTTTCACGGTTAGTCGACAGAGTAACCTAAATGTGCATTTTTTAGCTTAACATGCATTCCGAAGCTATTTTCATGCATTTGCTCAAGTTTGGTTCTTTTTTGCGCGTTTTTCACGGTTAGTCGACAGAGTAACGTAAATGTACATTTTTTTAGCTTAACATGCAATCCGACGCTATTTTCATGCATTTTCTCAAGTTTGGTTCATTTTTGACCATTTTTAACGGTTAGTCGACAGAATAACGTAAATGTGCATTTTTCAGCTTAACATGCATTCCGACGCTATTTTCATGCATTTGCTCAAGTTTGGTTCATTTTTGAGCATTTTTCACGGTTAGTCGACAGAATAACGTAAATGTGCATTTTTTAGCTTAACATGCATTCCGACGCTATTTTCATGCATTTGCTCGAATTTGGTTGATTTTCGTTCATTTTTACGGTTAGTCGACAAAATAACGTAAATGTGCATTTTTTAGCTTAACATGCATTCCGACGTTATTTTCATGCATTTGCTCAAGTTTGGTTCATTTTTGTTTATTTTTCACGGTTAGTGACAGAGTAACGTAGATGTGCATTTTTTAGCTTAACATGCATTCCGACGCTATTTTCATGCATTTGCTCAAGTTTGGTTCATTTTTTTTTATTTTTAACGGTTAGTCGACAGAGTAACCTAAATGTGCATTTTTTAGCTTAACATGCATTCCGAAGCTATTTTCATGCATTTGCTCAAGTTTGGTTCATTTTTGCGCGTTTTTCACGTTAGTCGACAGAGTAACGTAAATGTACATTTTTTAGCTTAACATGCAATCCGACGCTATTTTCATGCATTTTCTCAAGTTTGGTTCATTTTTGACCATTTTTCACGGTTAGTCGACAGAATAACGTAAATGTGCATTTTTCAGCTTAACATGCATTCCGACGCTATTTTCATGCATTTGCTCAAGTTTGGTTCATTTTTGTGCATTTTTCACGGTTAGTCGACAGAATAACGTAAATGTGCATTTTTTAGCTTAACATGCATTCCGACGCTATTTTCATGCATTTGCTCAAGTTTAGTTCATTTTGTGCATTTTTCACGTTTGTCGACAGAGTAACGTAAATGTTCATTTTTTAGCTTAACTTGCATTCCGAAGCTATTTTCATGCATTTGCTCAAGTTTGGTTTATTTTGTGCGTTTTTCACGGTTAGTCGACAGAGTAACGTAAATGTGCATTTTTTAGCTTAACATGCATTCCGACGCTATTTTCATGCATTTGCTCAAGTTTGGTTCATTTTTGACCATTTTTCACGGTTAGTCGACAGAGTAACCTAAATGTGCATTTTTTTAGCTTAACATGCATTCCGAAGCTATTTTCATGCATTTGCTCAAGTTTGGTTCATTTTTGTGCATTTTTCACGGTTAGTCGACAGAATATCGTAAATGTGAATTTTTTAGCTTAACATGCATTCCGACGCTATTTTCAGGCATTTGCTCAAGTTTGGTTGATTTTTGTACATTTTTCACGGTTAGTCGAAAAAATAACGTAAATGTGCATTTTTAGCCTAACATGCATTCCGACGCTATTTTCAGGCATTTGCTCAAGTTTGGTTGATTTTCGTTCATTTTTCACGGTTAGTCGACAGAATAACGTAAATGTGCATTTTTTAGCTTAACATGCATTCCGAAGTTATTTTCATGCATTTGCTCAAGTTTTGTTTATTTTTGTGCGTTTTTACGGTTAGTCGACAGAATAACGTAAACGTGCATTTTTTAGCTTAACATGCATTCCGACGCTATTTTCATGCATTTGCTCAAGTTTGGTTCATTTTTTTTTATTTTTCACGGTTAGTCGACAGAGTAACGTAGATGTGCATTTTTTAGCTTAACATGCATTCCGACGCTATTTTCATGCATTTGCTCAAGTTTGGTTCATTTTTGTTTATTTTTCACGTTAGTCGACAGAATAACGTAAATGTGCATTTTTTAGCTTAACATGCATTCCGACGCTATTTCATGCATTTGCTCAAGTTTGTTCATTTTTGAGCATTTTTCACGGTTAGTCAACAGAATAACGTAGATGTGCATTTTTTAGCTTAACATGCATTCCGACGCTATTTTCATGCATTTGCTCAAGTTTGGTTCATTTTTGAGCATTTTTCACGGTTAGTCGACAGAGTAACGTAAATGTGCATTTTTTAGCTTAAAATGCATTCCGACGCTATTTTCATGCATTTGCTCAAGTTTGGTTCATTTTTGAGCATTTTTCACGGTTAGTCGACAGAGTAACGTAAATGTGCATTTTTTAGCTTAAAATGCATTCCGACGCTATTTTCATGCATTTGCTCAAGTTTGGTTCATTTTTGTTCATTTTTCACGATTAGTCGACAGAGTAACGAAAATGTGCATTTTTTAGCTTAACATGCATTCCGACGCTATTTTCATGCATTTGCTCAAGTTTGGTTCATTTTTTTTTATTTTTCACGGTTAGTCGACAGAGTAACGTAGATGTGCATTTTTTAGCTTAACATGCATTCCGACGCTATTTTCATGCATTTGCTAAAGTTTGGTTCATTTTTGTTTATTTTTCACGGTTAGTCGACAGAATAACGTAAATGTGCATTTTTTAGCTTAACATGCATTCCGACGCTATTTTCATGCATTTGCTCAAGTTTGGTTCATTTTTTAGCATTTTTCACGGTTAGTCAACAGAATAACGTAGATGTGCATTTTTTAGCTTAACATGCATTCCGACGCTATTTTCATGCATTTGCTCAAGTTTGGTTCATTTTTGAGCATTTTTCACGGTTAGTCGACAGAGTAACGTAAATGTGCATTTTTTAGCTTAACATGCATTCCGACGCTATTTTCATGCATTTGCTAAAGTTTGGTTCATTTTTGACCATTTTTCACGGTTAGTCGACTGAATAACGTAAATGTGCATTTTTCAGCTTAACATGCATTCCGACGCTATTTTCATGCATTTGCTCAAGTTTGGTTCATTTTTGTGCATTTTTCACGGTTATTCGACAGAGTAACGTAAATGTGCAATTTTTAGCTTAAAATGCATTCCGACGCTATTTTCATGCATTTGCTCAAGTTATGTTCATTTATGTGCATTTCTCACGGTTAGTCGACAGAATAACGTAAATGTGCATTTTTTAGCTTAACATGCATTCCGACGCTATTTTCATGCATTTGCTCAAGTTTGGTTCATTTTTTTTTATTTTTCACGTTTAGTCGACAGAGTAACGTAGATGTGCATTTTTTAGCTTAACATGCCTTCCGACGCTATTTTCATGCATTTGCTCAAGTTTGGTTCATTTTTGTTTATTTTTCACGGTTAGTCGACAGAGTAACCTAAATGTGCATTTTTTAGCTTAACATGCATTCCGAAGCTATTTTCATGCATTTGCTCAAGTTTGGTTCTTTTTTGCGCGTTTTTCACGGTTAGTCGACAGAGTAACGTAAATGTACATTTTTTTAGCTTAACATGCAATCCGACGCTATTTTCATGCATTTTCTCAAGTTTGGTTCATTTTTGACCATTTTTAACGGTTAGTCGACAGAATAACGTAAATGTGCATTTTTCAGCTTAACATGCATTCCGACGCTATTTTCATGCATTTGCTCAAGTTTGGTTCATTTTTGAGCATTTTTCACGGTTAGTCGACAGAGTAACGTAAATGTGCAATTTTTAGCTTAAAATGCATTCCGACGCTATTTTCATGCATTTGCTCAAGTTATGTTCATTTATGTGCATTTTTCACGGTTAGTCGACAGAATAACGTAAATGTGCATTTTTAGCTTAACATGCATTCCGACGCTATTTTCATGCATTTGCTCGAATTTGGTTGATTTTCGTTCATTTTTACGGTTAGTCGACAGAATAACGTAAATGTGCATTTTTTAGCTTAACATGCATTCCGACGTTATTTTCATGCATTTGCTCAAGTTTGGTTCATTTTTGTTTATTTTTCACGGTTAGTGACAGAGTAACGTAGATGTGCATTTTTTAGCTTAACATGCATTCCGACGCTATTTTCATGCATTTGCTCAAGTTTGGTTCATTTTTGTTTATTTTTAACGGTTAGTCGACAGAGTAACCTAAATGTGCATTTTTTAGCTTAACATGCATTCCGAAGCTATTTTCATGCATATGCTCAAGTTTGGTTCATTTTTGTGCATTTTTCACGGTTAGTCGACAGAATAACGTAAATGTGCATTTTTTAGCTTAACATGCATTCCGACGCTATTTTCATGCATTTGCTCAAGTTTAGTTCATTTTTGTGCATTTTTCACGGTTAGTCGACAGAGTAACGTAAATGTTCATTTTTTAGCTTAACTTGCATTCCGAAGCTATTTTCATGCATTTGCTCAAGTTTGGTTTATTTTTGTGCGTTTTTCACGGTTAGTCGACAGAGTAACGTAAATGTGCATTTTTTAGCTTAACATGCATTCCGACGCTATTTTCATGCATTTGCTCAAGTTTGGTTCATTTTTGACCATTTTTCACGGTTAGTCGACAGAGTAACCTAAATGTGCATTTTTTAGCTTAATATGCATTCCGAAGCTATTTTCATGCATTTGCTCAAGTTTGGTTCATTTTTGTGCATTTTTCACGGTTAGTCGACAGAATAACGTAAATGTGATTTTTTTAGCTTAACATGCATTCCGACGCTATTTTCAGGCATTTGCTCAAGTTTGGTTGATTTTTGTACATTTTTCACGGTTAGTCGAAAAAATAACGTAAATGTGCATTTTTTAGCCTAACATGCATTCCGACGCTATTTTCAGGCATTTGCTCAAGTTTGGTTGATTTTCGTTCATTTTTCACGGTTAGTCGACAGAATAACGTAAATGTGCATTTTTTAGCTTAACATGCATTCCGACGCTATTTTCATGCATTTGCTCAAGTTTGGTTCATTTTTGTTTATTTTTCACGGTTAGTCGACAGAATAACGTAAATGTGCATTTTTTAGCTTAACATGCATTCCGACGCTATTTTCATGCATTTGCTCAAGTTTGGTTCATTTTTGAGCATTTTTCACGGTTAGTCGACAGAGTAACGTAAATGTACATTTTTTAGCTTAACATGCATTCCGACGCTATTTTCATGCATTTGCTCAAGTTTGGTTCATTTTTGAGCATTTTTCACGGTTAGTCGACAGAGTAACGTAAATGTGCATTTTTTAGCTTAAAATGCATTCCGACGCTATTTTCATGCATTTGCTCAAGTTTGGTTCATTTTTGACCATTTTTCACGGTTAGTCGACAGAGTAACCTAAATGTGCATTTTTTAGCTTAATATGCATTCCGACGCTATTTTCATGCATTTGCTCAAGTTTGGTTCATTTTTGTGCATTATTCACGGTTAGTCGACAGAGTAACGTAAATGTACATTTTTTAGCTTAACATGCATTCCGACGCTATTTTCATGCATTTGCTCAAGTTTGGTTCATTTTTGAGCATTTTTCACGGTTAGTCGACAGAGTAACGTAAATGTGCATTTTTTAGCTTAAAATGCATTCCGACGCTATTTTCATGCATTTGCTCAAGTTTGGTTCATTTTTGTGCATTTTTCACGATTAGTCGACAGAGTAACGAAAATGTGCATTTTTTAGCTTAACGTGCATTCCGACGCTATTTTCATGCATTTGCTCAAGTTTGGTTCATTTTTGTTTATTTTACACGGTTAGTCGACAGAGTAACCTAAATGTGCATTTTTTAGCTTAACATGCATTCCGAAGCTATTTTCATGCATTTGCTCAAGTTTGGTTCATTTTTGTGCATTTTTCACGGTTAGTCGACAGAGTAACGTAAATGTGCAATTTTTAGCTTAAAATGCATTCCGACGCTATTTTCATGCATTTGCTCAAGTTATGTTCATTTATGTGCATTTTTCACGATTAGTCGACAGAATAACGTAAATGTACATTTTTTAGCTTAACATGCATTCCGACGCTATTTTCATGCATTTGCTCAAGTTTGGTTCATTTTTTTTTATTTTTCACGGTTAGTCGACAGAGTAACGTAGATGTGCATTTTTTAGCTTAACATGCCTTCCGACGCTATTTTCATGCATTTGCTCAAGTTTGGTTCATTTTTGTTTATTTTTCACGGTTAGTCGACAGAGTAACCTAAATGTGCATTTTTTAGCTTAACATGCATTCCGAAGCTATTTTCATGCATTTGCTCAAGTTTGGTTCTTTTTTGCGCGTTTTTCACGGTTAGTCGACAGAGTAACGTAAATGTACATTTTTTTAGCTTAACATGCAATCCGACGCTATTTTCATGCATTTTCTCAAGTTTGGTTCATTTTTGACCAATTTTAACGGTTAGTCGACAGAATAACGTAAATGTGCATTTTTCAGCTTAACATGCATTCCGACGCTATTTTCATGCATTTGCTCAAGTTATGTTCATTTATGTGCATTTTTCACGGTTAGTCGACAGAATAACGTAAATGTGCATTTTTTAGCTTAACATGCATTCCGACGCTATTTTCATGCATTTGCTCGAATTTGGTTGATTTTCGTTCATTTTTACGGTTAGTCGACAGAATAACGTAAATGTGCATTTTTTAGCTTAACATGCATTCCGACGCTATTTTCATGCATTTGCTCAAGTTTGGTTCTTTTTTGCGCGTTTTTCACGGTTAGTCGACAGAGTAACGTAAATGTACATTTTTTTAGCTTAACATGCAATCCGACGCTATTTTCATGCATTTTCTCAAGTTTGGTTCATTTTTGACCAATTTTAACGGTTAGTCGACAGAATAACGTAAATGTGCATTTTTCAGCTTAACATGCATTCCGACGCTATTTTCATGCATTTGCTCAAGTTTGGTTCATTTTTGAGCATTTTTCACGGTTAGTCGACAGAGTAACGTAAATGTGCAATTTTTAGCTTAAAATGCATTCCGACGCTATTTTCATGCATTTGCTCAAGTTATGTTCATTTATGTGCATTTTTCACGGTTAGTCGACAGAATAACGTAAATGTGCATTTTTTAGCTTAACATGCATTCCGACGCTATTTTCATGCATTTGCTCGAATTTGGTTGATTTTCGTTCATTTTTACGGTTAGTCGACAGAATAACGTAAATGTGCATTTTTTAGCTTAACATGCATTCCGACGCTATTTTCATGCATTTGCTCAAGTTTGGTTCATTTTTGTTTATTTTTCACGGTTAGTCGACAGAGTAACCTAAATGTGAATTTTTTAGCTTAACATGCATTCCGAAGCTATTTTCATGCATTTGCTCAAGTTTGGTTCTTTTTTGCGCGTTTTTCACGGTTAGTCGACAGAGTAACGTAAATGTACATTTTTTTAGCTTAACATGCAATCCGACGCTATTTTCATGCATTTGCTCAAGTTTGGTTCATTTTTGTTTATTTTTCACGGTTAGTCGACAGAGTAACCTAAATGTGCATTTTTTAGCTTAACATGCATTCCGAAGCTATTTTCATGCATTTGCTCAAGTTTGGTTCATTATTGCGCGTTTTTCACGGTTAGTCGACAGAGTAACGTAAATGTACATTTTTTAGCTTAACATGCAATCCGACGCTATTTTCATGCATTTTCTCAAGTTTGGTTCATTTTTGACCATTTTTCACGGTTAGTCGACAGAATAACGTAAATGTGCATTTTTCAGCTTAACTTGCATTCCGACGCTATTTTCATGCATTTGCTCAAGTTTGGTTCATTTTTGTGCATTTTTCACGGTTAGTCGACAGAGTAACGTAAATGTGCATTTTTTAGCTTAACATGCATTCCGACGCTATTTTCATACATTTGCTCAAGTTTGGTTCATTTTCGTTCATTTTTCACGGTTAGTCGACAGAATAACGTAAATGTGCATTTTTTAGCTTAACATGCATTCCGACGCTATTTTCATGCATTTGCTCAAGTTATGTTCATTATTGTTTATTTTTTACGGTTAGTCGACAGAGTAACCTAAATGTGCATTTTTTAGCTTAACATGCAATCCGACGCTATTTTCATGCATTTTCTCAAGTTTGGTTTATTTTTGACCATTTTTCACGGTTAGTCGACTGAATAACGTACATGTGCATTTTTCAGCTTAACATGCATTCCGACGCTATTTTCATGCATTTGCTCAAGTTTGGTTCATTCTTGTGCATTTTTCACGGTTAGTCGACAGAGTAACGTAAATGTGCAATTTTTAGCTTAAAATGCATTCCGACGCTATTTTCATGCATTTGCTCAAGTTATGTTCATTTTTGTTTATTTTTTACGGTTAGTCGACAGAGTAACCTAAATGTGCATTTTTTAGCTTAACATGCATTCCGAAGCTATTTTCATGCATTTGCTCAAGTTTGGTTCATTTTTGCGCGTTTTTCACGGTTAGTCGACAGAGTAACGTAAATGTACATTTTTTAGTTTAACATGCAATCCGACGCTATTTTCATGCATTTTCTCAAGTTTGGTTCATTTTTGACCATTTTTCACGGTTAGTCGACAGAATAACGTAAATGTGCATTTTTCAGCTTAACATGCATTCCGACGCTATTTTCATGCATTTGCTCAAGTTTGGTTCATTTTTGTGCATTTTTCACGGTTAGTCGACAGAGTAACGTAAATGTGCATTTTTTAGCTTAACATGCATTCCGACGCTATTTTCATACATTTGCTCAAGTTTGGTTCATTTTCGTTCATTTTTCACGGTTAGTCGACAGAATAACGTAAATGTGCATTTTTTAGCTTAACATGCATTCCGACGCTATTTTCATGCATTTGCTCAAGTTTGGTTCATTTTTGACCATTTTTCACGGTTAGTCGACAGAATAACGTAAATGTGCATTTTTTAGCTTAACATGCATTCCGACGCTATTTTCATGCATTTGCTCAAGTTTAGTTCATTTTTGTGCATTTTTCACGGTTAGTCGACAGAGTAACGTAAATGTTCATTTTTTAGCTTAACTTGCATTCCGAAGCTATTTTCATGCATTTGCTCAAGTTTGGTTTATTTTTGTGCGTTTTTCACGGTTAGTCGACAGAGTAACGTAAATGTGCATTTTTTAGCTTAACATGCATTCCGACGCTATTTTCATGCATTTGCTCAAGTTTGGTTCATTTTTGACCATTTTTCACGGTTAGTCGTCTGAGTAACCTAAATGTGCATTTTTTAGCTTAACATGCATTCCGAAGATATTTTCATGCATTTGCTCAAGTTTGGTTCATTTTTGTGCATTTTTCACGGTTAGTCGACAGAATAACGTAAATGTGAATTTTTTAGCTTAACATGCATTCCGACGCTATTTTCAGGCATTTGCTCAAGTTTGGTTGATTTTTGTACATTTTTCACGGTTAGTCGAAAAAATAACGTAAATGTGCATTTTTTAGCCTAACATGCATTCCGACGCTATTTTCATGCATTTGCTCGAATTTGGTTGATTTTCGTTCATTTTTACGGTTAGTCGACAGAATAACGTAAATGTGCATTTTTTAGCTTAACATGCATTCCGACGCTATTTTCATGCATTTGCTAAAGTTTGGTTCATTTTTGTTATTTTTCACGGTTAGTCGACAGAGTAACCTAAATGTGAATTTTTTAGCTTAACATGCATTCCGAAGCTATTTTCATGCATTTGCTCAAGTTTGGTTCTTTTTTGCGCGTTTTTCACGGTTAGTCGACAGAGTAACGTAAATGTACATTTTTTTAGCTTAACATGCAATCCGACGCTATTTTCATGCATTTGCTCAAGTTTGGTTCATTTTTGTTTATTTTTCACGGTTAGTCGACAGAGTAACCTAAATGTGCATTTTTTAGCTTAACATGCATTCCGAAGCTATTTTCATGCATTTGCTCAAGTTTGGTTCATTATTGCGCGTTTTTCACGGTTAGTCGACAGAGTAACGTAAATGTACATTTTTTAGCTTAACATGCAATCCGACGCTATTTTCATGCATTTTCTCAAGTTTGGTTCATTTTTGACCATTTTTCACGGTTAGTCGACAGAATAACGTAAATGTGCATTTTTCAGCTTAACTTGCATTCCGACGCTATTTTCATGCATTTGCTCAAGTTTGGTTCATTTTTGTGCATTTTTCACGGTTAGTCGACAGAGTAACGTAAATGTGCATTTTTTAGCTTAACATGCATTCCGACGCTATTTTCATACATTTGCTCAAGTTTGGTTCATTTTCGTTCATTTTTCACGGTTAGTCGACAGAATAACGTAAATGTGCATTTTTTAGCTTAACATGCATTCCGACGCTATTTTCATGCATTTGCTCAAGTTATGTTCATTATTGTTTATTTTTTACGGTTAGTCGACAGAGTAACCTAAATGTGCATTTTTTAGCTTAACATGCAATCCGACGCTATTTTCATGCATTTTCTCAAGTTTGGTTTATTTTTGACCATTTTTCACGGTTAGTCGACTGAATAACGTAAATGTGCATTTTTCAGCTTAACATGCATTCCGACGCTATTTTCATGCATTTGCTCAAGTTTGGTTCATTCTTGTGCATTTTTCACGGTTAGTCGACAGAGTAACGTAAATGTGCAATTTTTAGCTTAAAATGCATTCCGACGCTATTTTCATGCATTTGCTCAAGTTATGTTCATTTTTGTTTATTTTTTACGGTTAGTCGACAGAGTAACCTAAATGTGCATTTTTTAGCTTAACATGCATTCCGAAGCTATTTTCATGCATTTGCTCTAGTTTGGTTCATTTTTGCGCGTTTTTCACGGTTAGTCGACAGAGTAACGTAAATGTACATTTTTTAGTTTAACATGCAATCCGACGCTATTTTCATGCATTTTCTCAAGTTTGGTTCATTTTTGACCATTTTTCACGGTTAGTCGACAGAATAACGTAAATGTGCATTTTTCAGCTTAACATGCATTCCGACGCTATTTTCATGCATTTGCTCAAGTTTGGTTCATTTTTGTGCATTTTTCACGGTTAGTCGACAGAGTAACGTAAATGTGCATTTTTTAGCTTAACATGCATTCCGACGCTATTTTCATACATTTGCTCAAGTTTGGTTCATTTTCGTTCATTTTTCACGGTTAGTCGACAGAATAACGTAAATGTGCATTTTTTAGCTTAACATGCATTCCGACGCTATTTTCATGCATTTGCTCAAGTTTGGTTCATTTTTGACCATTTTTCACGGTTAGTCGACAGAATAACGTAAATGTGCATTTTTTAGCTTAACATGCATTCCGACGCTATTTTCATGCATTTGCTCAAGTTTAGTTCATTTTTGTGCATTTTTCACGGTTAGTCGACAGAGTAACGTAAATGTTCATTTTTTAGCTTAACTTGCATTCCGAAGCTATTTTCATGCATTTGCTCAAGTTTGGTTTATTTTTGTGCGTTTTTCACGGTTAGTCGACAGAGTAACGTAAATGTGCATTTTTTAGCTTAACATGCATTCCGACGCTATTTTCATGCATTTTCTCAAGTTTGGTTCATTTTTTACCATTTTTCACGGTTAGTCGACTGAATAACGTAAATGTGCATTTTTCAGCTTAACATGCATTCCGACGCTATTTTCATGCATTTGCTCAAGTTTGGTTCATTTTTGTGCATTTTTCACGGTTAGTCGACAGAGTAACGTAAATGTGCATTTTTTAGCTTAACATGCATTCCGACGCTATTTTCATACATTTGCTCAAGTTTGGTTCATTTTCGTTCATTTTTCACGGTTAGTCGACAGAATAACGTAAATGTGCATTTTTTAGCTTAACATGCATTCCGACGCTATTTTCATGCATTTGCTCAAGTTATGTTCATTATTGTTTATTTTTTACGGTTAGTCGACAGAGTAACCTAAATGTGCATTTTTTAGCTTAACATGCAATCCGACGCTATTTTCATGCATTTTCTCAAGTTTGGTTTATTTTTGACCATTTTTCACGGTTAGTCGACTGAATAACGTAAATGTGCATTTTTCAGCTTAACATGCATTCCGACGCTATTTTCATGCATTTGCTCAAGTTTGGTTCATTCTTGTGCATTTTTCACGGTTAGTCGACAGAGTAACGTAAATGTGCAATTTTTAGCTTAAAATGCATTCCGACGCTATTTTCATGCATTTGCTCAAGTTATGTTCATTTTTGTTTATTTTTTACGGTTAGTCGACAGAGTAACCTAAATGTGCATTTTTTAGCTTAACATGCATTCCGAAGCTATTTTCATGCATTTGCTCAAGTTTGGTTCATTTTTGCGCGTTTTTCACGGTTAGTCGACAGAGTAACGTAAATGTACATTTTTTAGCTTAACATGCAATCCGACGCTATTTTCATGCATTTTCTCAAGTTTGGTTCATTTTTGACCATTTTTCACGGTTAGTCGACTGAATAACGTAAATGTGCATTTTTCAGCTTAACATGCATTCCGACGCTATTTTCATGCATTTGCTCAAGTTTGGTTCATTTTTGTGCATTTTTCACGGTTAGTCGACAGAGTAACGTAAATGTGCATTTTTCAGCTTAACATGCATTCCGACGCTATTTTCATGCATTTGCTCAAGTTTAGTTCATTTTTGTGCATTTTTCACGGTTAGTCGACAGAGTAACGTAAATGTTCATTTTTTAGCTTAACTTGCATTCCGAAGCTATTTTCATGCATTTGCTCAAGTTTGGTTTATTTTTGTGCGTTTTTCACGGTTAGTCGACAGAATAACGTAAATGTGAATTTTTTAGCTTAACATGCATTCCGACGCTATTTTCAGGCATTTGCTCAAGTTTGGTTCATTTTTGTGCATTTTTCACGGTTAGTCGACAGAATAACGTAAATGTGAATTTTTTAGCTTAACATGCATTCCGACGCTATTTTCAGGCATTTGCTCAAGTTTGGTTGATTTTTGTACATTTTTCACGGTTAGTCGAAAAAATAACGTAAATGTGCATTTTTTAGCCTAACATGCATTCCGACGCTATTTTCAGGCATTTGCTCAAGTTTGGTTGATTTTCGTTCATTTTTCACGGTTAGTCGACAGAATAACGTAAATGTGCATTTTTTAGCTTAAAATGCATTCCGACGCTATTTTCATGCATTTGCTCAAGTTTTGTTTATTTTTGTGCGTTTTTACGGTTAGTCGACAGAATAACGTAAACGTGCATTTTTTAGCTTAACATGCATTCCGACGCTATTTTCATGCATTTGCTCAAGTTTGGTTCATTTTTTTTTATTTTTCACGGTTAGTCGACAGAGTAACGTAGATGTGCATTTTTTATCTTAACATGCATTCCGACGCTATTTTCATGCATTTGCTCAAGTTTGGTTCATTTTTGTTTATTTTTCACGGTTAGTCGACAGAATAACGTAAATGTGCATTTTTTAGCTTAACATGCATTCCGACGCTATTTTCATGCATTTGCTCAAGTTTGGTTCATTTTTTAGCATTTTTCACGGTTAGTCAACAGAATAACGTAGATGTGCATTTTCTAGCTTAACATGCATTCCGACACTATTTTCATGCATTTGCTCAAGTTTGGTTCATTTTTGAGCAATTTTCACGGTTAGTCGACAGAGTAACGTAAATGTGCATTTTTTAGCTTAAAATGCATTCCGACGCTATTTTCATGCATTTGCTCAAGTTTGGTTCATTTTTGTGCATTTTTCACGATTAGTCGACAGAGTAACGAAAATGTGCATTTTTTAGCTTAACGTGCATTCCGACGCTATTTTCATGCATTTGCTCAAGTTTGGTTCATTTTTGTTTATTTTACACGGTTAGTCGACAGAGTAACCTAAATGTGCATTTTTTAGCTTAACATGCATTCCGAAGCTATTTTCATGCATTTGCTCAAGTTTGGTTCATTTTGTTTATTTTTTACGGTTAGTCGACAGAGTAACCTAAATGTGCATTTTTTAGCTTAACATGCATTCCGAAGCTATTTTCATGCATTTGCTCAAGTTTGGTTCATTTTTGCGCGTTTTTCACGGTTAGTCGACAGAGTAACGTAAATGTACATTTTTTAGCTTAACATGCAATCCGACGCTATTTTCATGCATTTTCTCAAGTTTGGTTCATTTTTGACCATTTTTCACGGTTAGTCGACAGAATAACGTAAATGTGCATTTTTCAGCTTAACTTGCATTCCGACGCTATTTTCATGCATTTGCTCAAGATTGGTTCATTTTTGTGCATTTTTCACGGTTAGTCGACAGAGTAACGTAAATGTGCATTTTTTAGCTTAACATGCATTCCGACGCTATTTTCATACATTTGCTCAAGTTTGGTTCATTTTCGTTCATTTTTCACGGTTAGTCGACAGAATAACCTAAATGTGCATTTTTTAGCTTAACATGCATTCCGACGCTATTTTCATGCATTTGCTCAAGTTATGTTCATTTTTGTTTATTTTTTACGGTTAGTCGACAGAGTAACCTAAATGTGCATTTTTTAGCTTAACATGCAATCCGACACTATTTTCATGCATTTTCTCAAGTTTGGTTCATTTTTGACCATTTTTCACGGTTAGTCGACTGAATAACGTAAATGTGCATTTTTCAGCTTAACATGCATTCCGACGCTATTTTCATGCATTTGCTCAAGTTTGGTTCATTCTTGTGCATTTTTCACGGTTAGTCGACAGAGTAACGTAAATGTGCAATTTTTAGCTTAAAATGCATTCCGACGCTATTTTCATGCATTTGCTCAAGTTATGTTCATTTTTGTTTATTTTTTACGGTTAGTCGACAGAGTAACCTAAATGTGCATTTTTTAGCTTAACATGCATTCCGAAGCTATTTTCATGCATTTGCTCAAGTTTGGTTCATTTTTGCGCGTTTTTCACGGTTAGTCGACAGAGTAACGTATATGTACATTTTTTAGCTTAACATGCAATCCGACGCTATTTTCATGCATTTTCTCAAGTTTGGTTCATTTTTGACCATTTTTCACGGTTAGTCGACAGAATAACGTAAATGTGCATTTTTCAGCTTAACATGCATTCCGAAGCTATTTTCATGCATTTGCTCAAGTTTGGTTCATTATTGCGCGTTTTTCACGGTTAGTCGACAGAGTAACGTAAATGTACATTTTTTAGCTTAACATGCAATCCGACGCTATTTTCATGCATTTTCTCAAGTTTGGTTCATTTTTGACCATTTCTCACGGTTAGTCGACTGAATAACGTAAATGTGCATTTTTCAGCTTAACATGCATTCCGACGCTATTTTCATGCATTTGCTCAAGTTTGGTTCATTTTTGTGCATTTTTCACGGTTAGTCGACAGAGTAACGTAAATGTGCAATTTTTAGCTTAAAATGCATTCCGACGCTATTTTCATGCATTTGCTCAAGTTATGTTCATTTATGTGCATTTTTCACGGTTAGTCGACAGAATAACGTAAATGTGCATTTTTTAGCTTAACATGCATTCCGACGCTATTTTCATGCATTTGCTCAAGTTTGGTTCATTTTTTTTTATTTTTCACGGTTAGTCGACAGAGTAACGTAGATGTGCATTTTTTAGCTTAACATGCCTTCCGACGCTATTTTCATGCATTTGCTCAAGTTTGGTTCATTTTTGTTTATTTTTCACGGTTAGTCGACAGAGTAACCTAAATGTGCATTTTTTAGCTTAACATGCATTCCGAAGCTATTTTCATGCATTTGCTCAAGTTTGGTTCTTTTTTGCGCGTTTTTCACGGTTAGTCGACAGAGTAACGTAAATGTACATTTTTTTAGCTTAACATGCAATCCGACGCTATTTTCATGCATTTTCTCAAGTTTGGTTCATTTTTGACCATTTTTAACGGTTAGTCGACAGAATAACGTAAATGTGCATTTTTCAGATTAACATGCATTCCGACGCTATTTTCATGCATTTGCTCAAGTTTGGTTCATTTTAGAGCATTTTTCACGGTTAGTCGACAGAGTAACGTAAATGTGCAATTTTTAGCTTAAAATGCATTCCGACGCTATTTTCATGCATTTGCTCAAGTTATGTTCATTTATGTGCATTTTTCACGGTTAGTCGACAGAATAACGTAAATGTGCATTTTTTAGCTTAACATGCATTCCGACGCTATTTTCATGCATTTGCTCGAATTTGGTTGATTTTCGTTCATTTTTACGGTTAGTCGACAGAATAACGTAAATGTGCATTTTTTAGCTTAACATGCATTCCGACGTTATTTTCATGCATTTGCTCAAGTTTGGTTCATTTTTGTTTATTTTTCACGGTTAGTGACAGAGTAACGTAGATGTGCATTTTTTAGCTTAACATGCATTCCGACGCTATTTTCATGCATTTGCTCAAGTTTGGTTCATTTTTGTTTATTTTTAACGGTTAGTCGACAGAGTAACCTAAATGTGCATTTTTTAGCTTAACATGCATTCCGAAGCTATTTTCATGCATTTGCTCAAGTTTGGTTCATTTTTGCGCGTTTTTCACGGTTAGTCGACAGAGTAACGTAAATGTACATTTTTTAGCTTAACATGCAATCCGACGCTATTTTCATGCATTTTCTCAAGTTTGGTTCATTTTTGACCATTTTTCACGGTTAGTCGACAGAATAACGTAAATGTGCATTTTTCAGCTTAACATGCATTCCGACGCTATTTTCATGCATTTGCTCAAGTTTGGTTCATTTTTTTTTATTTTTCACGTTTAGTCGACAGAGTAACGTAGATGTGCATTTTTTAGCTTAACATGCCTTCCGACGCTATTTTCATGCATTTGCTCAAGTTTAGTTCATTTTTGTGCATTTTTCACGGTTAGTCGACAGAGTAACGTAAATGTTCATTTTTTAGCTTAACTTGCATTCCGAAGCTATTTTCATGCATTTGCTCAAGTTTGGTTTATTTTTGTGCGTTTTTCACGGTTAGTCGACAGAGTAACGTAAATGTGCATTTTTTAGCTTAACATGCATTCCGACGCTATTTTCATGCATTTGCTCAAGTTTGGTTCATTTTTGACCATTTTTCACGGTTAGTCGACAGAGTAACCTAAATGTGCATTTTTTAGCTTAACATGCATTCCGAAGCTATTTTCATGCATTTGCTCAAGTTTGGTTCATTTTTGTGCATTTTTCACGGTTAGTCGACAGAATAACGTAAATGTGAATTTTTTAGCTTAACATGCATTCCGACGCTATTTTCATGCATTTGCTCAAGTTTGGTTGATTTTTGTACATTTTTCACGGTTAGTCGAAAAAATAACGTAAATGTGCATTTTTTAGCCTAACATGCATTCCGACGCTATTTTCATGCATTTGCTCAAGTTTGGTTCATTTTTGTGCATTTTTCACGGTTAGTCGACAGAGTAACGTAAATGTGCAATTTTTAGCTTAAAATGCATTCCGACGCTATTTTCATGCATTTGCTCAAGTTATGTTCATTTTTGTTTATTTTTCACGGTTAATGACAGAGTAACGTAGATGTGCATTTTTTAGCTTAACATGCATTCCGACGCTATTTTCATGCATTTGCTCAAGTTTGGTTCATTTTTGTTTATTTTACACGGTTAGTCGACAGAGTAACCTAAATGTGCATTTTTTAGCTTAACATGCATTCCGAAGCTATTTTCATGCATTTGCTCAAGTTTGGTTCATTATTGCGCGTTTTTCACGGTTAGTCGACAGAGTAACGTAAATGTACATTTTTTAGCTTAACATGCAATCCGACGCTATTTTCATGCATTTTCTCAAGTTTGGTTCATTTTTGACCATTTTTCACGGTTAGTCGACTGAATAACGTAAATGTGCATTTTTCAGCTTAACATGCATTCCGACGCTATTTTCATGCATTTGCTCAAGTTTGGTTCATTTTTGTGCATTTTTCACGGTTAGTCGACAGAGTAACGTAAATGTGCAATTTTTAGCTTAAAATGCATTCCGACGCTATTTTCATGCATTTGCTCAAGTAATGTTCATTTATGTGCATTTTTCACGGTTAGTCGACAGAATAACGTAAATGTGCATTTTTTAGCTTAACATGCATTCCGACGCTATTTTCATGCATTTGCTCAAGTTTGGTTCATTTTTTTTTATTTTTCACGGTTAGTCGACAGAGTAACGTAGATGTGCATTTTTTAGCTTAACATGCATTCCGACTCTATTTTCATGCATTTGCTCAAGTTTGGTTCATTTTTGTTTATTTTTCACGGTTAGTCGACAGAGTAACCTAAATGTGCATTTTTTAGCTTAACATGCATTCCGAAGCTATTTTCATGCATTTGCTCAAGTTTGGTTCATTTTTGCGCGTTTTTCACGGTTAGTCGACAGAGTAACGTAAATGTACATTTTTTTAGCTTAACATGCAATCCGACGCTATTTTCATGCATTTTCTCAAGTTTGGTTCATTTTTGACCATTTTTAACGGTTAGTCGACAGAATAACGTAAATGTGCATTTTTCAGCTTAACATGCATTCCGACGCTATTTTCATGCATTTGCTCAAGTTTGGTTCATTTTTGAGCATTTTTCACGGTTAGTCGACAGAATAACGTAAATGTACATTTTTTAGCTTAACATGCAATCCGACGCTATTTTCATGCATTTTCTCAAGTTTGGTTCATTTTTGACCATTTTTCACGGTTAGTCGACAGAATAACGTAAATGTGCATTTTTCAGCTTAACTTGCATTCCGACGCTATTTTCATGCATTTGCTCAAGTTTGGTTCATTTTTGTGCATTTTTCACGGTTAGTCGACAGAGTAACGTAAATGTGCATTTTTTAGCTTAACATGCATTCCGACGCTATTTTCATACATTTGCTCAAGTTTGGTTCATTTTCGTTCATTTTTCACGGTTAGTCGACAGAATAACGTAAATGTGCATTTTTTAGCTTAACATGCATTCCGACGCTATTTTCATGCATTTGCTCAAGTTTGGTTCATTTTTGTTTATTTTTCACGGTTAGTCGACAGAATAACGTAAATGTGCATTTTTTAGCTTAACATGCATTCCGACGCTATTTTCATGCATTTGCTCAAGTTTAGTTCATTTTTGTGCATTTTTCACGGTTAGTCGACAGAGTAACGTAAATGTTCATTTTTTAGCTTAACTTGCATTCCGAAGCTATTTTCATGCATTTGCTCAAGTTTGGTTTATTTTTGTGCGTTTTTCACGGTTAGTCGACAGAGTAACGTAAATGTGCATTTTTTAGCTTAACATGCATTCCGACGCTATTTTCATGCATTTGCTCAAGTTTGGTTCATTTTTGACCATTTTTCACGGTTAGTCGACAGAGTAACCTAAATGTGCATTTTTTAGCGTAACATGC
The DNA here is from genome assembly GCA_963971435.1 of Lasius platythorax. Taxonomy (NCBI): domain Eukaryota; kingdom Metazoa; phylum Arthropoda; class Insecta; order Hymenoptera; family Formicidae; genus Lasius; species Lasius platythorax. The sequence goes on along the minus strand of CAXASD010000023.1, from coordinate 58,841 downwards.
ATTCCGAAGCTATTTTCATGCATTTGCTCAAGTTTGGTTCATTTTTGTGCATTTTTCACGGTTAGTCGACAGAATAACGTAAATGTGAATTTTTTAGCTTAACATGCATTCCGACGCTATTTTCAGGCATTTGCTCAAGTTTGGTTGATTTTTGTACATTTTTCACGGTTAGTCGAAAAAATAACGTAAATGTGCATTTTTTAGCCTAACATGCATTCCGACGCTATTTTCATGCATTTGCTCAAGTTTGGTTCATTTTTGTGCATTTTTCACGGTTAGTCGACTGAGTAACGTAAATGTGCAATTTTTAGCTTAAAATGCATTCCGACGCTATTTTCATGCATTTGCTCAAGTTATGTTCATTTTTGTTTATTTTTCACGGTTAATGACAGAGTAACGTAGATGTGCATTTTTTAGCTTAACATGCATTCCGACGCTATTTTCATGCATTTGCTCAAGTTTGGTTCATTTTTGTTTATTTTTAACGGTTAGTCGACAGAGTAACCTAAATGTGCATTTTTTAGCTTAACATGCATTCCGAAGCTATTTTCATGCATTTGCTCAAGTTTGGTTCATTTTTGCGCGTTTTTCACGGTTAGTCGACAGAGTAACGTAAATGTACATTTTTTAGCTTAACATGCAATCCGACGCTATTTTCATGCATTTTCTCAAGTTTGGTTCATTTTTGACCATTTTTCACGGTTAGTCGACAGAATAACGTAAATGTGCATTTTTCAGCTTAACATGCATTCCGACGCTATTTTCATGCATTTGCTCAAATTTGGTTCATTTTTGTGCATTTTTCACGGTTAGTCGACAGAATAACGTAAATGTGCATTTTTTAGCTTAACATGCATTCCGACGCTATTTTCATGCATTTGCTCAAGTTTAGTTCATTCTTGTGCATTTTTCACGGTTAGTCGACAGAGTAACGTAAATGTTCATTTTTTAGCTTAACTTGCATTCCGAAGCTATTTTCATGCATTTGCTCAAGTTTGGTTTATTTTTGTGCGTTTTTCACGGTTAGTCGACAGAGTAACGTAAATGTGCATTTTTTAGCTTAACATGCATTCCGACGCTATTTTCATGCATTTGCTCAAGTTTGGTTCATTTTTGACCATTTTTCACGGTTAGTCGACAGAGTAACCTAAATGTGCATTTTTTAGCTTAACATGCATTCCGAAGCTATTTTCATGCATTTGCTCAAGTTTGGTTCATTTTTGTGCATTTTTCACGGTTAGTCGACAGAATAACGTAAATGTGAATTTTTTAGCTTAACATGCATTCCGACGCTATTTTCAGGCATTTGCTCAAGTTTGGTTGATTTTTGTACATTTTTCACGGTTAGTCGAAAAAATAACGTAAATGTGCATTTTTTAGCCTAACATGCATTCCGACGCTATTTTCAGGCATTTGCTCAAGTTTGGTTGATTTTCGTTCATTTTTCACGGTTAGTCGACAGAATAACGTAAATGTGCATTTTTTAACTTAACATGCATTCCGAAGTTATTTTCATGCATTTGCTCAAGTTTTGTTTATTTTTGTGCGTTTTTACGGTTAGTCGACAGAATAACGTAAACGTGCATTTTTTAGCTTAACATGCATTCCGACGCTATTTTCATGCATTTGCTCAAGTTTGGTTCATTTTTTTTTATTTTTCACGGTTAGTCGACAGAGTAACGTAGATGTGCATTTTTTAGCTTAACATGCATTCTGACGCTATTTTCATGCATTTGTTCAAGTTTGGTTCATTTTTGTTTATTTTTCACGGTTAGTCGACAGAATAACGTAAATGTGCATTTTTTAGCTTAACATGCATTCCGACGCTATTTTCATGCATTTGCTCAAGTTTGGTTCATTTTTGAGCATTTTTCACGGTTAGTCAACAGAATAACGTAGATGTGCATTTTTTAGCTTAACATGCATTCCGACGCTATTTTCATGCATTTGCTCAAGTTTGGTTCATTTTTGAGCATTTTTCACGGTTAGTCGACAGAGTAACGTAAATGTACATTTTTTAGCTTAACATGCAATCCGACGCAATTTTCATGCATTTTCTCAAGTTTGGTTCATTTTTGACCATTTTTCACGGTTAGTCGACTGAATAACGTAAATGTGCATTTTTCAGCTTAACATGCATTCCGACGCTATTTTCATGCATTTGCTCAAGTTTGGTTCATTCTTGTGCATTTTTCACGGTTAGTCGACAGAGTAACGTAAATGTGCAATTTTTAGCTTAAAATGCATTCCGACGCTATTTTCATGCATTTGCTCAAGTTATGTTCATTTATGTGCATTTTTCACGGTTAGTCGACAGAATAACGTAAATGTGCATTTTTTAGCTTAACATGCATTCCGACGCTATTTTCATGCATTTGCTCAAGTTTGGTTCATTTTTTTTTATTTTTCACGGTTAGTCGACAGAGTAACGTAGATGTGCATTTTTTAGCTTAACATGCATTCCGACGCTATTTTCATGCATTTGCTCAAGTTTGGTTCATTTTTGTTTATTTTTCACGGTTAGTCGACAGAGTAACCTAAATGTGCATTTTTTAGCTTAACATGCATTCCGAAGCTATTTTCATGCATTTGCTCAAGTTTGGTTCTTTTTTGCGCGTTTTTCACGGTTAGTCGACAGAGTAACGTAAATGTACATTTTTTTAGCTTAACATGCAATCCGACGCTATTTTCATGCATTTGCTCAAGTTTGGTTCATTTTTGTTTATTTTTCACGGTTAGTCGACAGAGTAACCTAAATGTGCATTTTTTAGCTTAACATGCATTCCGAAGTTATTTTCATGCATTTGCTCAAGTTTTGTTTATTTTTGTGCGTTTTTACGGTTAGTCGACAGAATAACGTAAACGTGCATTTTTTAGCTTAACATGCATTCCGACGCTATTTTCATGCATTTGCTCAAGTTTGGTTCATTTTTGTTTATTTTTCACGGTTAGTCGACAGAATAACGTAAATGTGCATTTTTTAGCTTAACATGCTTTCCGACGCTATTTTCATGCATTTGCTCAAGTTTGGTTCATTTTTTAGCATTTTTCACGGTTAGTCAACAGAATAACGTAGATGTGCATTTTTTAGCTTAACATGCATTCCGACGCTATTTTCATGCATTTGCTCAAGTTTGGTTCATTTTTGAGCATTTTTCACGGTTAATCGACAGAGTAACGTAAATGTGCATTTTTTAGCTTAAAATGCATTCCGACGCTATTTTCATGCATTTGCTCAAGTTTGGTTCATTTTTGTGCATTTTTCACGATTAGTCGACAGAGTAACGAAAATGTGCATTTTTTAGCTTAACGTGCATTCCGACGCTATTTTCATGCATTTGCTCAAGTTTGGTTCATTTTTGTTTATTTTACACGGTTAGTCGACAGAGTAACCTAAATGTGCATTTTTTAGCTTAACATGCATTCCGAAGCTATTTTCATGCATTTGCTCAAGTTTGGTTCATTATTGCGCGTTTTTCACGGTTAGTCGACAGAGTAACGTAAATGTACATTTTTTAGCTTAACATGCAATCCGACGCTATTTTCATGCATTTTCTCAAGTTTGGTTCATTTTTGACCATTTTTCACGGTTAGTCGACTGAATAACGTAAATGTGCATTTTTCAGCTTAACATGCATTCCGACGCTATTTTCATGCATTTGCTCAAGTTTGGTTCATTTTTGTGCATTTTTCACGGTTAGTCGACAGAGTAACGTAAATGTGCAATTTTTAGCTTAAAATGCATTCCGACGCTATTTTCATGCATTTGCTCAAGTTATGTTCATTTATGTGCATTTTTCACGGTTAGTCGACAGAATAACGTAAATGTGCATTTTTTAGCTTAACATGCATTCCGACGCTATTTTCATGCATTTGCTCAAGTTTGGTTCATTTTTTTTTATTTTTCACGGTTAGTCGACAGAGTAACGTAGATGTGCATTTTTTAGCTTAACATGCCTTCCGACGCTATATTCATGCATTTGCTCAAGTTTGGTTCATTTTTGTTTATTTTTCACGGTTAGTCGACAGAGTAACCTAAATGTGCATTTTTTTGCTTAACATGCATTCCGAAGCTATTTTCATGCATTTGCTCAAGTTTGGTTCTTTTTTGCGCGTTTTTCACGGTTAGTCGACAGAGTAACGTAAATGTACATTTTTTTAGCTTAACATGCAATCCGACGCTATTTCCATGCATTTTCTCAAGTTTGGTTCATTTTTGACCATTTTTAACGGTTAGTCGACAGAATAACGTAAATGTGCATTTTTCAGCTTAACATGCATTCCGACGCTATTTTCATGCATTTGCTCAAGTTTGGTTCATTTTTGAGCATTTTTCACGGTTAGTCGACAGAGTAACGTAAATGTGCAATTTTTAGCTTAAAATGCATTCCGACGCTATTTTCATGCATTTGCTCAAGTTATGTTCATTTATGTGCATTTTTCACGGTTAGTCGACAGAATAACGTAAATGTGCATTTTTTAGCTTAACATGCATTCCGACGCTATTTTCATGCATTTGCTCGAATTTGGTTGATTTTCGTTCATTTTTACGGTTAGTCGACAGAATAACGTAAATGTGCATTTTTTAGCTTAACATGCATTCCGACGTTATTTTCATGCATTTGCTCAAGTTTGGTTCATTTTTGTTTATTTTTCACGGTTAGTGACAGAGTAACGTAGATGTGCATTTTTTAGCTTAACATGCATTCCGACGCTATTTTCATGCATTTGCTCAAGTTTGGTTCATTTTTGTTTATTTTTAACGGTTAGTCGACAGAGTAACCTAAATGTGCATTTTTTAGCTTAACATGCATTCCGAAGCTATTTTCATGCATTTGCTCAAGTTTGGTTCATTTTTGCGCGTTTTTCACGGTTAGTCGACAGAGTAACGTAAATGTACATTTTTTAGCTTAACATGCAATCCGATGTCACGTCCCGCTACCACTTTTAAATTTCTCTTTTTTCCTTTTTCTATTTTTCTTAAGCATATATCTTCTAAGTCCTTTTAGCGCTATTTGAAAAGCGCGCCAGTGGCGGCCATGACACCTAACTCCGGCCGGTGCCGAGGCGTGGCGCTCCTCCAGTGCCGGGACCTTCCCACCACTCGAGGATCCCCACTCCCGCGCAACGCAGCGACCGAAGCGCCGAAATCGAAGGACCTCAGAACAGGCCTCGACTTCGTCAGTCTGAAGCGCGACACCGAACCGAGCAGTTCTACTCTGAACTCTCTCCTAAATCTAAACTCTAATTCAAACTCTAACTTTAAGTCTTATACTAAAACTAAATCTTAGTTCTTATAATAATTCTAATTCTAAATTCTAACTTTAAGTATAGTATACCAACGTCTTAAGTAAAATCTTGTGTAGTAATACTCTATAATAAAGTGTGTGTGTGTGTTTGAAATCTAACTCTAATATTCAATCTACCTTCGAAATCTAATTCCGAAATCCAGTTAATTATTAATTGATTTTTCCGACGTGCACGAGCCGAGTTATTTATCAACGATTTATTAAACAATTGCTATACCGGATCGTACGTGGTAGCTCTGAGAGGACGACCCGCTCGCTATCGCAGAAAATCCGATTCTTCAAATCCTGATCAACGTAGTAGCAACTCCGAGAGGACGACCCGCTCGTTGCTACATCCTAGAGCAGCCTCGACAGTGAGGACTACCGCACGTCGAACGTTGTGAAGGGAACTCGTAGATCAGGATGCTAAATTATTTCTAACTATGCCTAAGACGCGCCGTGCAGGGAGAAAGAATCAATTGAGACGCCTAGTTGCGCGCTATTACATTTCCGCGCCAAACGAATTCTCTCCGCTCATCGGAGCAACATACTACAACGATAACGAATACGAGGAACTATTTAACCCGTCCGCGAATCGCGATCATAATAAGCCGATCACATTAATCGAGTGGCCATCGAAGCTCATACCGTTGACTATCGAATATCCATCCTTACCATCTCTGAAGATACCAGAGGACGACCCTCGACGTACCCGGTATCTCGAACGACGTGCCGAAATCCTCTACGAACACTACGGCGGAGCTACCCCCGAGCACCAGAAAACCGACGAGAATATAACACATTTGGACTAAAGGTAAGTGGATAATTATATTCACTGTTGTTTATATCGAATGTTTGATTAAATAATCAAGCCCGAAAATAAATTATAACTATTACAAATCGAAATATTATTTGAGAGAATTTTCTGGAAACACGGTAAAACTCTGCCCGAGGCAGGGCCATAAAAGTGAAACACAGGACCTGAGTTTCCTGCCATAAAAGTGAAACTCGGGCCAACCAAAAAAAAGGGTACTGGGCGATTTCTCTTTTCGCAGCCCTGGCTATCTTCCTTCGCTTGTGAATTTCCAAGCTGAACGAATACTATTTCGAATACGAGTTCAAATATTACTTCAAATATTATTAAAATATTATTCAAATATTATTAAATATTACTATCATCTAAATATTATTATTCAAATATTATTAAATATTACTATCATTTAAATATTATTATTCGAATATTATTAAATATTACTATCATTTAAATATTATTATTCAAATATTATTAAAACACTACTATTATTCAAACATTATTATTCAAATATTAATAAAATATTATTATCACTCTAATATTATTATTCCAATATTATTATCATTCTAATATTATTATTCCAATATTATTTGTTTAAACGCTACTATTAATATTACCCTAATCAATCATCCATGTGTCCGCGATCTTTCCGGAATTATATCATCCCTCCCCGAGAGGAGGAAGAGGAGGAACTACTAGATCCAGCTGTTTTGTGCACAAAGACGACCGCGTTCATTCATATCGAAAATCGCGCCGCGTTGTGCGTAGTATGCTTTGGCAATCTCCCGTTCGTGGATAAGTTATCATGGTGTATTAGACTCAAACATACCCTCACTGTCGGCTACACTATCGACCAGATCGCGTGTTCCTCTTGCAATAGAACTATTACCCTCGTCGATAACATCCATAACTGCCTTACCTGCCAACGGGAATATTTGATCTATAACGCTAACATCGGTAGTTACCCAACGGATACCGACGGTAGAGTCACCATTACCATTAGAGACGACACATACCAATCGCCGGAAAGCATTCCAGAATTTTTATAATTGTTATATGCTTGTTCACGGAATTTAATTGATTCCCCTTCCCCCATTGTAGCGCATTAATGTCTCCCCACGTGGAAAAATTTTATTAACCACTACCCTCCTTAACCATATCTGAGCGGCCTTCCGTCGCGGGCGATCCCCGGAACAGTGTTCCGAAAAGCGACCCTGTCCGGCACAGAGGTCCGTCCACTCGAAATAGCTCTCCCTCAATATTTCGAGCCGCGACCGCGCCGAGACGTAACAAATTTGGTGACAGCGGTGGGATCGAAACGATTCAGATATGGTGATCACGCGTAGCGGCGAATCCGCGGGAAAATCGGGAGATCCTGAGAAACCGCTAACGGAAGCAGAGATTGAGCAAATACAATCTAAACTAGTTGAAAGAGATGAAGTTTTAAAGGGCGAGTCTGCACTTTTAGAAGAACAGCGTAGAAACCTCGATAAAAGAGTACGCGAATTCGAAGCACGGCAAGCGGAATTCAATAAATACGGGGCCGTCCCCGACGAAGTATACGTCATTAAAGAAGAAATGCAGCGCGAGATGGACGAACTGCGCCGCGAAAATGCCCGGTTACGTAACGCGACCGACGAACCCCGGCGGTATTCGGAACGACCGTCAGAATCGCACACATCTCAGGGGGACACCCACTCCGATACTCCACAAGTCCCTAAGGTGTCTTTCCGGGAAGCCACTGAATCGGTGCCGCAGTTTGACGGATATAATATACCATTGACACAGTTTATTAGAGCTTGTCGTCGTGCTAAGGAAGTAGTACCTCCTTCCTCGGAGCGAAACCTAACTAAACTCCTTATAAACAAACTGCGGAGTCGTGCATATTTTGCCGTAGAAGATGAGCCTTGCGACCGCATCTCGCAACTAATCGATTTACTCACCGCAGCTTTTGGTTCTTGTAAAACGATCGATCAATATCGCGGAGAACTCAGTACAATTTACCTCAAATCTCACGAGCACATTTTGGACTATATAAGCCGTGTAAAGGACCTTCGGTCCGCCATCTTAGATGCAGAGCGCCGTGAAACGGGAGCACTAGCCGATTATAAACAAAGAGAAACGGACGAACTCACTACGAAATCATTCTGTGAGGGGCTACCGCTAGAATACCGTCTACAGATGAGGAGCCACCTACATTCAACTCCGTTCGATGCATTCGCGTCAGCAAAAATAATATCGAAAAGATTAGAACTAGACAAACGTCGACACGGGACCAAGGAGAGAACGGAGCCCGACCGACGTAGCGACTATCCGAGGCGCCCAAATGCTTATGCTATCGCCCCTCGACCGACGTATGACAATTCTCCGCGAGAACGCGCATTGAGCATTGCCCCGCAGAGCGCTCCCGTGAGAGCACCCTCTCCTCGTGATCAGCCCGGGCCACCCGCGTTTAGAAATCGCGATACGCGAAATAACAACTTTGGTACTAATACCACTCAAGGGCGCCGTGAGGAGCTGCCCATTAAGTGGTGCCGTTACTGTAAAAATTCCGGGCACGAAATAGAAGAATGCCGGAAAAGAGAATATAATAACGCGCGTAAAACCGAACAGGGAAACGCGACAGGCCCCGCGGGAAGATCGAGTCCTCCGCGCCAAGGGGCTCCCCCACAAGTGACTCGACCAGTGAATATCGTAGAAGCAACCGACCCCGAGAATACCGAATCGCAACACTGAACCCGCAACGGTATTCACACGCGCCCACCGTCGCGTTAATCGCAGACGGCCTCTCACAGGAAACTAGTTTCATGGTAGACACGGGCGCCGTTCCGAATCTAATTAAACTTCGAAATCTACATCCCGAGATGAATATCCGGAAGGATGATACGTTATACCTTAGCGGCATAACAGACGGAAAAATAAAAACTCTCGGGTCCATAAGAATCTTCTACATGGGTTACCCCCTCGACATGCACGTAGTGCAAGATAACTTCCCTATACCGCAGGAGGGGATCTTAGGATCCGATTTTCTCCAAGACGCCAGCAAAATCGATTTCAAAGACCAGTCCGTTTTATGGCAAGGTATACGGGTTCCCTTTTCTCAGCGCGAAACGGTAGTAATTCCCGCCAGGTCGCGTTCTACTTTCTACGTCAGGATAGGAAACCCCGACGTCCTAACAGGTTATATCCCGCGACTTAGCGTCTGCAAGGGTGTATACCTAGGCGAAGCTATGGTCACTAACCGCGATGGTAGGGCCTACCTTTACGCAATAAACGCGAGCGACACAGATCGCGAACTAATTGTACCAACGATTAACTTGCAGGAAGTCAATCAAATTTTTACCGAAGAATTAGAACAAACACAGATTGAATCCAATAAAATATTCGCGATCTCTTCTACGTCAGACGCGAACAGGGACGGACGAGTTCAAGTCATCCGGGAACTCCTCCGTCTAGAACATTTGAACAATGAAGAGTCGGAACACGTCGCTACCTTAATCGAAACTCATAGCGACCTTTTCCGATTACCGGATGACAAATTAGGGCACACCTACGCGTTGTCGCATAAAATATCAACGACCGACGACCAACCAATTCACACCAAACAATATCGGTTCCCGCCAATTCACAAGGAAGAGATCGATAAACAAGTAAAAGAATTACTAAACAATGATATTATCAAGCCATCAGAATCTCCGTACAACTCTCCCTTGTGGATTGTGCCCAAAAAGGCCGATTCAAAGGGCAATAAACGATGGCGGATGGTCATCGATTATCGGTCTCTGAACGAAAAGACAATAGGAGACGCGTACCCCTTACCTAACATCACAGAAATCCTAGACCAACTACGAAGCGCAAAATATTTCAGTGTGTTCGACCTTGCGTCCGGCTTCCACCAAATACCGATGCACGAGTCCCACGCGCAGAAAACGGCTTTTTCAACGCCTCACGGCCATTATGAATTTAAACGCATGCCGTTCGGGCTTAAAAACGCCCCTGCCACGTTCCAGAGACTCATGGATCAGGTTTTATGTGGGCTTCAAGGTACCGAACTCTTTGTCTACTTAGACGATATTGTCTTATATGCAAGCTCACTGCAAGAACACAAGAATAAATTCGATAAACTAGCGGAAAGATTAAGAAAGGCTAATTTAAAGCTACAGCCAGATAAATGTGAGTTCTTAAGGAAAGAGGTCGGTTATCTGGGTCATATAATCAGCGACGAAGGGGTAAAACCCGACCCCGCTAAAATACGCGCGGTCAAAGAATTTCCCAAACCGCATCATGCAAAAAATATAAAACAATTCCTGGGCCTAGCTGGCTACTATCGTAGATTTATTCATAACTTTTCGAAAATTGCACAACCTCTCACTAATCTATTAAAAAAGGACGAGCCTTTCGTCTGGCAAACAAAGCAGGAAGAAGCCTTCGTGCAACTCCGCGACGCGTTGTGCACAGAACCCATCCTACAATACCCAGACTTTACGAAACCTTTTGTCGTCACTACGGACGCTTCAGGACATGCGATAGGCGGTATACTCAGCCAGGGAACTATTGGCAAAGATCTGCCAATAGCATATTCTTCGCGACTGTTAAACAACGCCGAGCGTAATTACTCCACGATCGAGAAAGAATTATTGGCCATAGTCTATTGCGTAAATTACTTCCGACCTTACTTGTACGGCCGGAAATTCTACCTCGTCACGGACCACAAACCTCTGGTCTGGTTGCACTCAGTAAAGGATCCGACGTCGAGACTAGTCCGCTGGCGTTTGAAACTAGCGGAATACGAATACGAAGTAGTATATAAGGCAGGCAAAACCAATGTAAACGCGGATGCACTCTCGCGCAACCCTGCTCGATCCTCTCTCTCCCCTGTCCAACTAATCGAAACCGAACAAATTTTACCCCTTGGAGAAACCCGTGATACATCCAGCTCCAACGAATCCTTATTCCCTTCCAAAGGAAAGCGAACTGCGGAAACGCCACCGCAAACGGCCGACAATAGGATAGAAAGCGATACAGAACTACCACAAACACCGAGCGATAGAACTAGCGAAATCGAGGACGATGACAGCTCAGACTCAGACGACGAAAACTTATTTGACAACGTGAACGAACCATTCGTTATGAGAGACCTTAGGGGACCTCACGTGATAACGATTCCTGATAACTTCACGACCAGAAAAGATAATCTCGTTGTCTTCACAACACAGCAAGGTGCGCCGATTGACCAAGGAGCTCGTATGCTCCAAGAAACGAAATCCCTGCCCATGGTTAGAGGAGCAGCTTTAGCCAGAGCACGGATAAATCGAGACGGAAATCGACGCATCATAACGCTGGTGGTAAAAGAGCGAGAATCGGGAATTATAGAAAGAGAAATATTAAAGGAAGCATTCTGTTCACTGTTAGACGTCGTTAGAGAAGCCCAGCTGCAATCGATCTCGATAACCAGAGGTAATGTAGATAACATTCCCTGGGAATCAATATACTCACTAATGATTCGTATATTAGGAGAAACTAATATAAAAATTTTTATATGTAAAAACGAGATTTCTATTCCTCCGGAAAACGACAGAAACCAAATAATGACGGAGAATCATTGTTCCGCAATAGGAGGACATAAAGGTATAACCAAAACGTATAATCGAATTAAGAAGCGATATTACTGGCCCTGCATGAAAACGGATATTCAAACCTTTATACAACACTGCCGGGCTTGTCAACTTAAAAAGCTAGTCCGCATAAAAACTAGACAACCAATGATATTAACAGACACACCCGACGCGGCTTTTGATAAAGTATCAATGGACATTATGGGCCCTCTGCCCACTACCCAAGCAAACAATACATATATCCTTACTATCCAAGACCTACTAACCAAATATTCACTAGCCGTCCCGCTCCAACAAGCAGGCGCGATTCAGGTGGCAGATGCGTTCGTCAGCGAACTTATATGTACATTCGGCGCACCCAAGGCGATACTCACTGATCAAGGGTCGCATTTCTTAAACAGCCTTATGCGTAGCGTAGCGAAGAAATTTAAAATTAAACATTGTAAAACTACCGCCTACAGGCCTCAATCGAACGGCTCTGTAGAACGTTCCCACCAAGTCTTGTGGGAATATTTGAAACAATATGTAGATAAAAGTAACGAATGGGACAAATGTTTAAAACTAGCCTCGTTTTCTTACAACACTAGCGTCCACGAAGGTACACGACATACCCCTCATGAACTCGTTTTCGGCAAATTGGCAAGAGTACCGACAAGCGATCCGGATATTACGGACACGACGAACGAAAGCTATGCCGAATATCTTACCACATTGTTTAATAAACTAAAAGACTCCCAAGCTATCGCACGTGAAAATTTAGGCAACGCGAAAAGAAGATCAAAAATATATTATGATCGTAAGCTAAATATTCGTAGATTTAAGATAGGTGATAACGTGTATCTCTTAAAGGAACCTAATAAAGGTAAATTATGTAATCAGTATATAGGACCATATAAAATTATAGAAGTATTAAGAAATCACAATGTTAAGCTAGCTATAAGTAGAAATAAGACAAAAATTGTACACGAGGACAAAATAAAGCCCTCACCACATCGAGCCCCCACCACGGAGAACCCCCACTCCGAAGATGAAGAATATAACCCCGATACCCGGACGGAGGACCGGACAGTGCCACGAAAACTACCATAAGATGAAAACCTCGACTTTCATCGCAACGCTGATCTCAGCCCTGACCGCAGCCACCCACGGCCTGATAGGCTACGACTGCGGAGGACGCGGGATGAACATCACCTCGCTTTCTTTATTAGACATCGGAGAATGCCGAGTGGATAATATTGAGGCCCATAAGGAAGAAACATTCGTGCAACTACTCCAGTTAAGCGAGTTTGACCACACGCCTGGAATCCAATGCCGAATAGAAATAGATCGAACGATCTATTATTGCGGGATGCACTCCCACGTGTCAATCGTACACAACGGACGGAGTGAATACATCCGCGAAGTATCAGCGGATACGTGTAAAAAATTGCATGCCACAGGAACCATTTTCCTAGGAGGCAGTGCCCTCATCAGTGGACTTAAAACAAACTCTACTGCCACACGTAGCATCACTTTCGCCGGTTCCGCTTCAACGGACGGACGCTGCTCCGGAACCCAGTTCAGCGACCCGTTCGGCACCTGGGACAACGTCGTTGTCCAGGGCACAGTGAAGATCACCACTAGGAGCCTGCAACTCCCAGTCAGGTATAGCACTAATGAAGTTATTCTGCCATCCGGCGCACGATGTCACGTAACGGATGGAGAATGCAACGACGCGGACGGCATGACGACCTATTGGTCCACCTTGCCAATAGACAGCTGCCAGTTCAACAGATATGATGTATTATATCAAGGACCAGCCTACCGGCTCACTTCAACATCTATGCAAAAGGAAACACCCACCATCTACACGGTGACTACCAAGGATACGACATTCGCTCTAGCGAAAACCAATGAGTTCAACCTCTGCGGATACAAAATCTTACGGACAGAACATCCCAAACTGTTCATCCTGGAAACTCAGCCAGGCCGTACGTTCAAAGTCCATTCAAAGGTATCAATCGACAACCTCGACATCTTCTCCTACGTAAACTCCAAATTTATTTACGTAGAGAAGCACTTAAAAACACAGCTAACACAACTTTATCGAGACATCATGGAGCAGAAGTGCGCCCTCGAGAGACAAATCCTGGAAAACGCACTCTCACTCGCCAGCATTGCTCCCGACGAGATGGCTCATAGGATAATGAAGACACCTGGATACACCGCCATCATGGCCGGCGAAGTAATCCACCTCATCAAATGCGTCCCGGTAGAATGCCGGATACGCCAGACCAGCGTCTGCTACAACGAACTTCCAGTCACGCACCAGAATCGCTCCTTGTTTCTACTACCAAGGTCGAGAATACTCACCAAATCAGGTACAATCAAGGACTGCAACGAACTTCTTCCAACAATGTATAAGATACATAATACCTGGTATCGTATGCTACCGAGGCCAACGGAATCACTGGCGCCGCCAACAATTCAACCACTAACGCGGCCCGCATGGAACTACGCGAGCCCGGCATCACTCGCCACTAGCGGCATCTACAATAGCGAGGACATAGACCGACTGCGGGACCACATAATGTTCCCGGTAGAGAAGCCCTCTATGCTCAACACAATAGCAAGAGGCGCCATGGGACAAGCCATCCCTGAAGGAAGCCTCTCTCTAGCGAATCTCTTGGACGAAGCATCTCTGAATCGAATAGCAGAAAACGCAGGAGAACGCCTTTGGAAAGGTTTTATGAAATTCGGCTCAGCAAGCGCAGGAGTTCTTGGAATATTTGTCGTAATACGTCTTGTCAAACTAATAATTGACACACTCATCCACGGCTACGCACTTCACTCCGTATACGGATGGAGCCTACACCTTTTGGGAGCAATATGGACTTCGGTGACCAACGTCCTCCTACATCTGGGAAAATCAGCCGAGAGGAAATCCAGCAACGGAAGAGAGCTGTTACCATTAAACCCCCCTCCATCGACCGAAAATCAGCTCCCCGAAGCCCTCCCATCAGCGGAAAATAAACCCTCCGGGACCAACCCCGGGAACAAAATTAAGAAAGACTATAGCGAATTAAGGAAGTTGTTAGAGGAGGTATAAAACGAATGTCTAGATGTAAATTAGATCATAAGAATACATGTGTTACGTCCTGTGGACTCCACGATTCTTTTCTTTCCTAACTCGAGCAAACACACGTTTTGTTTCTTTAATTTCGAAACATCGTTTGTCGCAATAAATCATAATAAGGAAAGGGACGGATCTGAAAAACAACTTGCCTCACCTTTCTAATAAAGATTAACCGACGTTAGAAATTAAGAAATCTAAGCAAATAACAACTGACGAACATACGCAACCATTAGACAAAGATCCGAAAAACATCTTGCATCACGCGCCTGACAAAGGCAAGCCGACAGACAAAACAAAGAAATTAGATGAGCATCCGATGCAATAGAAGTAAACAACCAGTTAATCCCCGCGAACTCTGTACTAAAGTAAGAGTTGCCCAACCGATCAAAGGTAACATTGAATCAATATCACCGATAAATTATAAGACTCTTTATTTTAGAGGACGTCCTCTGACTCACTACATTATCACAAATTATCCCACGGAAGGGGTAAGTAAGAACAGAATATAAACCGACGATTTTTTCACCTAAAACCACTAGTGTAACATCTATCGAACTCACTAACTATCATTGTAAAACGTTACCGTTAAGAAAATATATATATATATATATATCAAAATTCTTGAAGTGCGAAATACGCGAGTTATAAACTCAAGAGCAGTGCTCACGAACTGACCGGGCGGAAACGACACGGACCACGTCCACCTGAGCCAATTGCATATAAATCTTGTCAGCAAGTAGTAAGTGATTTATAATTTCGATCTATACTCTATAAATTCAAACAATACTTGGGTCTTAAAAGAAATAAATATTATCCACCATAAATTAAATCAAAACTTGATTCAATCTGAATTCAGTTGATCATTAAATTTAACTCTCTTTTGAAATCTCCATCCTCCATCCGTGACCTTCCTTTATTTTAATAAATCATTCCGGATTCATTGCTTTTGCAGCATTGGATTCGCGATTTTCCAAAAGTCATTCCGGATTCATTGCTTTCGCAGCATTGGATTCGAGATTCTCCAAAAGTCATTCCGGATTCATTGCTTCGCAGCATTGGATTCGCGATTTTCCAAAAGTCCTTCCGGATTCATTGCTTTCGCAGCATTGGATCTGCGATTTTTCTGAAAGTCATTTCGGATTCGTTGCTTTCACAGCATCGGATTCGTGACTTTTCCCAAATAGTCACTCCGGATTCGTTGCTTTCGCAGCATTGGATCCGTGACTTTTCTCAACGGTCAGTCTGGATTCACCGCCCTCGCAGGTTTGGATCCGCGACCTTTTTTCCTCACTAATCTCTCCTCATTTTATCACTCTCATCAAAAAAAAGGAGACACACACATATATATAAATTCAATATTATAACTCTTTACACACATATATATATATATATATATATATATATATATATATATATATATATAATTCAATTTCGAGTAAATTAAACCCAAGAATTGTTTCTCGACCAATTGCGATTCCTTTTTTTTTCTCTACCATTTTTATTGTTCTCTCAGTGGAGAACATCTATAAACGAAGATCGCGAACGGCTATCAAACATAAGCGGAACCGTCGCAACAAACAAATTAGGAAACGATTGGCTCGGGCGCTAGCAGAATATATTCAGTCATCTGCATTAAATAATAATTTAGATAACAATAACAGCGACACACGTAGCGACATATCCAATCTCTCCGGTCCCCGGTACTCTCCAGTTCCCCTCACCGACCCCCCTTGTTCTTTCCCAGAACAAATCAGTTCCCCTCCAAGATCCCCGTCTCCCGCTTTAACCGTCATCCTCGGGGATTCCCCCTTCTCCTCCCCTCGTCGTCCTGAGTCCCGTCTCGAGGAAGAACTCCACGACCTCGAAACAGGAGAGAGATTCTCGGAACGGCAATCGAGCGATCCTGAATTGATCGAAATCAATGACGAATCGTCCGATTCAGAGACCGAGTCCTCCCTGCCCGAGAAGGAACTGAGTGACCACCAGTTTCGCGACTGGCTGCTGTCTCAGTTCCCTCCCCTCGAGCTTCCTCTACCTGAGGGAATATTTTGCGTAGGGCCTAACGAAGTAGATCACGAGGAACTACGCAAAACATTAATAGAAAGTCCTCCAGATACACTCATCCCGTGGTTTATCCCCGGCCGCCGCCATCCTATCGGAGTCCCTATCCAAATCCTTTGGAGGAAATATCCCCCCTCCACAGTTTCCTTGGAAGAGATCCGATAACTCTTTACACACTACTCACATTTTGATTTTATTTCTTTTCTCTCCTATTCAGCATTGTACGAAACCAATCGGAACTAAAAATTTAGACTTTAGAATCTCCCTCACTATATTCCGATTGACGACCTCCGAATTCATGTAACACCCGCGCGATCAAACAATTACATACACACACACACTCACACTCTAATATATATATGTATTTATAAGAATTCCTCTTTCTTTATTATATTTATTTTTATATGAATAAACTAAACTTTTAATCAACTAATCTTATAATCATTTCTTAACCCGTTCGCACTTCCATTCTCTCCGAAATCGCACAGGTCCCGTCCCGGGTAATAAGGATTCATTTCCTTTACCGAAAAGGGACCACCGAACGAACGGGCCTGCCGACAGCGTAAAAGCGACCTTTTCGGCCGTTGACCTGTTCAGGCCCTTGGGTAAGATCGTTCGACTCGAGAGCACGCGCCATACGGCGTTTGCTCAGAGATTACGTAGATTACGTCCTTCCATTGACTCTCCCTTCCACGAGTCTGGACGTAACATACGAAAAATTGGGGGCTCGTCCGGGATTGTAATGTGCGATTTTTGGAAGCAGGAATGAGCGACGGGACTAGAAGCAAAAGTAATAAAGACGAAGTAGACAAACTCTATAAAGTTGCTTTAACAGATAAAAAATCTAAATCTAAACTTATATCGTCTACTTCCGGTACAGTACATACATCCACTCCGATAAGGACTCCTAAAGACATATCTAAGCAAATTGACCTTTCTTTAAACAGTACTCTAACTGAGGGAAATCTTAGCGATAACACTTTAATTGCCGATTCGCCCGAGCCAGATTCCGACGGTTCCGTTGATATAACGATTCAAAAATTTACTGCGCCTACTAATATTATTAATAAATTTGAAAACGATTCTGAAATCTTTGAAACAATGGCTTTACAAAATCCTTTTGCTACATTGAAATATGCGGTCGAAGCTGTTCCTTTTTTCGACGGTAAAAACATTCCGATTAGTTATTTTATCGAAGGATGCGAAGAAGCAAAATCCATGCTTCCTAAAGAAGCCG
Organism: Lasius platythorax; assembly: GCA_963971435.1. NCBI lineage: Eukaryota > Metazoa > Arthropoda > Insecta > Hymenoptera > Formicidae > Lasius > Lasius platythorax. The sequence continues at coordinate 40,714 of CAXASD010000023.1, read as the reverse complement.
AAGCGCAATTTACAAAAATCATAAGAACTAGAATAGTCGGCGAAGCACGACGAACCATTCAAGATCAAGATTTCGATTCAGTATCGCGATTAACCGAATTTTTGAAGAAAATTTACGGTCCTTCAAAGAATGCTTATCAACTACAAGGAGAGCTTGGATGCGTATATCAAATGAAAGAAGAAGATGTAGTTACTTACGCGAATCGAGTAAAAATTTTAGGAAAACAAATCTTAGAAGCAATGCGAAGCTCAGGTCACGCCTTGCCCGATCAAAACATAAAGACTTCCCTAGAAAAGGATATGTGTAAATGCTTTATCAGAGGTTTAAAACCCGAAATAGAACAACGAATCGCGAGAAATCTAGACGTACAAGACACCGTAGCTGACGCGCTAAGAATAGAAAGAGAGCTTCGAGTGATGACAGATTTACGGCAGGGACAAAGCATCGATTCAGGTCAAAATCAACACACAACTCGGTCAAAAGAAACCTGTCAAATCTGTTATAAAGAAGGACATACGGCGAATAACTGTAGAAAGCTTAATCACAATCAGTTTACTCCGCAACTTAATTTAGGAACCGACATCCTAATTTGTCAAATTTGTAAAAAACGCGGGCATAGCGCGGATAAATGTCGTCTACGCGACCCTCGATCTCGTCAAACAATAAATGTAATTCAAGAGAGAAATAGTACTTGCCAACTATGCTCTAAAATAGGCCACAATGCGAAATCATGTCGACAGAATATTACTAACCAACAACCTACTAAAACATCTGTGATTTGCCAGTGGTGCGACAAATCCGGTCATTCAGCTAACAATTGCTGGAAAAAACAAAACGAACAGCGTAATTTAGGAAATAACTTTAAGGTTGTTTGTCAAGTTTGCAATAATTTCGGTCATATCGCCAAAAATTGTCGCTCTAAAGCAAATCAAGCGTCAACATCCAATAACAATTTATTCTGCCGATACTGTAAGGAGCAAGGCCATCTTCTCGACAACTGTCAGGTACGAAGTGCGAGTAATAACCGCCGAAAAGAAAAGGAACAGGGAAACTACAACGGACCTTCGACGTCGGGTGTGCAATCGGGGTCCGAACGGACTACACACCCATCCACACAGCAGGAAGCCAAATAGACAAACAAAAAGCCGAGATAAGACCTGTAACAGTGAGCCTTACTAAACATAGTCGCGTGCCTACTGTTCAGGTCAATATTGATAAAGTAGATAACCATATAACTCTTATGCTAGATACAGGATCCGGACCGAATATACTCAAGGAAAATTTTATCCCTAAAGATATTAATATTAATTATACCAACATTTTAAAACTAAACGGTATAAATAATTATCCTGTTTACACTCTAGGTGAAATCACGCTGACTCTTTTCGAATTACCCGTATCTTTTCACATCGTATCTAGCGACTTTCCGATCCCACAATCAGGAATACTGGGAAACGATTTTTTCAAGCAAACTTCTTCGAAAATAGATTACGCCCAGGGACATCTAAACGTCTCTGGAATTAACGTGCCCTTTTTCTCTCCGGAAACCATCGTAGTATCTCCAAGATCAGAATCATCATTTTACGTAAGAATAGGAAATCCTGAAGTAAAAATGGGATATATACCAAAATTAAAAGTAGAGCATGGGCTTTATTTAGGAGATACTATTGTGGAAAACAACTCGGGAAAAGCGCACTTAAACATCATAAGCACTTTAGACGAAGAAGTGGAAGTTCGTGTACCAACCCTGCGTTTAAAACCATTAAGCGAATTATTCGACGACCACGAATCAGACATCGAGGCGTTTGATAATCAAAAAGGAGAAACACCAATTATACTAGAAGAATCTGTAGGCATCGATGGAACCAACGTTAATGAAGAATACCGCGAATGCGATATCATTAACAAAATTCAAGAGGAAGACGAAGACGAAATATTCGAGAACGAGGAAAATAAAACTGAAAATAAAAATAAAATTAAAATTAAGAGAGGAAATAAAAATTATTCAAATAAAAATATAAATAATCCAAAAATCCTTGGAGAGGGAAGTTACCAAACCTCTCCTGAAAATATAAATAATTCCAAAATCCTTGGAGAGGGAAGTTACCCAACCCCTCCTGAAAATTTAAATAATCCAAAAACCCTTGGAGGGGGAAATTACCACACCCCTCCTGAAGGGGATAATTCTAGAATTTCGGAGGGAAGTTTCCAAACCTCGTCAGGAAATTCTAGCTCCGTTGATTGCGAGGAGGGAAGTTACCAAACCTCACTAAGCAATTCGACACAATCATATTCCAAAAATCCAAAAGGGAGAAGTCTCCTATCCTCCCTAGATATCAAATTTCCAAAAATCGGATTATCCACAAAAGTTAAGGATAATAAACAAAACACCTCTCATATTACTATGGAAGACCTCCTTAAAGAGGCCCAAAGATATAATCTAAACATTGAAAATTTAAATATTAAAAAATCCAGAAGCATACCGTCTTCAAAAATTTCAACATCCTCGCTAAACAAGTCTCAAGAAATTATAGACAAATTTCTGCGGAAGCGAAAATCAAAAAACAAAGAAAAACAACGAATTGACGTTGCAAACTTCGATTTACATAACTGTTTAGTAGTATCCGAAGAAACGAAAGAAAATCGATTTACTAAAATCATGGAATTATTACGATTGGAACATTTAAATAAAAAGGAACAGGAAAATATAATAAAATTAATAACAAATAGTCAAGACAGATTTCATATTCCCGGAGAAAATTTAACCGCAACTCATGTATTACAACACCAAATATCGACTACAGATGACCAACCAATTAACACTCGTCAGTATAGATTTCCACAAATACATAAGGAAGAAATAAACAAGCAGGTAGAAGAACTGTTAGAAGGAGGCATAGTAAAGCAATCACAATCACCTTACAACACGCCCATATGGATCGTACCAAAGAAGGAAGACTCGAAAGGAAACAAGCGTTGGAGAATGGTCCTTGATTTTCGAGCTTTAAACGACAAAACCATTGGAGATGCTTATCCACTGCCTAATATCGTAGATATATTAGATCAATTAGGAGGAGCTCAATACTTCTCAGTGTGTGATTTAGCATCTGGATTTCACCAAATAAAAATGGATCCTGCGGACGGTCACAAAACGGCTTTTACCACTCCTTTCGGTCATTACGAATTCGATCGCATGCCTTTCGGGTTAAAAAACGCTCCTGCTACCTTCCAACGCCTAATGGACCTAGTATTAACAGGATTACAAGGCGAAGAATTATTCGTTTACATGGACGATATTGTTATTTACGCTACCTCCTTAGAAGAACACGAACGAAAATACAATGCACTAATAGAACGACTTCGTCAAGCTAACCTAAAACTACAGCCAGATAAATGTGAATTTTTAAAAACCGAAGTGACATATTTAGGACATGTAATCGGTAGAGATGGAGTGAAACCAGATCCGAAAAAATTAGAAGCAGTACAACAATTCCCACGACCCAAGACACCTAAGAATATTAAACAATTTTTAGGCCTTGCCGGATATTACAGAAGATTTATACCAAATTTTTCTAAATTAGCGAAACCACTGACTACTTTATTAAAGAACGATGTTCGCTTCGAGTGGACAACCGCACAAGAAGAGTCATTCGAAATCTTAAAACAAAAATTATGCGAAGAACCAGTGTTACAATATCCTGATTTTTCCAAACCATTTATATTAACCACTGACGCTTCCGGAATAGCCGTAGGAGGAATACTTTCACAAGGTGAAATAAACAAGGACCAACCTATTGCATACGCTTCTAGAACTCTCACAGATAACGAACTAAAATACGACACATACGAAAAGGAAGCATTAGCTATAGTATATTGCGTCAAACATTTCCGACCATATTTGTATGGAAGAAGGTTTACCTTAGTTACCGATCATAAACCCTTAATGTGGTTCAAAAACGCTCAAGATGCAAATATGCGAATACTTCGTTGGAGATTAAAATTAGCCGAATACGATTATGACGTCGTATACAAAGCCGGAAAAACTAACGTAAACGCGGACGCTCTGTCAAGAAACCCGATAAACCTTGAAGAAATTGATTGTAAAATAATAAAGGAACAAAGATTTTTTAATCCAGACAACCCTGAAGACGCAGAATTAATTTCGAAAATGTTAGAAGAATCCGATAGCGAAGAGGAAGAGCAAGAAGACGACGACTTTCATTTACACCTTTCGGACACCGAAGAACTCGAAGATATAATACCTGAAAATAATTCTTGCAAAAATGAAACCGATATTTTATCACCTACTCCGGAAGAATTGAATAAACCTTCTGAACCACGAATTGCAGTAAAAGCTTTAATACAGGATCGCCCCAAACAAGATAGAATGCAGACAAGAAGTCAAACAGCAAGAAGAGATATTAAAGAACTTCATAATAGCAACATCGAAGAAATTGAAGAAACAAATGAAGCACCAGACAGGGATTTCGACACCGAGGAAGAAAACGAGAAGGAAAAAGAAGAAGAGGACGAGAAAGAAGAGGAAGAGGAAGACATTATCAATAAAAACTTGAAATCAAGAAAAATAAAACCTACAATTATCGAAAATAAACTAATTAAAAGCAATATTATAGATTCTCGTGAATTATTGTTTTTACGAAAAGACAACGTAGCATATTTTGTCGATATTCAGGGAAAACCTTTAGATTCCGGTTCACAAAAACTTTTCGAACGAAACGAACTTCCGAACTTGGGATCTCTCGTCTTAGGTAAAGCTAAAGCCATAAAATATAAAAACCATTATCATGTGGCCTTACCCATCAGTGAAGAAGAACGGGAAGGCCCCACAGTAACTCTCAACCATATCGTTAAAACTATAAAAGATTTACGACGCATAACTGAAGACCTGAAACTAGAAACATTAAGCATCGCGAAAACCGAAATCATTAATAATGTTCCCTGGAATAATATCAAATCACAGCTGCAACTAATATTTATTAATGCCGCTACTAAATTAATCATTTGCAATGGACAAATTAAATATCCATCAAAAGACTTACGCCCTGTTATAATCGGTGAAATGCATTGTTTACCAACAGGAGGACATCGAGGAGTAACAAAAACATATAACAGAATAAGACATAATTATTATTGGGAAAATTTAAAATCAGATGTTCAAAAACATATACAACAATGCTTACAGTGTCAATTAAAAAAACTTGTTCGAGTTAAAACAAAACAACCTATGATAATCACAGATACACCTGGATCTTCTTTTGATAAGGTAGCCATGGATATCGTAGGCCCGTTACCTAAAACTGAGAGAGGCAACGAGTACATTTTAACATTACAAGATCAATTAACTAAATTCTGCATGGGAATACCGTTACCAGATCAAACCTCCGAAACCATCGCAGAAGCTTTCGTGGACCGCTTTATCTGCGTGCTCGGAGCACCGAAAGCAATATTAACAGATCAAGGAAGAAATTTCATTAGTGACTTAATGAAGAAGGTCTCTAAATTATTTAAAATTCGAAAATTCCGCACAACAGCTTTTCACCCTCAATCAAACGGATCATTAGAAAGATCACATCACGCATTAGGCGAATATCTAAAACAATACGCAAACGAACAAAAACAGTGGGATAGATGGATCGGTCTCGCTATGTTTAATTACAACACCAGTGTACATGAAGCTACTAAACATACTCCTTACGAACTAGTTTTTGGAAAAATAGCACGAGTTCCATCGAATGAGCTCCTTCCCCCCGAAGATAAATTAGCAAGTTACGAAGAATATCTAATAAATCTTGTTACTCAACTTCACACAATTCAAAATAACGCACGCGAAAATGTAGTAACAGCAAAAGTTAAGTCGAAAAAATATTACGATAAAAAATTAAATCCTCAAACCTTCAGACCCGGAGATCAGGTATTTCTGTTAAAAGGACCAAAACCAGGTAAATTCGGAGACCAATATACCGGACCTCACGAGATCCTAGAAATCCTAAACAAAAACAACGTAAAAATCAAAATAAAGAAGAATAGCCGCATCGTACATCCTAACCGCCTACGCATCTCTTATATCAAACCGATAACCAACAACTAAGCAACTAACAAATAAACAATATAACAACTAACTAATAAACTTTCAGATGGATTCCAAAATCAGAAGATTAGCCTTGATAACAATTATTCTAACAACGATCCAGCACCAAACACTCGGACTAATAGGGTACGACTGCGGATCATCCGCAGCAAACTTAACGACCTTATCCTTACTAACCATCGAAGAATGCGATATACCACGAAAAGAAATAAAACCCGACCAAGTTTATGTACAATTATTGCAAATAAATGAATTTGAAGCTGTGCAGGTAATACAATGTAAAATCGAAATCGACCGATTGATAAAAAGATGCGGAATGTTTTCCCACACCATGGATGTACTTAACGGAAAATACTCTTACATAGAAGAAATAACTCGCGAAATCTGCAAACGAATGCATGAAGAAGGCACCTACCGTCTAGGAAACACTCACATAACCGGATTAAAATCAAACCACACTACATCACGCCCGATAACATTAGCCGGCGTGATCGACAGCGACGGCACCTGTTACGGAGGAGCATACTCTGATCCTTATGGAACTTGGTCAGACGTTATCGTGATCGGAACCGTGAGAATCACACTACAAGATTATACAGCTGACGTACGAATAAATACTAACAAAGTACAACTCAGATCCGGTGTAAGTTGCGAATTCAGCTCTACTCACTGCGTAGACATAGAAGGAGGAGATACCTACTGGAATACAGTACCTGTCGGCCCCTGCAAATTCAATAATTACGGCATATTATATGAAGGATATGCTTATAAAATTATCGACGACGAACAACATCAAACAGTTTATTCGCTTACCACACAAGATGCAATATTTGCGCTGACCAGCAAAGGCAAACAAGAAGTCTGTGGATACTCACTCATACGAACAGAACATCCTAAATTAATGATTTTTGAAACAGTACTTGGTACGGTAATCTTCAAAAAACAATCTCGCATTTCAAACCTCGATATCTTTACATACATGAATTCCAAATTCGTTTATGTAGAAAAACACATCCGCACGCAAATTAGTCAGCTTTATCACGACATTCTGTTACAACAATGTAATTTAGAACAACGCATGTTACAAAATGCTTTAGCCATAGCCACGCAATCCCCCGATATTTTCGCCTATCATTTAATGAAAGGCCCTGGCTACATGGCTCTACAAGCCGGAGAAGTAATTCATATAATAAAATGTGTACCTGTCGAAGTCACACTCGCCCAAACAGATCGCTGCTATAACCAATTACCCGTACTCCGAGAAAATTTAACCTACTATTTAACTCCACAAACTCACATATTATTACGTCAAGGAACGCAAACCACGTGTAACACACTAGCACCTGCCATGTACTTATTGGGAGACGAATGGTATAAATTTATGCCAAGACCAGTAGACACAATACCACCGATCGTCATGAAACCTTTAACTAAACCCGTATGGAAATACATTAGCCCAGGATCACTCGCTACTAGCGGTATATATACAGAAAGTGATCTAAAAGATCTAAGAGATCACATAATGTTCCCGGCCGAAAGACCTGCAGTCCTTAACTCTCTAGCGAGAGGAATAATGGGAAGGCCCATCTCCCTGCAGGGGGGCTCAATTTCTAACTTACTAGACGTAAGCACCATTGAAAAAATAGCAGCATCCACGTGGGAGAAAATCTGGAGCAAGTTCTTGATTTTTGGAAATATCAGTGCCGGATTTATGGGAATATATTTAAGTATCAAAATAATAAAATTAATATTAGATACCATAGTACACGGCTACGCCTTACACACTGTTTATGGATGGTCACTATATTTACTAGGAGCCTTATGGGATTCTTTGACTCATCTCCTATTACACCTGAGAACGAGACAACTGAAAAAACCAAAAGCTACCGCTCCAGCTCTTGACTCTCAGAACTACAGGGGGCTTGAGAATACCTGCGACGAAAACGAAGCCAACTCAACGGCCGTTTACCCCCTCCTTCCTACAACGGAAAATACTACCTACACACTTGAACTTAAGGAAGAAAAATTTTAAGAGCATACCGCTATACAACTATTTTTTTTTCTCGCATACAACTATACGACCATTTTTCTTTCTTCGCATACCGCTATACGACTTTTTTTTTCACTACCTACTTATCTCCGTTATACCTCGAAAACAACTCGAGATACCACCTTTATTTTATTTTTTCTCCCTCTCTCTCTCCATACAAGAGAGAGAAAAATAACACTTTATTATCATAAACAACTCTAATTCTCAGACAGAAAAATGGAAATCCAATACATCAACACAGATCAACTGACCCGCAGTCGCCTCGAGGTAAAGATAGTAAGAGCTAAATCACCACTCCTCTTCTGGGTCCAACTCAAAAACAGCGAGAGGGATCTACAAGAATTAGAAGAGGAACTGAACCTCCGAATGTACAGACGGGCCACATATTTACACATATGGCCCGAACAAATGAAAGAAGGAATGGACGTCGCGGTGCAGAGTAATAAATCCTGGCGACGAGGATTCATCAACAAAATGAACAAAAACACATGGATGGTCCAAGTCTCATTGGGAGACTGGGGACGAGTAATATGGCGCAAAATGAGCGAAGTCTATCTCCTAGAAGATAGATTTCGAGAACTACCGTGGCAAACCATAGTCTGCGGCCTCGCTTATACCGGCCCCGCATTGGATTCTACCATTTGGCCGACGGAAACACGAGAACTTTGCCGTCTTCTCCTTGAAGAACATAAGGGGTGGATAAATATAGTTCACCCTTTAAGAGATGGAGCCGCACTTGTAAAACTATGCATGCAAACACAGACCACGGAAAACACCTCGTACAACTTTCGAGATGCACTCATCCGATTAGGCCACGCCCGATTAGCAGATAAGGTCACGGTAGACACGTATCCAGCTGTTTAGTAACAATAATAATAACGGATATAAGAATAATAATAATAAATAATATAAAAATATATATATATATAAAATAATAATAATAAAAAAAAATATATATATAAGAGTTTATTTTTCTTTACACATATGCATGTATTCACATAGTAGTTATGCTTCATATTATGCACATATATATATATATATATATTCATATATACTTATTACTTTCATATTACTTGTGTATTCCATTCAACCTATCCTTTATATCTTTAATGTATTATGTACTAATCTTTGATTTCTTTTAAGGAACACATATACACACTCTCATACACACGTTATGCGTAACCTTTATTTTTTTTCTTATTGTATTCCTAACGAACAAAAGTGGAACCATTTTTATCTTTTACTTTACATCACTTATATCGAATAAATACTACCTAATCATCGGCTACGATACATCAATGCCAATTACCACCACCTCCAGCGGACCTCCGAGATTTGTCAATATTTGATAGAACTCCGATATACTTATCACGCTATAAAGGAGAAAAATCAATATTTATCCCAGCATGATTACCCAAAAATATTATACCGAAGACAGGCAAGAATATGGAATAATACCACTTCATAAACTTGACCTATGGAAACTCTCCCGATCAACAAATCGCACAACGTGCGATACAGCAAAAAAAAATAATAATACACCAAGCCTGCAAGGGAACGCTGAAAACAACCGTACGCCGACCTAGAGTATCTGGCCGACGGATGAACCTTGCCTGTGGTTATCAGACGGGCGGAGGAACAACTACACACCTGGTATCTTATCGTTGACGAAGGTCAGGTAGTTACATTTGCTCTTAAACTTAATCACAAATTTCGTTTTCCTCTTCTCTCATAAAAACAAGTAATAGAAAAAGGCTCCACGCACACACACACACACATACTATAATAATAGTAATAGCAACGATAATATTAATGAAAATAAAAAAATAATAATAATAATAATCATAATAATAATAATAATAATAATAAAAACAATTTGTAAGAGAAAGACGAAAGAATAAGGAAGGGGTTTTGGAGGTCGCCTTTTCTTTCCTCCTTTTCAAAAAAAAGAAATTTTTTCTTTTTGTTTTTGTAACCCAAGGAACCACATTTAACACATAAAAAGAGTACACATACATGAAAATAATAATACTAATAAATACACATATAGTTAAATGTGATTCCTCCCAACAGTATCTTTGTGGCAAGAAAAGAATCGAAATATTTCCATTTTCTAAATTCTTTTGCAAATGTTGTGTTTTTACACCCCCAACATTTGTCTAAGGTGGGGGGTGTTACGTCCTGTGGACTCCACGATTCTTTTCTTTCCTAACTCGAGCAAACACACGTTTTGTTTCTTTAATTTCGAAACATCGTTTGTCGCAATAAATCATAATAAGGAAAGGGACGGATCTGAAAAACAACTTGCCTCACCTTTCTAATAAAGATTAACCGACGTTAGAAATTAAGAAATCTAAGCAAATAACAACTGACGAACATACGCAACCATTAGACAAAGATCCGAAAAACATCTTGCATCACGCGCCTGACAAAGGCAAGCCGACAGACAAAACAAAGAAATTAGATGAGCATCCGATGCAATAGAAGTAAACAACCAGTTAATCCCCGCGAACTCTGTACTAAAGTAAGAGTTGCCCAACCGATCAAAGGTAACATTGAATCAATATCACCGATAAATTATAAGACTCTTTATTTTAGAGGACGTCCTCTGACTCACTACATTATCACAAATTATCCCACGGAAGGGGTAAGTAAGAACAGAATATAAACCGACGATTTTTTCACCTAAAACCACTAGTGTAACATCTATCGAACTCACTAACTATCATTGTAAAACGTTACCGTTAAGAAAATATATATATATATATATATCAAAATTCTTGAAGTGCGAAATACGCGAGTTATAAACTCAAGAGCAGTGCTCACGAACTGACCGGGCGGAAACGACACGGACCACGTCCACCTGAGCCAATTGCATATAAATCTTGTCAGCAAGTAGTAAGTGATTTATAATTTCGATCTATACTCTATAAATTCAAACAATACTTGGGTCTTAAAAGAAATAAATATTATCCACCATAAATTAAATCAAAACTTGATTCAATCTGAATTCAGTTGATCATTAAATTTAACTCTCTTTTGAAATCTCCATCCTCCATCCGTGACCTTCCTTTATTTTAATAAATCATTCCGGATTCATTGCTTTTGCAGCATTGGATTCGCGATTTTCCAAAAGTCATTCCGGATTCATTGCTTTCGCAGCATTGGATTCGAGATTCTCCAAAAGTCATTCCGGATTCATTGCTTCGCAGCATTGGATTCGCGATTTTCCAAAAGTCCTTCCGGATTCATTGCTTTCGCAGCATTGGATCTGCGATTTTTCTGAAAGTCATTTCGGATTCGTTGCTTTCACAGCATCGGATTCGTGACTTTTCCCAAATAGTCACTCCGGATTCGTTGCTTTCGCAGCATTGGATCCGTGACTTTTCTCAACGGTCAGTCTGGATTCACCGCCCTCGCAGGTTTGGATCCGCGACCTTTTTTCCTCACTAATCTCTCCTCATTTTATCACTCTCATCAAAAAAAAGGAGACACACACATATATATAAATTCAATATTATAACTCTTTACACACATATATATATATATATATATATATATATATATATATATATATATAATTCAATTTCGAGTAAATTAAACCCAAGAATTGTTTCTCGACCAATTGCGATTCCTTTTTTTTTCTCTACCATTTTTATTGTTCTCTCAGTGGAGAACATCTATAAACGAAGATCGCGAACGGCTATCAAACATAAGCGGAACCGTCGCAACAAACAAATTAGGAAACGATTGGCTCGGGCGCTAGCAGAATATATTCAGTCATCTGCATTAAATAATAATTTAGATAACAATAACAGCGACACACGTAGCGACATATCCAATCTCTCCGGTCCCCGGTACTCTCCAGTTCCCCTCACCGACCCCCCTTGTTCTTTCCCAGAACAAATCAGTTCCCCTCCAAGATCCCCGTCTCCCGCTTTAACCGTCATCCTCGGGGATTCCCCCTTCTCCTCCCCTCGTCGTCCTGAGTCCCGTCTCGAGGAAGAACTCCACGACCTCGAAACAGGAGAGAGATTCTCGGAACGGCAATCGAGCGATCCTGAATTGATCGAAATCAATGACGAATCGTCCGATTCAGAGACCGAGTCCTCCCTGCCCGAGAAGGAACTGAGTGACCACCAGTTTCGCGACTGGCTGCTGTCTCAGTTCCCTCCCCTCGAGCTTCCTCTACCTGAGGGAATATTTTGCGTAGGGCCTAACGAAGTAGATCACGAGGAACTACGCAAAACATTAATAGAAAGTCCTCCAGATACACTCATCCCGTGGTTTATCCCCGGCCGCCGCCATCCTATCGGAGTCCCTATCCAAATCCTTTGGAGGAAATATCCCCCCTCCACAGTTTCCTTGGAAGAGATCCGATAACTCTTTACACACTACTCACATTTTGATTTTATTTCTTTTCTCTCCTATTCAGCATTGTACGAAACCAATCGGAACTAAAAATTTAGACTTTAGAATCTCCCTCACTATATTCCGATTGACGACCTCCGAATTCATGTAACACCCGCGCGATCAAACAATTACATACACACACACACTCACACTCTAATATATATATGTATTTATAAGAATTCCTCTTTCTTTATTATATTTATTTTTATATGAATAAACTAAACTTTTAATCAACTAATCTTATAATCATTTCTTAACCCGTTCGCACTTCCATTCTCTCCGAAATCGCACAGGTCCCGTCCCGGGTAATAAGGATTCATTTCCTTTACCGAAAAGGGACCACCGAACGAACGGGCCTGCCGACAGCGTAAAAGCGACCTTTTCGGCCGTTGACCTGTTCAGGCCCTTGGGTAAGATCGTTCGACTCGAGAGCACGCGCCATACGGCGTTTGCTCAGAGATTACGTAGATTACGTCCTTCCATTGACTCTCCCTTCCACGAGTCTGGACGTAACACATGTATAACCATTATTTTAACTCATTTTCTTAGGAATATAAATAGCTATGAAAATGCCGGAATAACTTCCGACATTTTCTTTTAAGGGGGGAGGTGTCACGTCCCGCTACCACTTTTAAATTTCTCTTTTTTCCTTTTTCTATTTTTCTTAAGCATATATCTTCTAAGTCCTTTTAGCGCTATTTGAAAAGCGCGCCAGTGGCGGCCATGACACCTAACTCCGGCCGGTGCCGAGGCGTGGCGCTCCTCCAGTGCCGGGACCTTCCCACCACTCGAGGATCCCCACTCCCGCGCAACGCAGCGACCGAAGCGCCGAAATCGAAGGACCTCAGAACAGGCCTCGACTTCGTCAGTCTGAAGCGCGACACCGAACCGAGCAGTTCTACTCTGAACTCTCTCCTAAATCTAAACTCTAATTCAAACTCTAACTTTAAGTCTTATACTAAAACTAAATCTTAGTTCTTATAATAATTCTAATTCTAAATTCTAACTTTAAGTATAGTATACCAACGTCTTAAGTAAAATCTTGTGTAGTAATACTCTATAATAAAGTGTGTGTGTGTGTTTGAAATCTAACTCTAATATTCAATCTACCTTCGAAATCTAATTCCGAAATCCAGTTAATTATTAATTGATTTTTCCGACGTGCACGAGCCGAGTTATTTATCAACGATTTATTAAACAATTGCTATACCGGATCGTACGTGGTAGCTCTGAGAGGACGACCCGCTCGCTATCGCAGAAAATCCGATTCTTCAAATCCTGATCAACGTAGTAGCAACTCCGAGAGGACGACCCGCTCGTTGCTACATCCTAGAGCAGCCTCGACAGTGAGGACTACCGCACGTCGAACGTTGTGAAGGGAACTCGTAGATCAGGATGCTAAATTATTTCTAACTATGCCTAAGACGCGCCGTGCAGGGAGAAAGAATCAATTGAGACGCCTAGTTGCGCGCTATTACATTTCCGCGCCAAACGAATTCTCTCCGCTCATCGGAGCAACATACTACAACGATAACGAATACGAGGAACTATTTAACCCGTCCGCGAATCGCGATCATAATAAGCCGATCACATTAATCGAGTGGCCATCGAAGCTCATACCGTTGACTATCGAATATCCATCCTTACCATCTCTGAAGATACCAGAGGACGACCCTCGACGTACCCGGTATCTCGAACGACGTGCCGAAATCCTCTACGAACACTACGGCGGAGCTACCCCCGAGCACCAGAAAACCGACGAGAATATAACACATTTGGACTAAAGGTAAGTGGATAATTATATTCACTGTTGTTTATATCGAATGTTTGATTAAATAATCAAGCCCGAAAATAAATTATAACTATTACAAATCGAAATATTATTTGAGAGAATTTTCTGGAAACACGGTAAAACTCTGCCCGAGGCAGGGCCATAAAAGTGAAACACAGGACCTGAGTTTCCTGCCATAAAAGTGAAACTCGGGCCAACCAAAAAAAAGGGTACTGGGCGATTTCTCTTTTCGCAGCCCTGGCTATCTTCCTTCGCTTGTGAATTTCCAAGCTGAACGAATACTATTTCGAATACGAGTTCAAATATTACTTCAAATATTATTAAAATATTATTCAAATATTATTAAATATTACTATCATCTAAATATTATTATTCAAATATTATTAAATATTACTATCATTTAAATATTATTATTCGAATATTATTAAATATTACTATCATTTAAATATTATTATTCAAATATTATTAAAACACTACTATTATTCAAACATTATTATTCAAATATTAATAAAATATTATTATCACTCTAATATTATTATTCCAATATTATTATCATTCTAATATTATTATTCCAATATTATTTGTTTAAACGCTACTATTAATATTACCCTAATCAATCATCCATGTGTCCGCGATCTTTCCGGAATTATATCATCCCTCCCCGAGAGGAGGAAGAGGAGGAACTACTAGATCCAGCTGTTTTGTGCACAAAGACGACCGCGTTCATTCATATCGAAAATCGCGCCGCGTTGTGCGTAGTATGCTTTGGCAATCTCCCGTTCGTGGATAAGTTATCATGGTGTATTAGACTCAAACATACCCTCACTGTCGGCTACACTATCGACCAGATCGCGTGTTCCTCTTGCAATAGAACTATTACCCTCGTCGATAACATCCATAACTGCCTTACCTGCCAACGGGAATATTTGATCTATAACGCTAACATCGGTAGTTACCCAACGGATACCGACGGTAGAGTCACCATTACCATTAGAGACGACACATACCAATCGCCGGAAAGCATTCCAGAATTTTTATAATTGTTATATGCTTGTTCACGGAATTTAATTGATTCCCCTTCCCCCATTGTAGCGCATTAATGTCTCCCCACGTGGAAAAATTTTATTAACCACTACCCTCCTTAACCATATCTGAGCGGCCTTCCGTCGCGGGCGATCCCCGGAACAGTGTTCCGAAAAGCGACCCTGTCCGGCACAGAGGTCCGTCCACTCGAAATAGCTCTCCCTCAATATTTCGAGCCGCGACCGCGCCGAGACGTAACACCGACGCTATTTTCATGCATTTTCTCAAGTTTGGTTCATTTTTGACCATTTTTCACGGTTAGTCGACAGAATAACGTAAATGTGCATTTTTCAGCTTAACATGCATTCCGACGCTATTTTCATGCATTTGCTCAAGTTTGGTTCATTTTTGTGCATTTTTCACGGTTAGTCGACAGAATAACGTAAATGTGCATTTTTTAGCTTAACATGCATTCCGACGCTATTTTCATGCATTTGCTCAAGTTTAGTTCATTTTTGTGCATTTTTCACGGTTAGTCGACAGAGTAACGTAAATGTTCATTTTTTAGCTTAACTTGCATTCCGAAGCTATTTTCATGCATTTGCTCAAGTTTGGTTTATTTTTGTGCGTTTTTCACGGTTAGTCGACAGAGTAACGTAAATGTGCATTTTTTAGCTTAACATGCATTCCGACGCTATTTTCATGCATTTGCTCAAGTTTGGTTCATTTTTGACCATTTTTCACGGTTAGTCGACAGAGTAACCTAAATGTGCATTTTTTAGCTTAACATGCATTCCGAAGCTATTTTCATGCATTTGCTCAAGTTTGGTTCATTTTTGTGCATTTTTCACGGTTAGTCGACAGAATAACGTAAATGTGAATTTTTTAGCTTAACATGCATTCCGACGCTATTTTCAGGCATTTGCTCAAGTTTGGTTGATTTTTGTACATTTTTCACGGTTAGTCGAAAAAATAACGTAAATGTGCATTTTTTAGCCTAACATGCATTCCGACGCTATTTTCAGGCATTTGCTCAAGTTTGGTTGATTTTCGTTCATTTTTCACGGTTAGTCGACAGAATAACGTTGTGACGTCCCCGTCTAAAAATTTTAACCTTTAATAACAATTAAATAAAATCAGGGATTTGTTCGTATAATAACCTGGAGCAAGATTGATCACAAGACAAGTATAAAATGTATCCATAGAATAAGACCAAATATAATATCAAATATAATCCAATAGCAAATAAGTACATATATAACAAATATAGCATACCTTTAAAATAAAGCATTACAGCAGTTAATCATCCGGAATTGTAATGCAGAAAAACCCACAAAATATATAAAAATAAATAATATTATTAATAAATATTATAAATAACCAATAATATTAAGTAGGAATAAAGAAATAGGCTTAGTTCACTTTATTGTAATAAAAACGCACGTAAAATAAGCAGTACAGCGTGAGAATGGTATATGGAAGCTCCTAGAACATTCTGGAAAATTCTGGAATATTCTCGAACATTCTAGAAGCTTCGACAAGGAACGACATTAGAAACTTCTAGAATCTTCTAGAAGGATCTGGAAGGCTTGAGAAGATTCTACCGAACACGTCATCAGTCAAGACTCTGCATGCGGAACAACAAGTCGGGACTTCACCGCCAAGCTGAGTCACTCTCTGTAATCTTATCTCGAAGACACCAAGACTCCAGGCTCACCGCAGCACAACGCCGCTATCTTATCTTAGACGATAGCAAGGAGAGACTTTGCTCGACAACAACTCCGAGCTAAGCCGCTATCGCTATGACTAGGAGACAGAGCCTTTGACATCGAACAAGGGAAGCCGCCGCGAAGTCAACAGGTATGACTCAACAATGCCTTCAAGACCGAGAGAGCCAGAGAGAGAGCCAGTCAACAGTGGACCGCCAAGCTTGCAACACAGAAGAGAGGAACATCATATAACGCTAGATCGAAGCATTATTAACATGAAAAGACTCTGAAACGCACGGTGCATTACAGGCTTGTGCTTCCTTATCCACAAACAACGAGCCAAGACTTCTCCGCCAAGATGAGTCACATATCACCGAGATTCTACTGTCAACGCAACGCAACGCAACACTGCTATCTTATCTGAGGCGATAGCAAGGCGAGACTCTGCTCGACAACAACTCCGAGCTAAGCCGCTATCGCTATGACTAAGAGACAGAGGCTTTGGTCACAGAGGAGTATGAAGTTAGATATCACAATCTATCGGCGACACTCAGGCGAGGCTCCGTCATCAATATCATCACTGCAAGGAGCTACTTACTATCTACGAGAGAAGCCGCTATCACTGTGACTCAAAGCCTGAAGCCTTTCTCATCACTATCTACAGGGCGACGCGACGTCGAGACACTACTATATCCATGGGAAGCAGATAACAAAAAGGAAGCCAGGCTTCGCCAAGCGATACTGCAATCTCACCACAACACAGCAGATACGAACGAGACTTTGCCACTCAGCTATCTCACTTCTGAGAATTGGAGGCATGGGACTTCACCAAGTCTCCGGTCCCACGCTCAGAGAACAAGGGAGCTGACGCAAGCTGACGCAAGCATCCCCACCGGACAACACTCTCCCACTACAACCAAGCCCCAGAGAGCAGCAGAACAACGAGTCAGTCAACGACGAACATCCAACCTAATAACTCAAAGCACTTTTACCATTGTAAATCATTGCGTACAAAAGACTCTAACTCCGAGCGGTTGTAACACACGAAGTCCAGTCGAGCGACTTGTACGTTAACTCACTAAAGTAAAGCAATCGTATACTATTCTTTTACTGTGCGGTCTCGTTTATTACATTAAACCATACGCGTCGAGAATTATAATAGATTTATTCGTCCCTTTACCTTACTGTTTTATTTGAATCGTATGTACTTTCACTTTAATAAATACTACTAGTTTCTCTGATTTTTACCAAGTGTCTCAATTCAGTGAAGTGCATCTCGATTTCTTACCTTACCAATTCCACATCAAGAAATAAAGAATATAATAAATCTTCCAACTCCTGTTCTCCGACGGCGTCATTCAATTTTCTTTCTAGTAACTACTACTACTACGTGGGATCGACGATCATCCTGACATATAGGGAATCGCATATATCTTCCAATTCCTAAATACCTCTACTCCGGTGAGTGCTTGAGATCATGACAAATATATTTTATTTTATCCAAGTCAAGTTCATTACGCGCTCTCATCCCCGGCTATACTCGGTGAATGCAGGGTGGCCAAAATAGAGAGCTTTGTTAGACAGGTTTCATTAATAATTGCTACAGTATTAACCTATAAATATTATACACTAACATCATATTATTTTTTATTTTTTTTTTATTTGTTATCTAACCTGGACGTAACATAAATTTGGTGGCAGCGGTGGGATACGCAAACGTTTTGAACTTGTCTACTGATTCATTGTGTTAATCCGTTTCTTTCAGATAATATTATTTTACTATTTAATCATTTTTGAATTTTACTATTTTTTAAACTTAGTTATACACTTCCATTTAACATATGTACTACTCTACTATTATTTTATACGCATTATTATATTTTATTTTATACTTATTTTTCCAGTATTGCTTACCGTATATATATACAATTTAGATATTCTATAAGACATTACTATATTACATATTGCTACATTCACTGACTTCAACTCACTGATTTTAATTTACTATTTTTGCAATTACCATTTATTACCTACGATTCTACTTATACCGCATTCATACATTTACTAACTTTATATTATTAGCTTACATATTCCAATTTTTATACCTTTTATATACATACTATATTTTATTTGCATTGATCGTATACATATTCGATTGAACTATTTTTATAATTATACTATATACTTTTCTACACATTATTATTTTATGATTGACTATATTCACTGTATTCACTGTGTCCCATAATAAACAATTATTTTCAGCTTTAATACTAGTGCTAGCTAATATTTCGTAAATAGTTAACGTGTTCATGTGCCCGCGAAGACCCAAAGACCCTGTGTCCGACGCATTCTTATACGACGAGGAACCGGTCGAAGAACCGGCCGAGGAAATTGAAATCATAACCCCTCCGTATTATTGCCATCGCGGTATAAGCTTTGTGCACGAAACGGGAAGAACAGCTTTGTGTGTAAGCTGCTTTTACACTGAACTTCTAGAGAAACCGTCAGGTTGGATCAGACTACGGGCGCATCAATTAACTATTGGTCCACCAATTAGAATTAAGTGTGATCTCTGTGACAATAGCGTCTGCGAGTATCGAGACGGAGATCATTGTACACCGTGTACCATTAAATTTGTTCAATATTTGAGTCGACACGGAATCCCTGATTTAGACGACCGTGTTCTATCGATAGAAGTCGAGGAAACTGTAGAAACATTATTGTAAACGACATCATAAGGAAATCGGGATATAAGACTATTTAATGTGTCCGTACACACACAGCAATTCTATTTTTAATTTATACCAAGATTCCGAACTACCAGACGAACCAGAGATAGTACCTCCTTATTTTTGCCATTACGGTTCTGGTTATAGTCATACTACAATACCCGCCATCATTTGCACCGCGTGCTATGCTAATTTAATCTACGAGAAGTCTGACGAGTGGTCCTTAATTAGATTCCATCAACTTTCCATTAGAAAAACTATCCACATTATTTGCAACCGTTGTAATAAGAATCTACATAAACCTCGTGAAGGTTACCGTTGCCGCACTTGCACAACTAAATTCACTGAATATTTAATTGAACACGGCAACCCGAGATTTCGAGAAGGCGAAAACGCGATATTAGTAGAGTCCGAAAAGATCGTGAAAACAGAACTTTATTGAGATGGCTCATTCAACTAGATCGCACGGCTCCATCCCGAAAGAAGCAGAGACAGAGTTAAGACAAAAGACTTCAGAAGATCGCGATAAACAAACGCGGGAACCATCAAAAACATCGAGCCGCGAACGCGTTAGCGACAGTATCGACGCGAATTCTCTATTCCAAGTCCTTTCGCAAATTCAAAATGAGCTTCACCAATTGCGCAAATTACCGGATCATGTGAACGCCCTAGAACAAAGAATGAACGAAGCGTCGCGAGCCGCGTCAGTGTATGAAGAAGATCGCGATATACCAATACCCGACGAGCAACCTTTACCCGTACCAACCCTTAAATTAAAAGACGTCGTCGCTAATATTCCATCCTATAACGGGTACAATATATCGATTTTTCAATTCGCACGAGCATGCGAACGGGCACGAAACTTACTATCCTCTGTACAAGAACCGCAACTGGTTCAATTTATAATCACTAAGTTAGAAGCCGACGCATACCAGGTTATCGAAGGCAGTATATATACGCGTGTTGTAGATATTTTAGATAAGTTAAAAGCAATCTTTGCCCCTAATAAATCCATAGCCCAATATAGAGGCGAACTAGCCAACACGTATAAACTACCGGGTGAAACTATCCTTCACTACGCAGGAAAAATAAAAGACTTAAAATCCGCAATCTTAGACGGTAACCGGCGTCAAGGGAAGGGCATGAAACGATCTTTCGCGGATGAAATTGACGAAGAAGTTTTAGAAGCATTTATCAACGGGCTCCCATCGAATATTATTACGCGAATGGAACATCGGAGTATCACAAATCTGGATGAGGCTATCGAATGGGCGGTAAAGATATCAAATAATTTAGAAGCCGAAAAAGCGCACGAACGGTCAAATACACAGAAAGCAAATTTCATTATACGTTCAGACGCCTACAGTTCCAAACCCCCTGACAAAGAAAAGGAGCAACCGAAGTCCATTCTCCGGAATCCAAACTTTCAAGCCCCGAAACCCTGGATAAGGCCATTAATTCCAGGAGTCCCAGGTCCTAACTCCCCCGATGTTTGCAGATACTGCAAGTACCCAGGTCATAGTTTGAATGAGTGTAGGAAACTCGCATTTAGAAATACCATTACTCAACAGAATGCGGGAAACGAGAAAAATCTCCCGGTAGCGAGCGCGGCACGGGAGACTACTCAAACAAGCGCGCACCCGATCACCATTACGGAGGTTACGGACGGTTGAGAGATGATAAGAAACAAAATTCAACTCAAGACGCGACAATAGTCGTAGCAAATCTACAGAGTCCTCCTCCCATTTCGCGAATTATTTTAACGAATGAATTCTTAGATAAAACCTGCGACTTTATGGTAGATACGGGCTCTGCAGTAAACCTTTTAAAGATATCAAAACTATATAACCTTATTATCAATGTTAAAGAAAAACTAACGCTACGCGGAATCACGAGAATCCCTTTGAGAACACTCGGATCCGTAACTTTCAATATATTAAATAGAGATACTAAATTCCATATTATTGCGGACGATGTTCCCATCCCGTGTGAGGGAATAATCGGGTCAGAATTTTTAAAGCTTAACAATGCAACACTCAATTATAAAGATAAAACTTTAATAGTAGGAGATATGACAATACCATTCTACGAGGACATAGAAGTAACAATTCCGCCTAGGACGGCTATACCAATTTCGTTTAACGTAACCAATCCAGAAAGCACAGACGGTTATGTACCAGTCTATGAATTTAACGGATTATATACGGGAGGGGCGCTAGTAACCAATTCAAAAGGTAAAGGATATATGAAAATATATAACGTCTCCGAGGATGACCAAGTAGTTATATTAAAGCCGATACGCCTTTTAGAATACGACCTGGCAAACACGCAGAACCTTCCCCTTCACTCTGACTTCACTGAATTTCTCCCTGAATTCACTGAATTTCTCCCTGAATCCACTGAATTTCTCACTGAATCCACTGAATTTCTCACTGAATCCACTGAATTTTCCACTGAATCCACTGAATTTCCCACTGAATCCACTGATTTAAAGTCTATTGACTCCACTGAATCCACTGAATCTCCCAAATCCACTGAATTCCTCACTGAACCCATTGACTTATGTACCACTGAATTTACAAAATCCACTGAATCCACTGAGTCCCAAAACCAAACTCAATGCTATCACACTGCATTATATAGAGACGTACCAAAGCCAAATCGATACGTCATTTTAAAAGAACTAATTAACACCGAACATCTAAACGAAGAGGAGGTAGAACACGTTAGGGATATATTAACTAAAAACATAGACTGCTTTCACTTACCGGGCGATAAACTAAGGTCAGCTTGTAACATATCGCACACGATACCAACCACGGACGACATCCCGACACACGTAAAGCAATACCGATATCCCCCGATTCATAGAGAAGAGATACAAAAACAAGTTAGCAAATTATTAAAAGACGAAATAATAAAGCCATCTAGCTCCCCTTATAACTCGCCCTTATGGATCGTTCCAAAAAAATTAACTGCTAACGGAGAAAAGAAATGGCGCATGGTCATTGACTATAGGAAACTAAACGAGAAAACGATAGGAGACGCTTACCCATTACCAAATATTAACGAGATATTAGACCAATTAGGAAGCGCAAAGTATTTCTCAATATTCGACCTAGCACAAGGCTTTCACCAAATACCTATGGACGAGAAAGATACGCCAAAAACTGCGTTCACAACCCCTTATGGACACTACGAATACTTGAGAATGCCATTCGGACTTAAAAACGCGCCAGCTACATTCCAGCGCGTTATGGATAACGTATTAACAGGATTACAGGGAATAGAACTGTTCGTGTACCTTGACGATATTGTAGTATACGCGCGATCCTTAGAAGAACATAAAATAAAGATTTCAAGATTAATGGATAGACTACGAAACGCAAACCTATTACTGCAACCAGAGAAATGCCAATTTTTAAGACATGAAGTCGCGTATTTAGGGCACATAATAGGTTCTGACGGAGTAAGACCAGACCCTGACAAAATTAAAGCCGTAAAGAATTTTCCTATACTAAAGTCACCAAAAGCGATTAAACAATTCCTTGGACTAACAGGATATTATAGACGTTTTATTGAAAACTTCTCAAAAATCGCAAAACCCCTCACAGATCTCTTAAAGAAGGACAAAGATTTTATTTGGACTAAATTACAAGAAGAATCATTCAACACTCTCAGGAACGAATTGTGCAAAGCCCCTATTCTCCAGTACCCAGATTTTGACAAAACTTTTATACTAACCACAGATGCATGCGGATACGCGATTGGAGGAGTGCTGAGTCAAGAACATTCCGGAAAAGATTTACCTGTTTCTTTTACATCCAGGGTACTCAACGAAGCAGAAGCGAGATATTCAACAATCGAGAAGGAGTGTTTAGCCATCGTATACGCTGTCAGTTACTTCCGGCACTACCTGTACGGAAGGAACTTTTCTATCATCACTGACCACAAGCCCTTGGTGTGGCTTCATTCGATCAAGGATCCAAGTTCCCGCCTTTGGAAATGGAGGCTAAAGCTTTCCGAGTACGACTATACAATACAATATAAATCGGGAAAGACTAACGTAGTAGCCGACGCTTTGTCTAGAAATCCACCAGACGCGTCCTTCCTATTTAATACCTTTGATGAAAGCTCAAACGAATCCCTCTTCGCAAATAGAGGAACTACGAGACAAACCGACATACAATCTCCCACGACTATACAAGCCATCGACGAAGAAACTGCTATAACACCACCCATCGCGATCCATGACAATGAAAATTCAGACATAGAACAACAACACGAACCAATGGATTCAGACAGTGAAGATAGTCAATCGAGTGACGACTCCATACCAGTAGAATCATTCTCTGACGATGAAAATGAGCCTTTTCTCACTAACACGTCAAATTTTGATAGAACCTTACGAATTAATGAGACTAGAGATCCTCTCTTAAAGAGAAAGGACAACCATTTAATTTTCATATACTTAAACGGTACACCATTCGATAAAGGAGCAAAAGACTACAGTAAAATCAATAAATTGCCTACCTATGATAACTTAACTTTGGAAAGAGCAAACGTACAAATAATTAAGAATCACACTTTAATTTCCATCCCTATAAAATTGAATGGCCAAACTCTCATAGAAACCGACGGTATAACAAATAGCATAAGATCCCTATTAGACGTAATAGAGGAATTAAAATTAAGTTCAATTAGTATAGCCCAGACAGATTATTATGATAATATCTCTTGGAATTTCATGTTTAAAACTTTGAAAAGATACCTTAACAATAAACCAATAATACTAACTATCTGCCAGTCTTTAATTAGATGCCCGGAAATTAACGAACGAGAAAATATTATAATTGAGAAACACGCGACTAAGATAGGAGGCCATAAAGGCGTAAGTAAAACATATAATAGAATCAGACAAGACTTTTACTGGTCCACTATGAAGAAGGATATCCAAGAGTATATAAGAAACTGTAGAGATTGCCTGATAAAGAAATTAACTAGAGTAAAGACCAAACAACCAATGATCATAACTGATACACCCAAAGTAGCTTTTGAAAAAATTTCTATGGACGTAGTTGGCCCTCTGCCAACCACAATTCAATTTAACACTTATATATTAACGATACAAGATCTATTAACCAAATATTCCATAGCAGCACCTATGCAAACAGCAGATTCTCTTGCAATAGCGGAAGCATTAATAAAAAATTTCATTTGCATTTATGGCGCCCCGAAAGCCATACTAACCGACCAAGCCCCCATCTTTTTCACTTCCTTAATGAAGATCATAGCCTCGTATTTCAAAATTAAACAATATAGAACTACCGCGTACCACCCTCAATCCAACGGTTCCATTGAGAGATCCCATCATGTCCTAACAGAATACCTAAAAATGTTCACAAGTAACAATCAAGAATGGGACGAGAATCTCCCCGCCGCTATGTTTTCATACAACACCTCTGTTCATGAAGGCACTAGCTATACCCCGTACACGCTTGTCTTTGGGAGAATACCTAGAATGCCTTCATCCTTCATGATTCCCGACACACAATTTGAACAACCCTACCAAGACTATCTAACAAATTTATTCGATACTCTGAAAAGCTCACAAGAAATGGCCAGAGGGAATCTTATAAGATCAAAAGAAAGAAGTAAAAATTATTATGACCGTAAAATAAATGCAAAGAAATTCAAAACTGGAGACAGAGTATATTTGATTAAAGAACCAATTAAAGGCAAATTGGGCGACCAATATTCAGGCCCATATCGAATCTTAGAAGTCATGCCTAAGAACAATATCAAAATAAATTATAAAGGAAAACCTCGGGTAGTCCATGCCGACAAATTAAAAATAGTGAAAACCGGCATCGGGTAAATCAGAAAGATCGAGAAGTCAGTAAACCATGTAATGGCTACTCAACTTTTCGATTCTCGGATAACGTAATTAAAGACATACATATATCTTAGATAATAAGGAATTATACTAACTAACTTGTCTATCCGTAGGAAATCATCCTCGTAATAGTAGCATCGACCTTGCTCCAGGACGCCAAAGCAATAGTAGCTTACGACTGTGGAGGAACGTATCTCAATGTTACCACCGTCTCTCTACTGCGCCCAGGAGAATGTGATCTAGAAATAGAAACACCGACAAACATTAGTACGTACATACAATTACTGCAATTGTCCAGCTACACTCACACTGAGGTAATGCAATGTAAAGTGGAAATATTTCGCACCATATATTATTGTGGAATGCATTCGCACATATCGGCGGTGCATAATGGTCAAGCGAATTATCTCCAAGAAACATCTAGGAGTAGGTGCATACAAATGCATAAGGAAGGATTGTTAAAAATAGGAACGCAGGACGTTATAGACGGCCTTAAGCCAAATCGAACGTACTATAGGAGCATTACCTTGGCTGGGAGAGTAAGCGTAGATGGAACTTGCAAAGGAGTACAGTACTCCGATTATTATGGAACCTGGGACGATGTTATCGTACAGGCGAGCGTAAAAATTTCATTGAGGACATCGTACGTCCCCGTAAAGCTAAATTCAGGTAAAATAATGTTAAAATCTGGTACAGTGTGCGACCTAGCTGATGAAAATTGTATCGATTCGGACGACGGGTATACTTTCTGGAATAGCGTACCGACAAGTACCTGTGATTTTGAGACATACGATGTCTTGTACGAGGGAATTGCGACGAGATATCAGGGAACCTTAGACTCTCACACCTACAACACAACGATTTTTACATTAGAGACACAAGATACTACCTTCGCATTGACACAGAGTAAAATACATACGATGTGTGGCTACACGTTATTTGGCACAGAACATCCTAAATTATTCATATTCGAAACTCAAAAAGGAAATACATTTAAAACAAAAACTAAGACTGCAGTAACCAACTTAGACCTGTTTACTTACGCGAACTCGAAGTTCGTCTATGTGGAAAAACACATGAGACAACAATTAAATTCTTTATATAAGGACATAATTACACAAAAATGTGAGCTCGAGAAACAAGTAATACAAAACACACTCTCGCTCGCTGAATTAAGACCGGACGAGTTCGCGTACAGGTTGATGAAATCTCCAGGCTACATGGCAGTAACAGCAGGTGAAGTAATTCACATCATTAAATGTATTCCCATTGAAGTTAATTTGAGGAAAACAAATACATGTTCCTCTGAACTGCCAGTAACGTTTAGAAACGCATCGTTGTATATAACACCAAAATCACACATTCTTACCAGACATGGAACAATTAGAGACTGCAATCCATTGTTACCTATACAATATAATGTTGAGGAAACATGGCTGCAATTTAATCCGCAACCTATAATTGTTACACAGCCACACGAGATCAAACCTCTAACTAGATTATCCTGGAGATATCTCGCTCCCAAGTCTCTCGCGACAAGCGGGATTTATACTCAACAAGATCTAGACGACCTCCGAGATCACATAATGTTCCCCGCAGAACGGAGCGCCGTTCTACATACTATAGCTCGCGGATTTACGGGTCAAGCAATAGAAAGAAACTCAGTATCATTGCAACATATGCTGGATGAAGATGCGTTAAATAAAATCTATGAAAGCACGGTAACAAAAATATGGCAAGGATTTACAGCTTTCGGAGCAGCCACGGCCGGAGTATTTGGCATCTTTATTATTATCCGACTAATTAAAATTATATTCGATACTCTCATACACGGATACGCACTACATGCCGCATATGGTTGCAGTATACATTTGTTAGGAGCTGTATGGAGCTCATTTACACATCTTTTGCTGTTCCTTGCAAATAGACAAACTCCGACGAATGTACAAACAACACAACAAAAACCGAGCGAAACAAATGAAACAACACCCAATACATCAAACGAACCGAACATAGAACGATTCGACACGCAATCTAAAAGCATACCTATTGTATACTCCTTCAGAGATTTAAGAACTCGCTTAGACAACGAACAAATCCCTCAATAAATTCTTTATTTCGGCATTTGTCTTTATGGGGGGTGGTGTGACGTCCCCGTCTAAAAATTTTAACCTTTAATAACAATTAAATAAAATCAGGGATTCGTTCGTATAATAACCTGGAGCAAGATTGATCACAAGACAAGTATAAAATGTATCCATAGAATAAGACCAAATATAATATCAAATATAATCCAATAGCAAATAAGTACATATATAACAAATATAGCATACCTTTAAAATAAAGCATTACAGCAGTTAATCATCCGGAATTGTAATGCAGAAAAACCCACAAAATATATAAAAATAAATAATATTATTAATAAATATTATAAATAACCAATAATATTAAGTAGGAATAAAGAAATAGGCTTAGTTCACTTTATTGTAATAAAAACGCACGTAAAATAAGCAGTACAGCGTGAGAATGGTATATGGAAGCTCCTAGAACATTCTGGAAAATTCTGGAATATTCTCGAACATTCTAGAAGCTTCGACAAGGAACGACATTAGAAACTTCTAGAATCTTCTAGAAGGATCTGGAAGGCTTGAGAAGATTCTACCGAACACGTCATCAGTCAAGACTCTGCATGCGGAACAACAAGTCGGGACTTCACCGCCAAGCTGAGTCACTCTCTGTAATCTTATCTCGAAGACACCAAGACTCCAGGCTCACCGCAGCACAACGCCGCTATCTTATCTTAGACGATAGCAAGGAGAGACTTTGCTCGACAACAACTCCGAGCTAAGCCGCTATCGCTATGACTAGGAGACAGAGCCTTTGACATCGAACAAGGGAAGCCGCCGCGAAGTCAACAGGTATGACTCAACAATGCCTTCAAGACCGAGAGAGCCAGAGAGAGAGCCAGTCAACAGTGGACCGCCAAGCTTGCAACACAGAAGAGAGGAACATCATATAACGCTAGATCGAAGCATTATTAACATGAAAAGACTCTGAAACGCACGGTGCATTACAGGCTTGTGCTTCCTTATCCACAAACAACGAGCCAAGACTTCTCCGCCAAGATGAGTCACATATCACCGAGATTCTACTGTCAACGCAACGCAACGCAACACTGCTATCTTATCTGAGGCGATAGCAAGGCGAGACTCTGCTCGACAACAACTCCGAGCTAAGCCGCTATCGCTATGACTAAGAGACAGAGGCTTTGGTCACAGAGGAGTATGAAGTTAGATATCACAATCTATCGGCGACACTCAGGCGAGGCTCCGTCATCAATATCATCACTGCAAGGAGCTACTTACTATCTACGAGAGAAGCCGCTATCACTGTGACTCAAAGCCTGAAGCCTTTCTCATCACTATCTACAGGGCGACGCGACGTCGAGACACTACTATATCCATGGGAAGCAGATAACAAAAAGGAAGCCAGGCTTCGCCAAGCGATACTGCAATCTCACCACAACACAGCAGATACGAACGAGACTTTGCCACTCAGCTATCTCACTTCTGAGAATTGGAGGCATGGGACTTCACCAAGTCTCCGGTCCCACGCTCAGAGAACAAGGGAGCTGACGCAAGCTGACGCAAGCATCCCCACCGGACAACACTCTCCCACTACAACCAAGCCCCAGAGAGCAGCAGAACAACGAGTCAGTCAACGACGAACATCCAACCTAATAACTCAAAGCACTTTTACCATTGTAAATCATTGCGTACAAAAGACTCTAACTCCGAGCGGTTGTAACACACGAAGTCCAGTCGAGCGACTTGTACGTTAACTCACTAAAGTAAAGCAATCGTATACTATTCTTTTACTGTGCGGTCTCGTTTATTACATTAAACCATACGCGTCGAGAATTATAATAGATTTATTCGTCCCTTTACCTTACTGTTTTATTTGAATCGTATGTACTTTCACTTTAATAAATACTACTAGTTTCTCTGATTTTTACCAAGTGTCTCAATTCAGTGAAGTGCATCTCGATTTCTTACCTTACCAATTCCACATCAAGAAATAAAGAATATAATAAATCTTCCAACTCCTGTTCTCCGACGGCGTCATTCAATTTTCTTTCTAGTAACTACTACTACTACGTGGGATCGACGATCATCCTGACATATAGGGAATCGCATATATCTTCCAATTCCTAAATACCTCTACTCCGGTGAGTGCTTGAGATCACGACAAATATATTTTATTTTATCCAAGTCAAGTTCATTACGCGCTCTCATCCCCGGCTATACTCGGTGAATGCAGGGTGGCCAAAATAGAGAGCTTTGTTAGACAGGTTTCATTAATAATTGCTACAGTATTAACCTATAAATATTATACACTAACATCATATTATTTTTTATTTTTTTTTTATTTGTTATCTAACCTGGACGTAACAACGTAAATGTGCATTTTTTAGCTTAACATGCATTCCGAAGTTATTTTCATGCATTTGCTCAAGTTTTGTTTATTTTTGTGCGTTTTTACGGTTAGTCGACAGAATAACGTAAACGTGCATTTTTTAGCTTAACATGCATTCCGACGCTATTTTCATGCATTTGCTCAAGTTTGGTTCATTTTTTTTTATTTTTCACGGTTAGTCGACAGAGTAACGTAGATGTGCATTTTTTAGCTTAACATGCATTCCGACGCTATTTTCATGCATTTGCTCAAGTTTGGTTCATTTTTGTTTATTTTTCACTGTTAGTCGACAGAATAACGTAAATGTGCATTTTTTAGCTTAACATGCATTCCGACGCTATTTTCATGCATTTGCTCAAGTTTGGTTCATTTTTTAGCATTTTTCACGGTTAGTCAACAGAATAACGTAGATGTGCATTTTTTAGCTTAACATGCATTCCGACGCTATTTTCATGCATTTGCTCAAGTTTGGTTCATTTTTGAGCATTTTTCACGGTTAGTCGACAGAGTAACGTAAATGTGCATTTTTTAGCTTAAAATGCATTCCGACGCTATTTTCATGCATTTGCTCAAGTTTGGTTCATTTTTGTGCATTTTTCACGATTAGTCGACAGAGTAACGAAAATGTGCATTTTTTAGCTTAACGTGCATTCCGACGCTATTTTCATGCATTTGCTCAAGTTTGGTTCATTTTTGTTTATTTTACACGGTTAGTCGACAGAGTAACCTAAATGTGCATTTTTTAGCTTAACATGCATTCCGAAGCTATTTTCATGCATTTGCTCAAGTTTGGTTCATTATTGCGCGTTTTTCACGATTAGTCGACAGAGTAACGTAAATGTACATTTTTTAGCTTAACATACAATCCGACGCTATTTTCATGCATTTTCTCAAGTTTGGTTCATTTTTGACCATTTTTCACGGTTAGTCGACTGAATAACGTAAATGTGCATTTTTCAGCTTAACATGCATTCCGACGCTATTTTCATGCATTTGCTCAAGTTTGGTTCATTTTTGTGCATTTTTCACGGTTAGTCGACAGAGTAACGTAAATGTGCAATTTTTAGCTTAAAATGCATTCCGACGCTATTTTCATGCATTTGCTCAAGTTATGTTCATTTATGTGCATTTTTCACGGTTAGTCGACAGAATAACGTAAATGTGCATTTTTTAGCTTAACATGCATTCCGACGCTATTTTCATGCATTTGCTCAAGTTTGGTTCATTTTTTTTTATTTTTCACGGTTAGTCGACAGAGTAACCTAAATGTGCATTTTTTAGCTTAACATGCATTCCGAAGCTATTTTCATGCATTTGCTCAAGTTTGGTTCTTTTTTGCGCGTTTTTCACGGTTAGTCGACAGAGTAACGTAAATGTACATTTTTTTAGCTTAACATGCAATCCGACGCTATTTCCATGCATTTTCTCAAGTTTGGTTCATTTTTGACCATTTTTAACGGTTAGTCGACAGAATAACGTAAATGTGCATTTTTCAGCTTAACATGCATTCCGACGCTATTTTCATGCATTTGCTCAAGTTTGGTTCATTTTTGAGCATTTTTCACGGTTAGTCGACAGAGTAACGTAAATGTGCAATTTTTAGCTTAAAATGCATTCCGACGCTATTTTCATGCATTTGCTCAAGTTATGTTCATTTATGTGCATTTTTCACGGTTAGTCGACAGAATAACGTAAATGTGCATTTTTTAGCTTAACATGCATTCCGACGCTATTTTCATGCATTTGCTCGAATTTGGTTGATTTTCGTTCATTTTTACGGTTAGTCGACAGAATAACGTAAATGTGCATTTTTTAGCTTAACATGCATTCCGACGTTATTTTCATGCATTTGCTCAAGTTTGGTTCATTTTTGTTTATTTTTCACGGTTAGTGACAGAGTAACGTAGATGTGCATTTTTTAGCTTAACATGCATTCCGACGCTATTTTCATGCATTTGCTCAAGTTTGGTTCATTTTTGTTTATTTTTAACGGTTAGTCGACAGAGTAACCTAAATGTGCATTTTTTAGCTTAACATGCATTCCGAAGCTATTTTCATGCATTTGCTCAAGTTTGGTTCATTTTTGCGCGTTTTTCACGGTTAGTCGACAGAGTAACGTAAATGTACATTTTTTAGCTTAACATGCAATCCGACGCTATTTTCATGCATTTTCTCAAGTTTGGTTCATTTTTTAGCATTTTTCACGGTTAGTCAACAGAATAACGTAGATGTGCATTTTTTAGCTTAACATGCATTCCGACGCTATTTTCATGCATTTGCTCAAGTTTGGTTCATTTTTGAGCATTTTTCACGGTTAGTCGACAGAGTAACGTAAATGTGCATTTTTTAGCTTAAAATGCATTCCGACGCTATTTTCATGCATTTGCTCAAGTTTGGTTCATTTTTGTGCATTTTTCACGATTAGTCGACAGAGTAACGAAAATGTGCATTTTTTAGCTTAACGTGCATTCCGACGCTATTTTCATGCATTTGCTCAAGTTTGGTTCATTTTTGTTTATTTTACACGGTTAGTCGACAGAGTAACCTAAATGTGCATTTTTTAGCTTAACATGCATTCCGAAGCTATTTTCATGCATTTGCTCAAGTTTGGTTCATTATTGCGCGTTTTTCACGATTAGTCGACAGAGTAACGTAAATGTACATTTTTTAGCTTAACATGCAATCCGACGCTATTTTCATGCATTTTCTCAAGTTTGGTTCATTTTTGACCATTTTTCACGGTTAGTCGACTGAATAACGTAAATGTGCATTTTTCAGCTTAACATGCATTCCGACGCTATTTTCATGCATTTGCTCAAGTTTGGTTCATTTTTGTGCATTTTTCACGGTTAGTCGACAGAGTAACGTAAATGTGCAATTTTTAGCTTAAAATGCATTCCGACGCTATTTTCATGCATTTGCTCAAGTTATGTTCATTTATGTGCATTTTTCACGGTTAGTCGACAGAATAACGTAAATGTGCATTTTTTAGCTTAACATGCATTCCGACGCTATTTTCATGCATTTGCTCAAGTTTGGTTCATTTTTTTTTATTTTTCACGGTTAGTCGACAGAGTAACGTAGATGTGCATTTTTTAGCTTAACATGCCTTCCGACGCTATTTTCATGCATTTGCTCAAGTTTGGTTCATTTTTGTTTATTTTTCACGGTTAGTCGACAGAGTAACCTAAATGTGCATTTTTTAGCTTAACATGCATTCCGAAGCTATTTTCATGCATTTGCTCAAGTTTGGTTCTTTTTTGCGCGTTTTTCACAGTTAGTCGACAGAGTAACGTAAATGTACATTTTTTTAGCTTAACATGCAATCCGACGCTATTTCCATGCATTTTCTCAAGTTTGGTTCATTTTTGACCATTTTTAACGGTTAGTCGACAGAATAACGTAAATGTGCATTTTTCAGCTTAACATGCATTCCGACGCTATTTTCATGCATTTGCTCAAGTTTGGTTCATTTTTGAGCATTTTTCACGGTTAGTCGACAGAGTAACGTAAATGTGCAATTTATAGCTTAAAATGCATTCCGACGCTATTTTCATGCATTTGCTCAAGTTATGTTCATTTATGTGCATTTTTCACGGTTAGTCGACAGAATAACGTAAATGTGCATTTTTTAGCTTAACATGCATTCCGACGCTATTTTCATGCATTTGCTCGAATTTGGTTGATTTTCGTTCATTTTTACGGTTAGTCGACAGAATAACGTAAATGTGCATTTTTTAGCTTAACATGCATTCCGACGTTATTTTTATGCATTTGCTCAAGTTTGGTTCATTTTTGTTTATTTTTCACGGTTAGTGACAGAGTAACGTAGATGTGCATTTTTTAGCTTAACATGCATTCCGACGCTATTTTCATGCATTTGCTCAAGTTTGGTTCATTTTTGTTTATTTTTAACGGTTAGTCGACAGAGTAACCTAAATGTGCATTTTTTAGCTTAACATGCATTCCGAAGCTATTTTCATGCATTTGCTCAAGTTTGGTTCATTTTTGCGCGTTTTTCACGGTTAGTCGACAGAGTAACGTAAATGTACATTTTTTAGCTTAACATGCAATCCGACGCTATTTTCATGCATTTTCTCAAGTTTGGTTCATTTTTGACCATTTTTCACGGTTAGTCGACAGAATAACTTAATGTGCATTTTTCAGCTTAACATGCATTCCGACGCTATTTTCATGCATTTGCTCAAGTTTGGTTCATTTTTGTGCATTTTTCACGGTTAGTCGACAGAATAACGTAAATGTGCATTTTTTAGCTTAACATGCATTCCGACGCTATTTTCATGCATTTGCTCAAGTTTAGTTCATTTTTGTGCATTTTTCACGGTTAGTCGACAGAGTAACGTAAATGTTCATTTTTTAGATTAACTTGCATTCCGAAGCTATTTTCATGCATTTGCTCAAGTTTGGTTTATTTTTGTGCGTTTTTCACGGTTAGTCGACAGAGTAACGTAAATGTGCATTTTTTAGCTTAACATGCATTCCGACGCTATTTTCATGCATTTGCTCAAGTTTGGTTCATTTTTGACCATTTTTCACGGTTAGTCGACAGAGTAACCTAAATGTGCATTTCTTAGCTTAACATGCATTCCGAAGCTATTTTCATGCATTTGCTCAAGTTTGGTTCATTTTTGTGCATTTTTCACGGTTAGTCGACAGAATAACGTAAATGTGAATTTTTTAGCTTAACATGCATTCCGACGCTATTTTCAGGCATTTGCTCAAGTTTGGTTGATTTTTGTACATTTTTCACGGTTAGTCGAAAAAATAACGTAAATGTGCATTTTTTAGCCTAACATGCATTCCGACGCTATTTTCAGGCATTTGCTCAAGTTTGGTTGATTTTCGTTCATTTTTCACGGTTAGTCGACAGAATAACGTAAATGTGCATTTTTTAGCTTAACATGCATTCCGAAGTTATTTTCATGCATTTGCTCAAGTTTTGTTTATTTTTGTGCGTTTTTACGGTTAGTCGACAGAATAACGTAAACGTGCATTTTTTAGCTTAACATGCATTCCGACGCTATTTTCATGCATTTGCTCAAGTTTGGTTCATTTTTTTTTATTTTTCACGGTTAGTCGACAGAGTAACGTAGATGTGCATTTTTTAGCTTAACATGCATTCCGACGCTATTTTCATGCATTTGCTCAAGTTTGGTTCATTTTTGTTTATTTTTCACGGTTAGTCGACAGAATAACGTAAATGTGCATTTTTTAGCTTAACATGCATTCCGACGCTATTTTCATGCATTTGCTCAAGTTTGGTTCATTTTTTAGCATTTTTCACTGTTAGTCAACAGAATAACGTAGATGTGCATTTTTTAGCTTAACATGCATTCCGACGCTATTTTCATGCATTTGCTCAAGTTTGGTTCATTTTTGAGCATTTTTCACGGTTAGTCGACAGAGTAACGTAAATGTGCATTTTTTAGCTTAAAATGCATTCCGACGCTATTTTCATGCATTTGCTCAAGTTTGGTTCATTTTTGTGCATTTTTCACGATTAGTCGACAGAGTAACGAAAATGTGCATTTTTTAGCTTAACGTGCATTCCGACGCTATTTTCATGCATTTGCTCAAGTTTGGTTCATTTTTGTTTATTTTACACGGTTAGTCGACAGAGTAACCTAAATGTGCATTTTTTAGCTTAACATGCATTCCGAAGCTATTTTCATGCATTTGCTCAAGTTTGGTTCATTATTGCGCGTTTTTCACGGTTAGTCGACAGAGTAACGTAAATGTACATTTTTTAGCTTAACATGCAATCCGACGCTATTTTCATGCATTTTCTCAAGTTTGGTTCATTTTTGACCATTTTTCACGGTTAGTCGACTGAATAACGTAAATGTGCATTTTTCAGCTTAACATGCATTCCGACGCTATTTTCATTCATTTGCTCAAGTTTGGTTCATTTTTGTGCATTTTTCACGGTTAGTCGACAGAGTAACGTAAATGTGCAATTTTTAGCTTAAAATGCATTCCGACGCTATTTTCATGCATTTGCTCAAGTTTAGTTCATTTTTGTGCATTTTTCACGGTTAGTCGACAGAGTAACGTAAATGTTCATTTTTTAGCTTAACTTGCATTCCGAAGCTATTTTCATGCATTTGCTCAAGTTTGGTTTATTTTTGTGCGTTTTTCACGGTTAGTCGACAGAGTAACGTAAATGTTCATTTTTTAGCTTAACATGCATTCCGACGCTATTTTCATGCATTTGCTCAAGTTTGGTTCATTTTTTAGCATTTTTCACGGTTAGTCAACAGAATAACGTAGATGTGCATTTTTTAGCTTAACATGCATTCCGACGCTATTTTCATGCATTTGCTCAAGTTTGGTTCATTTTTGAGCATTTTTCACGGTTAGTCGACAGAGTAACGTAAATGTGCATTTTTTAGCTTAAAATGCATTCCGACGCTATTTTCATGCATTTCTCAAGTTTGGTTCATTTTTGTGCATTTTTCACGATTAGTCGACAGAGTAACGAAAATGTGCATTTTTTAGCTTAACGTGCATTCCGACGCTATTTTCATGCATTTGCTCAAGTTTGGTTCATTTTTGTTTATTTTACACGGTTAGTCGACAGAGTAACCTAAATGTGCATTTTTTAGCTTAACATGCATTCCGAAGCTATTTTCATGCATTTGCTCAAGTTTGGTTCATTATTGCGCGTTTTTCACGGTTAGTCGACAGAGTAACGTAAATGTACATTTTTTAGCTTAACATGCAATCCGACGCTATTTTCATGCATTTTCTCAAGTTTGGTTCATTTTTGACCATTTTTCACGGTTAGTCGACTGAATAACGTAAATGTGCATTTTTCAGCTTAACATGCATTCCGACGCTATTTTCATGCATTTGCTCAAGTTTGGTTCATTTTTGTGCATTTTTCACGGTTAGTCGACAGAGTAACGTAAATGTGCAATTTTTAGCTTAAAATGCATTCCGACGCTATTTTCATGCATTTGCTCAAGTTTAGTTCATTTTTGTGCATTTTTCACGGTTAGTCGACAGAGTAACGTAAATGTTCATTTTTTAGCTTAACTTGCATTCCGAAGCTATTTTCATGCATTTGCTCAAGTTTGGTTTATTTTTGTGCGTTTTTCACGGTTAGTCGACAGAGTAACGTAAATGTTCATTTTTTAGCTTAACATGCATTCCGACGCTATTTTCATGCATTTGCTCAAGTTTGGTTCATTTTTTAGCATTTTTCACGGTTAGTCAACAGAATAACGTAGATGTGCATTTTTTAGCTTAACATGCATTCCGACGCTATTTTCATGCATTTGCTCAAGTTTGGTTCATTTTTGAGCATTTTTCACGGTTAGTCGACAGAGTAACGTAAATGTGCATTTTTTAGCTTAAAATGCATTCCGACGCTATTTTCATGCATTTGCTCAAGTTTGGTTCATTTTTGTGCATTTTTCACGGTTAGTCGACAGAGTAACGTAAATGTGCATTTTTTAGCTTAAAATGCATTCCGACGCTATTTTCATGCATTTGCTCAAGTTTGGTTCATTTTTGTTTATTTTACACGGTTAGTCGACAGAGTAACCTAAATGTGCATTTTTTAGCTTAACATGCATTCCGAAGCTATTTTCATGCATTTTCTCAAGTTTGGTTCATTTTTGACCATTTTTCACGGTTAGTCGACTGAATAACGTAAATGTGCATTTTCCAGCTTAACATGCATTCCGACGCTATTTTCATGCATTTGCTCAAGTTTGGTTCATTTTTGTGCATTTTTCACGGTTAGTCGACAGAATAACGTAAATGTGCAATTTTTAGCTTAAAATGCATTCCGACGCTATTTTCATGCATTTGCTCAAGTTATGTTCATTTATGTGCATTTTTCACGGTTAGTCGACAGAATAACGTAAATGTGCATTTTTTAGCTTAACATGCATTCCGACGCTATTTTCATGCATTTGCTCAAGTTTGGTTCATTTTTTTTTATTTTTCACGGTTAGTCGACAGAGTAACGTAGATGTGCATTTTTTAGCTTAACATGCCTTCCGACGCTATTTTCATGCATTTGCTCAAGTTTGGTTCATTTTTGTTTATTTTTCACGGTTAGTCGACAGAGTAACCTAAATGTGCATTTTTTAGCTTAACATGCATTCCGAAGCTATTTTCATGCATTTGCTCAAGTTTGGTTCTTTTTTGCGCGTTTTTCACGGTTAGTCGACAGAGTAACGTAAATGTACATTTTTTTAGCTTAACATGCAATCCGACGCTATTTCCATGCATTTTCTCAAGTTTGGTTCATTTTTGACCATTTTTAACGGTTAGTCGACAGAATAACGTAAATGTGCATTTTTCAGCTTAACATGCATTCCGACGCTATTTTCATGCATTTGCTCAAGTTTGGTTCATTTTTGAGCATTTTTCACGGTTAGTCGACAGAGTAACGTAAATGTGCATTTTTTAGCTTAAAATGCATTCCGACGCTATTTTCATGCATTTGCTCAAGTTTGGTTCATTTTTGTGCATTTTTCACGATTAGTCGACAGAGTAACGAAAATGTGCATTTTTTAGCTTAACGTGCATTCCGACGCTATTTTCATGCATTTGCTCAAGTTTGGTTCATTTTTGTTTATTTTACACGGTTAGTCGACAGAGTAACCTAAATGTGCATTTTTTAGCTTAACATGCATTCCGAAGCTATTTTCATGCATTTGCTCAAGTTTGGTTCATTATTGCGCGTTTTTCACGGTTAGTCGACAGAGTAACGTAAATGTACATTTTTTAGCTTAACATGCAATCCGACGCTATTTTCATGCATTTTCTCAAGTTTGGTTCATTTTTGACCATTTTTCACGGTTAGTCGACAGAGTAACGTAGATGTGCATTTTTTAGCTTAACATGCATTCCGACGCTATTTTCATGCATTTGCTCAAGTTTGGTTCATTTTTTTTTATTTTACACGGTTAGTCGACAGAGTAACCTAAATGTGCATTTTTTAGCTTAACATGCATTCCGAAGCTATTTTCATGCATTTGCTCAAGTTTGGTTCATTTTTGTTTATTTTTCACGGTTAGTCGACAGAGTAACCTAAATGTGCATTTTTTAGCTTAACATGCATTCCGTAGCTATTTTCATGCATTTGCTCAAGTTTGGTTCATTTTTGTGCATTTTTCACGGTTAGTCGACAGAATAACGTAAATGTGCATTTTTTAGCTTAACATGCATTCCGACGCTATTTTCATGCATTTGCTCAAGTTATGTTCATTTATGTGCATTTTTCACGGTTAGTCGACAGAATAACGTAAATGTGCATTTTTTAGCTTAACATGCATTCCGACGCTATTTTCATGCATTTGCTCAAGTTTGGTTCATTTTTGTGCATTTTTCACGGTTAGTCGACAGAATAACGTAAATGTGCATTTTTTAGCTTAACATGCATTCCGACGCTATTTTCATGCATTTGCTCAAGTTTGGTTCATTTTTGTGCATTTTTCACGGTTAGTCGACAGAATAACGTAAATGTGCATTTTTCAGCTTAACATGCATTGCGACGCTATTTTCATGCATTTGCTCAACTTTGGTTCATTTTTGTGCATTTTTCACGGTTAGTCAATAGAATAACGTAGATGTGCATTTTTTAGCTTAACATGCATTCCGACGCTATTTTCATGCATTTGCTCAAGTTTGGTTCATTTTTGAGCATTTTTCACGGTTAGTCGACAGAGTAACGTAAATGTGCATTTTTTAGCTTAAAATGCATTCCGACGCTATTTTCATGCATTTGCTCAAGTTTGGTTCATTTTTGTGCATTTTTCACGATTAGTCGACAGAGTAACGTAAATGTGCATTTTTTAGCTTAACGTGCATTCCGACGCTATTTTCATGCATTTGCTCGAGTTTGGTTGATTTTTGTCCATTTTTCACGGTTGGTCGACAGAATAACGTAAATGTGCATTTTTTAGCTTAACATGCATTCCGACGCTATTTTCATGCATTTGCTCAAGTTTGGTTCATTTTTGACCATTTTTCACTGTTAGTCGACAGAATAACGTAAATGTGCATTTTTTAGCTTAACATGCATTCCGACGCTATTTTCATGCATTTGCTCAAGTTTGGTTCATTTTTGTTTATTTTTCACGGTTAGTCGACAGAGTAACGTAAATGTGCATTTTTTTGCTTAAAATGCATTCCGACGCTATTTTCATGCATTTGCTCAAGTTTGGTTCATTTTTGACCATTTTTCACGGTTAGTCGACAGAATAACGTAAATGTGCATTTTTTAGCTTAACATGCATTCCGACGCTATTCTCATGCATTTGCTCAAGTTTTGTTCATTTTTGTTTATTTTTCACGGTTAGTCGACAGATTAACGTAAATGTGCATTTTTTAGCTTAACATGCATTCCGACGCTATTTTCATGCATTTGCTCAAGTTTGGTTCATTTTTGTTTATTTTTCACGGTTAGTCGACAGAGTAACGTAGATGTGCATTTTTTAGCTTAACATGCATTCCGACGCTATTTTCATGCATTTGCT
>CAXASD010000022.1:0-53617 GCA_963971435.1 Lasius platythorax | reverse complement strand
TTTATGTTAAAACCGTTCTTTGTAGGCTTTATATATATTTCATGGCGAAAACTTGAATACGAATTTGCTAAGAGCGGTTTCGCCGCGTAGCGGCAAGCGAAGAAACATGAAAATGTTGAACGTACAAAATTTATAATACATAATAATTAATTATTGCAATCAGCGTATGATTATCATGAATTTAGATAACATCAATATGTGAGCTCACATTTTTTCTCATGTGCACGTTAACTTGTGCTCATGATATGTATCATCATAATATGATTACGAAACATACATCATATTTTGATAAATATCAGAAGATCATGACGGGATGAAATCTGATCATCAGGTATTTCTATCTGGGCAGTTCATCGTTTGAAAATAAAAGTCCTA
Organism: Lasius platythorax; assembly: GCA_963971435.1. NCBI lineage: Eukaryota > Metazoa > Arthropoda > Insecta > Hymenoptera > Formicidae > Lasius > Lasius platythorax. The sequence goes on along the minus strand of CAXASD010000022.1, from coordinate 53,242 downwards.
TGGTACCATCTGCTGTGATTACACTTCCCTTGTAGATATCTTTGCATGCATCATACTTTTCGAGCTCTAAAATGAGAGATGCAAAAGAATTTGGTACAGGCGGCTTATATGCAATTCGCGTTCTGCTTAATGCGCTTTTAATAGTAGAATAACTCAAATGCATTGCTGCTTCAGGATCGCTGAAATAAAAAGTCGATTAAATGTTACGACAAGTCGAACATCTGTACGTACCTTGTAAACGTTCGTCAATGTTAATGTTTGTTAATGATAAGTATACCCTTCATAAATGTAAACAATACTGTTTTTTATTTGCCCTTAATTTTTTCCATGTTTTGGAACTTAATACTAATGATATTCGTGACGGACAACCAATTGCAATAAACGATAAAAAAGAACACTCTGAAATAGTAGGAGGATGACACGAATGCCATTAGCATTATTAGCAATAAGTTATAAAATACAATTAACGAGATTCTCTTAATTTTGCAAAACGGACTTGCGGACTATTTTACTATTAACAATACATGTAATTATCGAAAATTTTGAACGACAGGATAACGAAAGGATGATGAAAGGACGACATTTAAAATAGATTGGAACTTGTTATAAGCGTATAAAGCGTGATTAACAGATTTTTCTTAAACCATAGGAAGCGATCCTTTTAACATTACATACGTTTCAATTCATTTTATTGATCAATCATGGCATAAGGGACAAAAGTATTTTTAGTCCATTGATAAATGAAACGATTGAACCATTTATTCGAAGCATTTGTATCGCCTAAAACAAATATTGATGCAATTTCCTGTGAAATATTGACATGTAAATAATTTGAGACAAGACATTAAGGGGATGTCGAAGTGACCTGTTTTACCGACCGAAACGATTATTTTTTGCGCACGCAAATCTTTTTATTGGTTGAAAAGTATAATAAATGCTATTCCATGATTAAAGTACACATAGTAACACAGTGGGAACTGTCCGATTTTATGTTACAAACTCTCAAAAATTACCAAAATACAGTTTTTTTATCGGCTTCTGGCGTCAGGTCGAAACAATACTTGCTTAATATAAAAGTTTTGCAGTTTGTACGTACAAAATGAGATCGGTCCCCACTCGAAATTGCATGAAGGAATATAAGTGAACTTTTAGAAATGAGTTTAGAAGCCTAGTAAAAAAGATTTGGGTGCGCAAAATTTTTGTGCATATGTGTGTGCGAGATCGAGGTTCAAGAGTAAAACCACCGACTAGATACTACTAAAGACAGTCAGCCCTGGGTAAATTTTTGTGACCATCAAGTGGGCCCGGTGGGTTTGGAGGTAATTGAAAGACGATGACATTACCGACCGTTTCAACTGCACGTAGGATAACAAATAAGAACATTTTATATATTACCAAATCACTATCTTATTACCGACAATGGAAAGTTGAACATACAGTAAAAAAGTTGTGGAAAATATAATAATAATATATGCATTGTACTATAAAATAAAAAGATTTGTTTTTAATTAAGAAAATAATCTATGAATTATATGTATTTAAATATTATTATGTATTATATATTAATTATATATATAAAATATATATGTATCTATTATATATATAATAATTAATCAGTTATATTAATAAACTATAATGACACTAATATAAATAAAATAATATATAAACAAATTAATATGTATATATAAAACTATCATACATGGCTTTGAATATTCTAATCTCTCTTAAACATTGTTTAGAGATTACACATCTTGTATCTTATTATTATCTTTTTTAATTTATATTATTCTCTCTCTCTAATATTTCTTAATAATTCTTTTTAATTAACACAAGTACCTGAGTAGCAGAGTGGTGTCAAAAGATATCAAAGATGTTATTACGACATCAAAATACATCATTATAATTGAATTTAATTACACACACACCATACAACTGTAGTAAAGATCCTATGTTACGTATATACTTTTTGTATTAGACACGCGTGAGTAATAATTTTTTAAATAATGTAATAAATATATTTTTTCTATTAATATATATAATAAACTGAATATACTACTGAATAATAAAACATCTTTATTATCATTAACAAAAATTTCCCCTGAAAATATCTCTCTCTCTCTCTCTCTCTCTCTCTCTCTCTATCTATCTATCTATCTATCTCTCCCCCTCTCCCTCCCTCTCCCTCTCTCTCTTTTTCCCTTTTTTTTGCGAGGGTAGGAGGAAATGCACTTACGCACACCGGCAGCCCGTACTGACCGGTAGTGTGGGACTCGCCTCATTGTTGCAGATGAACGCAACGGGCCCTACCCACTAAAACCTCCTCCCTGTACGCAGACCAACCTGGACTGCTTGAGACTAGGAGCTCCACGGAACCGCGCTAGCATTACTTCGCGGAAACTCCTCTCCAGCTGGCGAAAACCGCCCGACCTGACGGGTACCACAAAGGGCCTCTCCGTCACCAGAAGAGGCAACAACTGCTGGGTCTCCGAGAATAGAAGGAGACCAGGCTACAATGGTCAAGGAGCCCTCCCCCGAAAGTTGGAGAGGGGGGATACCCTCGACTGACAGCCAACTATCGATTATTGATAGTTATAAACTACTAACGACCACACGTGTGGGAGCGATAAGCAGCCCGTGCAGTCACAACGAAACAAAGGTGAATGATTACGTGTGAATGTATGTGTGTATGTATGTGCGTGTGTGTATGCGTGTGTGTGTGTGTGTATGTGTGTGTATGTGTGTGTGAGCGCGAGAATCGCGCTTGTGAGTGTGATATGAGACACGCCGACGCACGCATCGTCATCCGGACGAGTCCGTTGGAGAGTGGGGACTCAGCGAAAGCCGATCCCTGTTCCTCTCGGCTTCCTCCTTTGCCTTTATAACGCACGCCGCAAAATCCGAAAACGCGGACCAATTCTCACCCGATTCCAGGATGGCGCCGACTACGAACCTCAAGGTGAGTGTGCCTCCCCCCTCGATTGGACCAATCTTACTTATAAGCAGGGTCCTCATCTCTGCCCATGCAGGACACACTCCCAGCGTGTGCTCCATGGTGTCTGAGTCGCTGTCACAATGGGGGCAGGATTCATCGCCCCTCTTCCCGATCCTTAGCAGAAAGTGGCCAAAACTTCCATGACCCGTCAGGAGTTGGAACATGTAATAATTGATGCACCGATGCTTCCTCTCGATCCATTCGATGAGGTGTGGATATATAGCCTCCACCGTTCGTTTGCCCCACAGAGACGGTTTTCGAAGGTACTCCGCCCACTGATGGTACAAAACCAGTTGCTCCGTGTCTCTGATGTTCGCAGCAGCATCGCGAGACCAATCCCCCCTTGTCTTTAACGCAGACACCCTCTCGAACACCCTCTTTCTGCACCGTGCGGTAATGTGCAGGGGAGGAATTCTGGCCAACAGTGAGGCCGCGTCGCACGAGGTCGTACAATAAGCCGAGATGACCCTGATGGCCAAGGTCCTCTGCACGCGCCGTAAGGTCCGCTGAACCTTGTCCGACCGCTCGAAAGCGTCGCACCAAATCGGAGCCCCATAGAATATGACCGATTGGACCATCTTCAAATATAGGTTCCGCTTATCCTCTCTAGGTCCCCTGAGGTTGGGCATAAGCCTGCCGAGGGCCCGCGTCACTTTCGAAACCTTGTCCGCCACGTAGGAGAAGTGGTCCTCGAAGGACCATCTGCTGTCGATGAAAATACCGAGATATTTCATCGACTCTTTAAGCTCGATCCTGCTATCGCCCACAGAAATGGACGGGAGGGCGTCCGGCCTGGTGCGTCCGTGGAAGACGACCGCCTCCGTCTTCTGAACAGACACTCGAAGTCCCAGTCGTCTGATCTGGGAAAGAATTCTCGCGACCTGAATCCCGGCTCGAACCGCGGCTGTGCCAATATCATCCGCCTTTGCGATGATGAGAATGTCATCGGCGTAGCAGATGATATGGCAACCCTGCTCTTTTGTGACTCTTAAGGCGGAGTCGTACGCGATGTTTCATAAAAGAGGACCGAGGACCAAACCTTGCGGAACCCCGGCATCTACGCTCTTTCTGACGAGTTCTCCTTGCGTGTTGCGGAACTCGATGGATCTCTCGGACAGATACGAGTCTATGATGCGCCTCAGGTAGTCCGGAATTCTCTTTTCCGACAACGCCGTTCTGATCGTATGCCACGGCAGCGAATTGAAGGCGTTCTCGATGTCTATCGCGACCGCAATCGCGATCCCACCCACGTCGACAATGCTCGAAGTGATGGCCCTGACCTTGGTCAGAGCGTCGCATGTCGATATTTGCTTGCGGAAACCGAATTGGTTGGCGGAGAGACTAACGTCCGCGTTACTCTCGAGCCAGTCTAGAAGTCTATCGGCAATGACCCTTTCGAAGGTTTTGCCGACCTCATCCAACAGGCAGATCGGCCGAACCTTCGGGAGACCCGTAATCGAGCCTTTATCTTCCTTCGGAATAAGCACCAGGTTCGCGTTCTTCCAGCAAACCGGGAAGACCCCCTCCTTCATGCATGTGTTATAGCAGACGGTGATTTTGTCCAGCATGCAGTTAGGAACCTTCTTCAACAAGGTGGCCTTGAAGCCGTCCGGGCCGGGAGCCGTGTTCTTGACGGCTCTGCTCTTAAATAGGCGGAAGACCTCGCCGAACGAGACAGCCCATTCATCGTTCCACCGCAAGTCCCTCCAGTCGCCCGGAATATCCCGCTCCGATCCCCTGGGAAAGAGACCGTCCAGGAGTCGGTCGAGGACCTCCGGCTCAAGCATCTCGCTTAAACTAGGGGATGATCTTCTAAGACGGTTAAGGACTAGGCGATAGGGAAGTCCCCATGGATCATTGTCCAAGGTAAGGATGAGTTCCCTCCAGGCAGCAGACTTAGCTCTGTTGATGGCGCGTTTTAAGTCCTTTTTCTTTGACCGATACTCTATCCTTAAATCCTCCACAACGACGGGAGATCTGCGAGCCCCCCTTCCACGAATTCAGCGACGTCTGGCCCTGATGCACGTTGACCTCAATTCGGCGATAGAGTCGCTCCACCAATATGCGGCCCTCTTAGGCTGTTTGGGACCGACCCTGGGGGCCGAAGCGTCGCAGGCCTCCATGATGGTATCGACCAGCCATTTAGCAAAGTCCCCAGCAGAAAAATTGTCCTCACCCAGCGAATCGTCATAGCATATCCATGTAAGAGCTAGATCAAAGGTGGCCATATCCATCTTTGAAAGATTCCAGCGACGTACCGCCCGTCTATTATTTGTGATTATTGCCGATGGGAAACCAATAGAGAAGGTTATGTATGTGTGGTCGGATAGAGTCTCCACATCCTCTCTAACCGTCCAGCAACCCAATGGCCCGAGGAGAAACCCAGGTCAGATCGATTATCGAACTGCCCTGAGGTCTCACGCAAGTCGGGACACTCCCGACATTGGCAATGCGCAAGTCATTGGCCGCGGCCCACCTTTCTACCTCATCGCCTCTGGCATCCGTTATTGGGGAGCCCCAAAGTGTCGACTTCGAGTTAAAGTCTCCGCACAAAATGATCTTGCCACCCAATGCGCGAACAGTTCCGGACAGCTCCTCCAGGAACTCAAGAAAGTCCGCCATCGGGAGGCTCGGAGAAACGTAGCACGAGACCACGCAGAAATCACGACATCTAATCGCCACGAAGTAACGGCCCTTCCCCGCGAGTGTACGGACTCTGAAGGATCTCCGGGTTCCATCTAATGGCCGCTTTTCCATCATCGCTGCCGAACCAGAATACGGTGTTGGGGATCCTGATTGGTTCCGAGATGACGCATAATCCTACCTTTAGCTCGATCATGTTCTGCTCCAACATGACCTGAGCGGACCAACTATGGTTGATGTTGCACTGTAGGACTATAAAGGAGGACATCACTCAGATCTCGTCTTTCCGGACCTCCGCTCCGCTACCGCCTTAACCGGATCCCTAGACCTGGTCTTCCCAGGTTTCTTCCTATTGGTGTCACAGAGAGCAGAGCCCATTCTGTGATCACCGTTACTTCCAGCCGATTCGCAAACTACGCATCGAGAAGGCGACTTGCAGTCTCTAAGCGAGTGACCCTCACCGCCGCAATTGAAACATAGCTTGCTCCTGTCAACGGTGGACGTGCAGGAGAATCTAACGTGACCGAAGCCCCAACATTTGAAACATTGTATGGGCCTGGCCCTCAATAACTCGACTTTTACGAAGGTCCACCCCATCCTGACCCTCTTCTTGGATGCAATGACCGCAGCTGCCGAAATTGGACACCTGGCCCAAATTGTGTTCAGGCCATTCCTCATCGGTTGAGTGTTACCGATCTTGACATCGGCTTCTTCACATTTGCCTTCGGATGTGATAAACTGGACGATCTCCTCGGGCAAAATTGTGTCGTCCAGACCGACGAATCTCAGCTCGCCGTATGTCACCAGACAAGCCACAGTGGCCTGCCCCTCAGGTATGAGAACCTTTAATTTCTCACGCAGGGCCTGAGCCTTACCGGCGCTATCCTTGTCAAGGATCTTGATAAGGTAACCCCCATTTGCGGCCCTCCTAAGCCTCGTACTCTCTATTTTAAGGTCATTGAGCGAAATTTCATTTCTAGCTTTGATCAAGGCGTCCTTGTAGGAAAACCCCTCAGAGCGGCTTGTAATGGAGACAGCCACCGTTCGGGGGGGAACGGGACCTTTGGGTTTCCTCCTCGGATTTGTCTCCGCGCCTCTAGGGAGTGTGGGCTTGGAATCCCGTCTCCTCTTAGGGGCTCCGCTTTCAATACTGCCCTTAGCCTTACCATCACCACCCTTGCTAGAAAAGGTGTTCCGGTCGGTCGCCTTGTCAGGTTTAGGCCCTTCCTTGGGCTCTTCAATGTTCTCCCTGTTCGAGACTCTCCTCTTCTTCGTGGCAGAGCCAGATCCACGGGGCGGGACCAACTGTACGTTGGTGACTACCCTAGGCCGCGAGGGCCTGGGAGAACGCTGTGGCAACCGCTCCCACTCCATCGCAACAGGGGCTGCCGCGTCAGATTCGTCCTTTCTGACCTCCCTCCTCGGATGTTCAATTTGTTCGTCTGTCGTCTTTTTAGTATCAGGCGCATCCCGAAATGTTCCGGTCGCCCGAATCTTAGAAGAGACCGCCATGGGAAAGGTATCACCGGAAGAGGGAGGCCCTTTCGAGAATCCAGGCGCCTTACCTCTAATATTCCCGGATCTCTCCATAGTCGCTCCTCCTTTTTTAAGGCTGAGCAGTTCGGCCTTCAACTCCTTTACTACTTTCCAGAGGTCGTCATTTTTGTTCTCGATTTTGTGGAGCTTCTTTAATTCGGTCTTCATGCCGACGATTTCCTTGCGGAGGGTCTCATTTTCCGCTTTAAGCTTGTCGAGCTCGATCCTTTCTTTGTTGGATTCCTTCTTGGTTGCGAGGAGTTCGTCGGACAATTCCCTAACTCTGGCCTCAAGCAGAGACGGATCGCCAGACGATTCCGCCTTCTGGGTCAGGGCCCGTATGACGTCGTTGATCTTATTCAACTTAACCCTCATACGTCCGCTCCAGGAACCCTGGAAATTACTACTCTTAGACCTAACAGCCTCGACAACCTCGACGCATTCCAAACCAATGAGACCAACGTTTGTGGCGCTCATTCCCAACAACTGGTTCGGTGAGATGCTGTCCAAGTCCGGCTTGAAATCTATCTTTGAACCAAAAATAGCGGACTTCTTCCCTTTCTTGGGGGTGGAGAATTTCACCCGGCTGACAGCTCCGCCGCGAGCCCCCTTTACATCTTTCCCGGTCGATGCCGCTTTGCCAACCGACTCGACGTCCGTATAATCGGACCCGTGAGGAGTCTCATAGTCGGCCGTAAGATCAATGTGGTCGGTGATACTCCCCTTCTCTGGTGAGGGGTCAACCAATCTATTTCTCCTCCTCCTCCTACGTGATAAGTTGGAGGGGGTGATGATCTCATCCTCGCTGGAGGAGCCCACGACGAGGGACACCTCTGCCTTCCTCTTCTTCTTGGAGGCTTTCTGATCGACCTCCATCTCAACATTGCCCTTTAGGTGATGTCCCGTGGGGGGAGAATCCCCGAAGAAGGTATTCCCTTCAAGGTCAAAGGAGTCCTTTAGACCCTCGCCGGAAAGAGCAATCGCCTTGTATCCTGTATCGATGTCCTTCAGGATATCCTCTATGGATCTAATATTCGCGGTCTGACCCGCACGTAGATCCTCTTCCAGGTTTTTATCGACGACGGTAGCCAGTTTGACCAAGGTGCCCGCCTCCAACACCTCAGCCAGCCCTTTGTTCGATGACGACGTGGGAGCACCAGGGACGATAGTGCCCGCCACGCCGGCAGCTGGGGCTCCGAGATACCCTGCTGCGGTAAGTTTTTACCCGTTTTGTCGTCTGCCATATTTATTATGAGTTTTAGAGCCTGCTGATGTCGAGGCGGTATCAGCGGGAGGCAACAGGACAAAATTTTCCGCCAAATCTCCCGTACCATCTGCGCTCGGTCTCCTATTGATAGGAGAGGAGGTGGAGCCAGCTATGGGAACCGAAGGTTCCGTTGACTTGTTCGTCCCTTCACTGAAATCCCCGTTCTTATCCGGGGCAATGCATGTGCGAGTACCAGAGGCGCTAGGAGCTACCTCCGGGGGCGCACATCCTCTACTACCCCAAACATGATCCGCAGGCCTGCCCAAATCCACGCATAGGGGACATCCAGGCGCAGACGCGCAGAAACCAGCGCAATGACCAGGAACGCCGCATCGATAACAGCGGTCGCTCCTGTCTGTTTCAGATTTGCACTGCGACCGAGTGTGGCCCCGCAACAGGCATCTAAAACATACCAACGGGCGGGGTGGCAGCAGCTCAACGCTTGCAAAACCCCAGCCCAACCTGACGCGGCCCATGCTGACCACCCGCTTGGCGGCGAGGGCGGGGCATCGCACCCACACTGTGCCGAGACCAGAGGCGGTCTCTCTGATCCGACCTAACCGAACCGTGTTCTTGTCGCACCGGCCCGCAAGGGCAATCGCGGACGCCACATTGTCCGGAGTAACGGAAATGTCAATCCCGCGAATCCGCAACTCAGCGAGTTTAGAGGGCCGACTAATGCTGACACCTTTTCCTTTCAAGACTTCGTCCATCCTGTCAGCAAGGTCATCCGCTAACTTGACCCTGTCTTTCCCAGGGATCTGGATCAGAACTCCGCCATTAACCGCCTGTTTGATGCGGGAGTTCGCGATGCCAAGCGCATTAAGATCTATCTTAGACCTCGCCTCGGCCATTATCTCGCGATACCCCAACCCGGAACCCGGCTTAAAGGTCACTGAAACCACCGCCGTGGTCGGAGGCCGAAGTCGCAGTCCCAATTCTCTCCTACCTTTTAACTTCTTCTCTGAGGAAGGATCACCTCGTGCAGACCGCGAAGCCGCAATCCCACCGCCCCTAACACTCTTCCCAGGACCCGATGTGGTCCCGTGACCAAGAGGAGCGGATGGCCCGTCCTTGAGAGCGGTCGCTGTGCGAGCCGCGCGCCTAGCTCTTCTACCAATTACCTGAGACCACTGGCCGTCCCCCAAAACGGGGGAGGCGGCCGAGGGCCCAGCACAGGGCAGCGAAGCAACCCCATCCGAGAGGGGCAACGGGGGACAAGAATGGTCTCCCGTATGAGACACTCTGCCTTTCTTCCTCGACCTCTTCCTCTTGGTTTTTGCCGTTGTCCTGGACTCGCCCAGCTTCCCCTCTAAAGCAGAGGGGGTGGAATCCTTGGGGGGATCCTCCATCCCCCTCCTAATACGGCCAAGATCCTCCTGCAGAGAATTCCTCTGGGCGAAGAGCGCTTCGATGTGATCGAGGAGACTCTGCTCCAAAGCTGTGAGATCCCTAGACCCCAAAGGGGAGGCTCCAGATTCCCCCCCACAGGGTGTTCCCGCAGGAGCGGGAAACACCGGTGTCTCGGCGCTCCATACCGGAGAGCAACATTTATCCGCCATCACTCTCTCAATAATGGGAGAAACGGGAAGCGGAGCGGAAACAGGATCGAGAGAAACCTCATCAAGATCCATTTGGGTCCCTATCTCACGCGTCTCTAAGTCATCGAGCCCCTTTGCCTTTTTGTGCGGGGGGTTTCTACCAGAGGGGAAGACGGAAGATCTCAGAGAGACAATCTCGATCCGAGCGATTTCCAGCTCCCCCCTCAATCTGTCTATGTTCTTGATGAGGTATTCGTTACCTCTGTTCCTTTTTAGGACTTCTAACTCATGCCGCTCGGCCCTATCGCTAAGTTCGACAACCGACGCGACTAATCTACGGGAGGCCATACGCATTTCATGCACTAATTTGCCGTTCAGACCGGAAGATTTATCGGACAACTTATCGAGAAGTTCAAATGACTCACCCGACTTCTTCCGGATCGCCTCGTAGGAGTAGTCCGAAAGGTCCCTCCTTAGGTCATCGATACTGGGAAGATCCTGCTTTCCCTTGGTCTTCTTCGGTAGCGCTTTTGAGTCAAGGATGTACTCAATTTCGTCCAGCTCCAACTCCACAGCTCTGGCGGCGTTGTATCGTTCCATGGCCTCGGTGATGCCCACCCATTCCCCGGTAGTGGGGGGCCTGCCCCGACGACGCCGGGGGGGTTTGCTAACTCTACCACTAGTCACTTTAGCCGATTCCCTCTTCGCAGAGGGGTTCGACGCTTGTTCATCATCCGAGATGACAACCGCACCGGACACCCGCGCACTGGACACTGTCTCATCCGCACCAGGCGGAGATCCAAAGGGGTCGCAGAACGGAACCTGTTGTCCAAAACTCCTTCCCGAGGTCCCGGGCAATCCAAGGACCGGACTCACGTTCACTCTTGAGAGGCGCACCACCGGTTGAAGAGCAGACCCATCCGGCAAGTCTCCAACACTGGGATCTACGATCCGTCTGCTCGGGACATCGCTTGTTGAGGCGATAACCAATGCCACCGCCGAGCTCTCCTCAGACTCGACGGCTGGCCCATCGTCAGATAACGACCCAGCGGGAACTGGGACGATATTCCCGCTTTGCCGAGCCCTGGGTGGTCCGTCACCCTGGGCTGGTACGTCTTTTTCTTTCTTCGTGTCAATTCCATATGCCTTAGAAGTTGATTTGGTTAAGGTGATCCGTCCTCTAGGCCGGTTGCCTTCCACGGCTAACGAGTCCGACCTACCCGGGAATTGGAGTGTTTATTTAAAGGCGACACTCATCCGCCTTGTTATGGTGTCCCTAGCATTGGAGCTTTTTATAGAGCTTCCCTTTCCAGGGGGAGAGCCCACTCCGCTATCGGGTTAACACCACCTCTGGATTGTCCGCGACCGCTTATTCCCCCCGAAGGGGTTATTCACGGCTAACCTCCATATCTGGAGGCCGTTCCCCTATCCGCAATCCGGGGACGCGCTCGGTAGCAGCCAGAACTGCATTTTCACTATTCCCAGTGATGGGAACGATCCCCGTCTTGAGTGAACAAGGTGATGGAAACGAGTCCCGCTAAGCGTGAACAAGTCACACTTAGGGGACTTAGTAAAAAGCCGAGTCTCTTTTTTCCCCTCACGTAAGCAAGCATCGACAAACCTTGAAGCTTATTATTTTTGATTTATTTATTCTTTTGCAACCTGCTTGTGTGTATGCACAAACTAAAATTTTTATATTTTTTACTTTATATTTTTGAATGTAATTTTACTAGATTAATAAAGTTTTTATTTAAAATAGCAACAAACACATTATTTGGATAAATTTTAATTATAAATAAATTTGTTTTACGTATTTAATTAAAAATTATCCGAATTATGTCGTGTTGGTGTCATTTTAACAGCAAAAATCTCATTAACTCATTAAAATTATATTCAAAAGATAAAATAAAAAGTAAAAGTTTTAATTTTTATTTATTTATAAGATGTTTATATTTGTAAATTATTATGGATAGGAAGACTATTGTAAGAGCTTCGGAACTCTTTAATGGGTCATCTCGCTCTCTGCTCGGTCCTCGGTCTCGCTGTCGCTCTCGCTCGCTCTCTGCTCGCTCTCGCTCGGTCTCGCTCTCGCTCGGTCTCGCTCTCGCTCGATCTCTCTCTCGCTCGGTCTCGCTCTCGCTCGATCTCGCTCTCGGAGAATCGCGTCAGAAAGATAAGCAGGCCGGCGAATCATCGCTTCTCGAGCAACATTCGGAACTCTTTGATGATAGATCATCTTACTCGCTCTGTACTTGCTTTCGCTCTCGTTTTCAACGAGCCGCGCTATTACAACCAGGAAAGATATAAAAGCTTGTAAAACATATATATGTATAGAAGTGTACTGGATATATGTCCTTGCTTGGCGCGGTCCTATGTCGGTTTTAGTTTATCCAAGTCCGTAAAATAGAAAACTTGTGATAAAAATTTAAAAGTATTAATTAAATGTAAGTATTAATTAATATTATTTCTGTTCATAAATGTGAAGAATTTCTGTACGAATAAGAATGTATGTATGTATATATGCATAGAAAGTTAAATAATAGCATAAACGTAATGATATCTTTTAAATACAGAATGGATAAAAAGGAAGCAAAACGCAAATTAGAAAAAATCATAGAACAAGAAGAAAAAAGAAAAAAAAGAAAAAGGAATTGGAAAAATTATTAAAAGATACCGAAAGAGAGAGAGAGAGATAGTGAATACAATGCAGATGACGAGACAGAAGTCGACGTCGAACGAAGGTATTGTGCAGTGATATAGTATTAATTAGTTATAGTATTAATTATATTTAAAATATCATTTGTGTTTTTAGCAGAGAGAGAGAGAGAGAGAGAGAGAGAGAGAGAGAGAGAGAGAGAGAAATTATATTACAATTATTTTTATTTTTAAAGAAGAAAATAGATTATACATTAAAAAAGATCTATTTAAAATATAAAACACAAAATATTAAAAAAAATATATATATATATATAGTTAAACAATAAGATAATTGAACCTTTTTAACTATTTTATTCAAAATACAATATTAGTATACTATAAAATCTTCGTATTTAAGAAGTTTATATTCAATAATATATACAGGGCAACGAATAATGTGCATTTAACGCGTTTTTTTAAAAGTAATTTTTAATAATTAATCGGTAGTAACCGCGAATTGTGATTGAATGTTGAGATCGATTAATGAATAATATTTGATCAAGTCTGAGAGAATTTTCTCTTAGAATTTACACTGAAAATTATGGTAATCGTGAGACAATATGGTATGGAAAAAATTTTATGAAAATTTCTCTGATTAATATTTATCACAATAAAAATAATAATATCTATCATAATAAAATATAAAATATGTTTGATTAATTTTACTAAACTGCATAGTAAAATTAATCAAACATATTTTATATTTTATTATGATAGATATTATTATTTTTAATGTGATAAATATTAATCAAAGAAATTTTCAAAAAATTCTTTCCATACCATATTGTCCCATGATTATCATGATTCTCAGGGTAAATTCTAAGAGAAAATTCTCTCTGATTGCATGAGTGTCAAAATGTCGATAATACAATTTATAAAAAAAGAATTGTTTATTATTCGGTGTGTCACAGTGTGTCAACGTCTGTGTCAACGTCGACGTTGTGATCCATTCCAGTCGTACAATTATTCATCAGAAGACATCTCTGTAAAGTAAGAATAAGTAAGAGAGAGAGAGATAAAGAGAAAGAGGGTGTATGTACACACACACACACACACAATACACACACACATAACACACACACACACACATCGCGTGTAGATAACAGCTGATCGCAACAAGCGCCTCGCGTAATCGCCCGCGTCGGATGAGTTGCGCCGCTCCTGCCTCCCGACCGTACTCGTGCCGTAATTCGCTAACTATTTCCTTTTATAACGTAAAAACTAAGCTTCAGATAAAATTTTGGCAAAGGGAAAATCGTCTCAGAATTCATTCAGGAATACGACATTTTAAGGACAAACGGTTATTTCGAATCACCCTGTATATATATATTATATACATATATAGTAGATATTTTTTTAAATACAGTGTCTTTTTTACATAATGGTCAAGTATAATGAGAAACGCTTGCCTCTCTCTGCTCGCCGACTTTGTACAAAGGGAGGATGGTTGAAAAGGTTAGTACTTCTATAAATGTCATAATTAGGTTGAGAATTGCTCTTATATACAACACAAATACACACAGACAGATTATATATCTATTTATTACACACATCATACATGTACGTAACAAATGGATGTACAGAGAATCTTTCTCTGTCTGTCCATCTATTCGTTACTTACATGTATGTGTGTAATAAATAGATATATAATCTGTCTGTGTGTATTTGTGTTGTATATAACACACACACACACACACACAGATTATATATGATGTACATACAACACGTACGTAATGAACAGATGGGTAGACAGAGAAAAAAGAGAAAGGTAAAGAGAGAGAGAAAGAGAGTGAATGAGCGAGTATCTGTATATTTTATCGTTCGCATAGAGTGCCACTAAACGCTGACAATGTGTTCAGTGACGCTATATGCGAACGATTAATTATATTGCTTACGATGTTTATAAGAATATTCGCTCACATACTCTCTCTCTCTCTCTCTCTCTCTCTCTCTCTCTCTCTCTCTCTCTCTCTATATATATATATATATATATATATATATATATATATATATATATATATATATATATATGGAGAGAGAGGGGGGAGAAAGAGAGAGGGGGAGAGAGGGGGAGAGGGGGTGAGAGAGGGGGGAGAGGAGGATAGAGGGAGAGAGGGGGTATAGAGGGGGAGAGAGGGGGAGGGAGAGAGAGGGGGGAGAGGGGGAGAGAGAGGGGGAGAGAGAAGGGGAGAGAGAAGGGGAGAGAGAGAGAGTATGTGAGCGAATATTCTTATAAACTAGGGCTCCCGGTCAGGAATGTGTTTTAAAATACACGGGTACACGTGACACGTGTAGTCGTTCTACACGTTACATCTGACACGGATCACCGCGGGTACACGTGTACCCGCGTGTATGTTCGTGTTCGTGTGTCACGCACTTTAAAATTTTAAGTTTTTTTTATGAAGCAATGATAAATAACTTTGCTAATTTTGATTAATATTATTTTCTTTGTTAAATACCAATGGTGAACGTTATGAATATTAGTGTGAAATTCGAAATTTCTTACTTATTTATTCATTAATTTTAATATTTATTTATATATTTATTTATTTATTTACTAATTTATTTATTCGTGTTTTCAAAACACGTGTGACCCGGGTATCCCGTGTAATACACAAAGGTACACGATACACGTGTTTATACACGTAAATGCTAATAACACGTGTAATTCGTGTACCCGTGTACACGTGAAATAAGGGGCTCTATTATAAACATCGTAAAGCAATACAATTAATCGTTCGCATTTAGCGTCACTGAACACATTGTCAGCGTTTAGTGGCACTCTATGCGAACGATAAAATATACAGATACTCGCTCATTCACTCTTTTTCTCTCTCTCTCTTTTCCTTTCTCTTCCTTCTCTGTCTACCCATCTGTTCATTACGTACGTGTTGTATGTACATCATATATAATCTGTGTGTGTGTGTGTGTGTGTGTGTCTGTGTGTTTATTCGTGTAGCAGTAATTCTAAATTTATGTAACGTATATATATTATTTTTGTTATATATTTTTAATATGAATGTATATAAATATATAAATAATAATTATACATACATCTATTTTAATACAATTTTAAAATCATACAATTTTTATATATTTATTTTAAATACATTTTAAATACAAGCTTCTTTTTATAGATGTACATAAATTCTAATATGTATAAAAAGTTTGTATTACTTTTATTATATAAGATAATTTAAATAATTTAAAAAAATCTTGGTGAAAAATTATTTTAAAATTAAATGTAAATTATTATTCAAAGATTGGACTACAAAAAGCAATTTTCAAAATATTTACCTCTAAAACGAGTTTGAGAAAATCATCCCCAAAAAATGGTTAATAATTCTATGTTGGACTTCAGCTATCCTTTATTATTCAGCTGTTCTTTATTTCTCTAGTTATGCGTTCCTAAAGAATTGGCAGGTAATTTCCAGATTTTTTGAAATTATTCAGAAGCGCATAATTGAAGAAATAAAAAGCATTACAGTCCGACATACAATTATTGACTATTTTTTGAAGCGCTTCAAACTCATGGTTGAGAGTGAAGGTAAGCATTTGTAAAATTATCTTTCGTAGTCCAACTCTTGAATAATAAATTACATTTAATTTGATTTAGTCTTCTTTTTGAATAATTAAAATTTTTCGCAAAAACATCCTTTTGAACCATTCTGTACATCTATATAGGTATAAAAAGTAAAAAAATGATATTTTAATCAATTTAGAATTATTGCCAATAATTACTGTAATATTATTTGTATATACACATACACATACACACAAATACACAAATAATCGTGAAATAATTAGCTCTGAAAAATAACAATGCCTTTGCTTATCTTTATATTTAATTAAAAATTCATTATATATATTTTTTAAATCATAGTTATTATAGTAGTTTTTATAGTAGTTAGTGCCAGAGGCGGTCTATTCGTGTGCTGGTTGTTGCAAAAGATAATCCCAGAGGCGATCTATTCGTGTGCTGGTTGTTGCAAAAAGTAATCCCAGAGGCGATCTATTCGTGTGCTGGTTGTTGCAAAAAATAATCCCAGAGGCGATCTATTCGTGTGCTGGTTGTTGCAAAAAATAATCCCAGAGGCGATCTATTCGTGTGCTGATGTTTTAAAAATATTTTACACTAGATGCGGTTTGCATGAGCGCTCTGGTT
This sequence comes from Lasius platythorax, assembly GCA_963971435.1. Lineage (NCBI taxonomy): Eukaryota > Metazoa > Arthropoda > Insecta > Hymenoptera > Formicidae > Lasius > Lasius platythorax. The sequence goes on along the minus strand of CAXASD010000022.1, from coordinate 36,401 downwards.
TACTGAAAAATATGGCATTTATGTTGTTAAAACATGATCTATTGTGCCATAGTTAATTTTCAGTAATAATTGTGTAAGATTGTTATGTAAAATTATATAAGATAAACAAAGGATTGCACTTATTTTTCAAAGTTTTTTTATTTTTTTTCAAGATTATATAAAGTTATATAAAGTGATAAAGTAACCCATACCTTATTTTTGTAGCAATTATGTATATATATATATATATTTCAAAATACTAATCCATTAATTTTTCTTGCAGGCGGCAGTTATTGAAGCAAAAGATTGAAAAGACAAATAACTCCAGGAGCATGAAGGGTACTAGCAACGAATCTATCGACTTTCAAAAATCGGTTGATTCACTTCCCGACACGATGGATTCGAAAGTTAGTACCCAAACAATGCAATATCTGAAGTCAGCTTCAAATACAGGTATGTGTTATAAAAATGTCGAACTTTGCGAAGATAACAATAATTTTGTTATCGACAATGGCCTTCTGGATACAAATCGTATCCAGGAAAGCATGCCTGAAGGCCGTCGCATTGTCGACATTTCTTTTATGTGGAATGAAATCCACAGAACGTTTGATAATCATGCGCGAGGAATAGAGTGCCAATTTAAAGATTGGAAACTCGTAAATTCTCGTCGCCGTGGGTTAATGACGCAGTTGTTCTTTAAATGCCAAATGTGCAATTATGAAGACAATATATGGTCAGAACCCATTGAATCTGAAAAGTTGGATATTAATACAGCTGCTGTAGCTGGAACTGTAACAATTGGGATTGGTTATGCCCAACTGGAAGAGTTGTGCGCAGCTATGAATATTTTTTGTATGTCTGAGAAGACTTACATTAAAGATCGAGAAAATGTAATCAATGATTTCGAAAAAACAGCCATGAAAAGTATGAAAATGGCTGGCGAGATTGAAAAGCAACTCGCCCTCGAAAGAAATGAAACAATAAATGGTATTCCGTACATAACTGTTATAGCGAATGGCAGTTGGATGAAGAGGTCGTATGGTAATGCGTACGATTCACTTTCTGGTGTTGGTGCTATAATTGGTCACCGCACAAGGAAAGTTCTCTTCATCGGTATCCGTAACAAATTTTGCACGGTATGTGATATGGTAGAGCAAAGAGGTCTCGAACCAAAAGCTCATAAATGTTATAAAAATTTTGACCGCAACGCAAGCTCTACGAGTATGGAAAGCGATGCCATTGTAGAAAGCTTTAAAAGTAGCCTTGAAATGCATGGACTAATATACAAAACAGTTGTTGCCGATGGTGACAGCAGCGTATATCAGTCCATTCTTAATAACGCACCATATCGCGAACAAATGGTGACTGTGAAAAAAATAGAATGCACGAACCATTTGCTTCGTAATTTGTGCAAAAAATTAAAAACTATAGCAGATATGACTCAGCCAAATATGCGTAGAAATCGTGTCGTTGTACAGCTACGTAATGTTGTGAAAAAGAACATTTTAAAAATACGACAAGAAGTGATGAAGGCAGCCACTCTACGGAGACAAAACAAACAACCTCATCACAGCAAAGCTATGGAATTGCAAAAAGATATTTTAAATATTCCTAACCATATTTTTGGTGAACACAAGCGATGCAAAGAACGCGGTATTTTGCGCGAAACCTGTGATATAATAAATAAAAATTATGTGCCGAATTTGAGGTCATATGGTATATATCAAAATATAGAAAATGCTATAAGGTATTTCAGCGCTTATTCCGATAGTTTATTATTAAATTTAACAAACAATCCTGCAGAGTCGTTCAATTCAATAATCTGCAAAGAAATTGGTGGAAAGCGCATAAATTTTGGCACACGAGGTTTGTTTGCGTACGAATAGAAATGATCGCACGTAACTTGAATTTTGCGGTTGCTCCGAGAGAGCGAGAGGCGATAGGAACTTGGAAAACTTGGTGACGGCAACTGAGAATTTTGGGAACGGGTGCTAGAGAGAGAAAGGATGAGAGAAAGAGATAGAGCGAGATAGAATTAAAGAGAGCGATGGAGAGAGAGCGAAGAAATGAGAGCGAAGGATGAATGAATTAAAGGAGAAAGACGAAGAGTTGACTCGCAGATGGATCGAGTGATCTGAGATCGTGAATGGCTCAATTAATTGATAAATTACCACTGGAGATGAGATGTCACAGATTCAGTTTTAATTGATAAAATTCACGAGTAAATGTTGTCTACAAATTCTCTGCTCGAAATAGTTGCAGTTTAAATTATCACTTTATATTCACGCTCGCCCTTCTTTGGAGAAATCGCGGAACTACGCTGTTATTCGCTGAACTGGCTTGCGATAAGAGAGCGCGAGACGGATTCCCGGCCGCTTATATAGAGTTCGACGAAAACTCTCGAAGGTTCGCTGAAATTTAGGGGAATTTCGCGTGTATTCGATAAAGTGTGGTGAAACAGGGTCAGTAGGCTAAATCGATATTCTCAATAACATTTACAATAACGTACATTCGATGAAAAGAATGTTTACATTTTAAATTGATAGACCCTTTGTCTTGCTCGCTTCGAGAATAATAAGATGGATATAAATATACGATCGAACGTTATTTCGTTGTCTCCGAGCGAACGAAAGGAAATATTATAATATTAAATTAAATTCTAAGTACAGATTGAACTTGAGCTTTAACAAGGTTCTTACAATACTAGAATTGCGGAAGCTGTAGTGCAACATAATACGCAAGAAGTTCTTACGCAAGTGTACGAAGGCATATGTAAGGATGTTCTTCTTGTTGCCGAAAATTTAGAGAAGCGACGACAAATAAAAATTTTGAGAAGTAAAGAATCTCGAAAAGTGAATGTCGCACAAATTTAAACGAGAACTAGGACTAGATCGTCATTATAGCCCGCAGTCACAAAAACCAGATCTTCCGCCTGATGTATTTCAACAACTAGAACAAAATCATATCGAAAAATTGGCGGAAAACGTTGAGAACTGGTAACAAATTGAACAGGATACAAGAGGTCAAAGTGAATGTGAATTGTGGCATTCACTGAGACGTGAAATGTTAACGGCATCTAATTTTGAGGTCGTATGTCGCATGAGACCAACAACATCTTGTGGAGCGATTGTAAAGAACATTTTGTTTCCACCGTCCATCGATACCGCAGCCATGAAATATGGTCGCGATAAAGAGGAAGTTGTTAGCAGTGATGCCAATTTAGCGGTTTTCTCGCTAGATCTAGCGTTTTTTAAAGCTCATCTAACTGGCAAATTTTAAAAATGCGGATAGCGGTAATTCTGACTTTATAAAATATTTTTCTGGTTTTTTTCTGGCGGTTTTTAAAAAAATATAGTTTATGTGGTATTTTGAGATTTGAACGGTTCTTCGCTTATGCGCCATTAAATGTCACTGGCGGGATAGTTGAGGTCGCCACCTTTAAAGCAGACGTATAAAAGTCATCGACATAGAGTGCGTTCAGAACACAACAATTGAGCAACGTTACTATTTATCTATTATATCTTCATATAATATATGAAAATCTAGTAACGTTGCTCAACTGTTGTGTGTTCTGAACGCAACCATATAGAAACTTTATACATAATTGATGCTTCTTCGCGAACCTAACCTAACCTATGCCTGTGCAGGTGTCTCAGCTTTTTTTTACAAAAGCCATTGCAGTTTTGTGACTTAATTACGTTCAACTATTTATCCGTGCTGTATTCGTTGAAAATGGGAAAACCTGTGTACCAGCAGAAATTTCGATTAGAATGGAAATTGAACCCTAAGTTAAAAGATTGCATTCGTGAAGATATAACGGATAAAACTAAAGCTTACTGCAAATATTGCAAGTGCAATATACAGTGCAAATTGAGCGATTTGATCTTGCATGCTAATACAAAAAAACATAAAGCAGCAAGCAGATCGCATTTATTGGAATGCAAAATTCCATTCAAATCCTTATCTAAGAGTACCAAGACGCAAGAAGAGGAGGCTGCTCTAGCCTTATACATCAGCCAGCATAGTGCGATAGCGCCCGTTGATCATTTAAGTTCTTTATGTAAAAATAAATTTGATGACAGCGTGTCATGCACTCAAATGCAGTTGCATAGAACTAAATGTACTAACATAATAAAAAATGTATTGGCAACTCATTTTGTCGAGGATTTGCGTATCGATATTGGGGATTCAAAGTTTAGTTTATTGCTCGATGAGTCAACGGATATCAGCGTTACAAAACTTCTTGGTAGGTTTGCATATATGAATATAGCTAATATGTATTATAAAAACTCTTTTATTTGCAGGTATTATTATCAGATATTTCAGCAAAACGCAGGAAAAAATAGTGTCAACGTTTCTTTCAATGGCAGAACTGGAAAGTGGAAATGCGGAGAGCATTGTAAATTGTCTGAAAAATGAGCTTAAAAAATTTAAATTGAATATTAAAAACCTGATTGGTATAGGAACGGACAATGCCAGTGTCATGGTTGGCTGCAACAAAAGTGTATATACTGAACTGAAAAAAGAAGTACCTCACCTTATTCTTATCCAATGTGTCTGCCATTCCGTGCAATTGGCGACAAATCATGCTTGTAAAGAATGCCTTCCCAGAAACCTAGAATTTTTAGTTCACGAAACATACAATTGGTTCAGCAAGAGCTCTAGTCGCCAGTCAGCATATAAACAATTGTATGAAACAATCAACAATGGCATGGTAATTCGCGATTGTAAATATATTTAATTCGAAGTTAATAAAACATTTATTTCTACTTTTATTTTTATTTTAGGAACCATTAAAAATTACTAGAGTTTGCGATACGCGTTGGCTATCCATTGAAGTTGCGGTTTCGCGTATATTAGATCAATGGCTTGAGTTGAAGACACATTTCGGTATTGTTAGAAACTCTGAAAAATGCTATATGGCTGAAAACTTATACCAAATGTACAATGATAAAATTAATTATATTTTCCTGCTATTTCTTAAACCGATTCTATTGGAACTGCAAACATTAAACAAGAACTTTGAGAGCAATACTAGTGATCCAACTAAGCTATTAAGAGATTTAGTGATGGTTATAAATTCTTTAAAAAACAAAGTTGTTAACCCGACACATAAATTTGACATTTTAACGACAAATTTTGATGATTATATTGATAGAACGTGCTACTTGGGTTATAGATTTGAAAATCAAGTAACACAGTATAAAAAAGAAAATGTGATAAGTGAAGAGACTGAAAAAAATCTCCGAATGAGATGTACGAATTTTGTTGTTGTCCTCATCAAACAACTTAAACAAAGGTAATAATTATTATTCTGAAAAAGTATGCAGCATTTTCAAAAATGTTCGACACAATGACATAAGATTGAGATATGAATGATAACTTGAGGTATTGATACTAATGAAATAATTTTAACCGTTACGGTTCGGATCGAGTTTCTTTATTTCTTCTGCTTAACGTTTTTACTCATTTTAGAGTCCTCTTCTAAGGAGCACTATTAACATCAATATGTCAATGTCCAGGATAATGATTTGTAAAGATTTATTATTTATTATTTTTAGATTACCTAATAATTATAACATATTACAGAAGATTGACTTATTTTCTGTAAATAAGATTTTACATCCCGTAAAGAAAGATATATCGTCTATTTTAAGAAATTTTGACTCTAATCCTGACAGAGTGGGAAAAATAATTAATGAATATCATAATATAAATTTTGTAAAATGGACTAATATATCAAGTACTGCATTATTTTGGGCAGAAGTAAATGCTTATAGAGACGCAGGCGGTAATAACCCTTTTGGAGAACTAGCCAAATTTGCGTTAGAACTTTTATCTTTGCCATGGTCAAATGCTGACGTGGAACGAACGTTCAGCCAATTGAACTTGGTGAAATCCAAAATTAGAAATCGCATGCAAATTTCAACAGTTAATGCGATTTTAAATATAAGGTAACTGATAATTATAATTTAACAAATATCTAATGTTTTATAATAATAATTGTTTTCAGATATGGTCTAAGTCGACATAATAAATGCTGCTATAATTATGCGATACCGAATTCATATATTCGTTTAATTGGAACCAATGCAACATATGTTAACTGTGATATTAATATAACTAATGCTGAAGATTCTGAAGAAGAATGGATTGATATTAATTAGAGTTACACTTAATAATACCAAAAATTAATATATAAATATATGTTGTTATATATGTATATACATATATATATTTAGAATACTATTAAATGTATATACACATTATTATACATATATTGTTTATCTGACGGTTTTCTAGCGGTATTTCAATTCGAATTTAGCGGGTTATTTTTTCAGCAGTTGGCAACGCTGGTTGCTAGAAAGGATTTAGCGACAAATCTGAATAAAAAAATTGAAGCATGTGGATTGTTTATTGATTTAGACAATCCATGCTTAGGCGCTTCTCCTGATGGACTTATCAATGATGATGGTTTGGTGGAGATAAAATGTCCCCTGTCAGCTGAAAATTTAACAGCTGAAGAGGCTATAAAAGAATTGCCTCTATTAAAAGGAATATTTAATAAAAAAATGCAGATGAAATAAATCGGAATCACCGATATTATTATCAAATTCAGGGTCAATTAAACATAAAATTAGGGTCAATTAAACAGCGAAATTATTGCATTTTCGTTATATGGACGCCAAAAAGTTTGAAAACCGTACGTGTTAATAAAGACAATATCTTTTGGGAAAAAGAAATGGTACCTGCCCTAACACGTTTCTATTATGAGTGTATGTTGCCAGAAATCTTGGACAGTCGGCATAATAGACATATGAGACAATTAGAGATTCAAAATATATTTTGGATGTAAAAGAAAAAGCATGTAGAAAGAAAAATAGTCACGTGCAACAAAATAAGCGTCCTAACGAAAATGAAAATATTTTGCCAGACAGCAAAAAATTGAAACAGAAAGTTTTATCAACAGACGCCACAAGCATTGCTGCTGCTCTGGATGTGAAGGAAGATAGTGATTGCATCGTAGTCAGTTATTCAAAGAATAAACGAAATCTGACTGCAGATGAAATAGCAAATCGTAGAAAAGTTTTAGATAAAATAGAGATTCCTCTTTCTGTCGTGAGAGACAATGTTCTGCCTGCACAGAGCCAACTGAGCGATGAATCATTAGACGTATTCTTACGCGTTGTTAGAGAAACTTCTTGTTTCGAAACGCAAAGCGTTCAGTACTTGCAGTTCTCTAAAGTAATACCAGCCAGTGATAGCAATAACAGTTTACAAATAATTGGAGGTAACTGTACTAATCACTGGCGATGCATTTTCTTTGACAGCTCCAAACTGCATGTGTATGACAGTTTACCTAACTGTACATACGAAAAATTGGCAAAGATGGAGAAAGATTATATTCGCAAACGTTATCCAACAATAAACGTAAGCGATATAATATTCGAAAAAGTCCAATCACAACCGGACAGTACATCTTGCAGAATTTATGCAGCTGCTTTCGCTACAGCTGTAGCTTTAGGAAAAAATCCTTGTGAGAAGAAATATTCTAATGACGTTGAGCATATGAGACGTCATTTTATGAATATAATAGAAAATAACAAGCTGTCACCTTTCCCCTCACAATAAGTGTATTGCGCACTACATTAAAACAATTTTTTAAATGTAATATATTTTTAAATGAAATATATATAAATAAATATATTATTTATACACAAATAAATTTTTTAATATATATGTAATATATATAAATGTAATATATTTTTAAATGTAATATATATTTTTTAAATGTAATATTACAGCATTTTAATATAAAATCGATAATACTCGATATGTGCCTCAAAAAATGCATTATTATTCACACAGTTGATGTGCAAAATTGGAGAGACGAAGAATGTAATGGTTGTGTCTCACGAGAATGGGCGACGGACGGGGCCCATTCTACATTCCCTTTGATATTTTAAAAAATATTATAAAGCCAGAGCCGATCTAACGTGAGCTGGCATTTTCAAGAAATAAAGCCAGAGGCGACGTGTGCTAGCTATTTTTAATAAAAATGCATTTCTTTTTCTTTGTAATTTATGACAAAGAATGTGACTGATCTGTATATATGTTATCGAATGGTTTGAAAGACGTTCGCATTTCTTTCCTGGATAATTTTATTGTAAGGCCATGATATAATGTACAAGACAAAATAAGCATATAAAAAATGTCAAATACTAAATATGGTTCAATATTTTATTTGAGAAATATATATACGATACTATATATTCACTGAACTGCAGAACAATGTCACGTGCTTTCTTTATTTTTATCTTTATGTAATAAATACAAAATAAATAAATAAATTAATTAATTAATACATATACACATATATTGAATACAGTTATCTTTATTTTGTATTTTGATGTACAATTTTGTTGTACAATGATTGAAATAATATATATACTCATTATTTCAGTCATTATCGTATAAAATGCAAAATAAAGATAACTATATTCAATATATGTGTATACGTATATATAATAATTGATTAATTAGTTATATTTATTACACAAGGATAAAAATAAGGAAAGCATATATTTTTCTTCAGTGAAATATATAGTATTGTACATATATTTTTCAAATATTATTTTGACATATTTCATATTTATTTGCCACCTTGTATATGCCTATTTCGTCTCGTACATAATATTACAGCTTTACGATAGAATTCGGTCGCAGTTACCATCCAAAGAAATACACATCGACATTCCGTCGATAATGTCTATTTCTTTATTAGTTCCATCGAAATGATGGCGCTTTCGCATTGGAGTTCGCCTGTCACTCCAGCATCACCTTAAAAAGGTTATTATGGATTACGGTCGATAAATCAATATTTTAGATTATGGTCGATAAATTGATACCACCGCGAGTGACGCTAATGCCATCTCTTGTCAAACGGTTTAGTTGTACCTTTTTCCGACGTTTCTTAATCGAAAATTTACACATTTCGACTTTGCGTTGTAATACCTCTGCTTATAGAATATGTAGAGCGAAAATAAAGACACTTTCCTTATATAATTTAAACTCAAGCTATCGATTTAGCCTAGTAAGAACTCAATCCGTTCAGCGGTTATTGAGGTCTGATAATCTCGAGTACTCTCAACTGGCCGGCTCGCGTAAAGATACACGGAGTGCCTTGCTGCTGCTGAGCGGTACTTGGCGCGAGACACTACCGTGTCTCTTGATATATTTGGATGGTCCTTGGACTGTGAAAGTAGATGGACGTACTCCGTAGAGCTCCTGATTGATCAAGTGTAATTTGTGGTGTATTTCTTTGCTCGAGAGTGGAAAACATAATTAAAGTGCTTAATTATCATTCATTTACTCGAGCAAATGAAGACTGTGCTGAATTCGCGATATTAAACGCGAAAATCGGACATATATAACAGTGCGTATCAGCCGGCCGGCGGCCGGAGGTTACTTCACTGTTTAAACGATATATATAGTTTCCGCGGCTTTTTAACCGCAAAAAACTAATAATAGTAAGTGAGACGAACTATAATTAACATAGTAGAGTGCTCTTTATATCATTTACGGTCAATAAATAGCGAAAAACTGCGAATAATTGTGCCGCATAAGCGAACTGTGAGTGCGAGAGAGACAGCAGTGAGTGCGAGAGAGACACAACGATGTGTCAATTTTTGCGCAATTATTGTGCATTTTTGGGACCAAATTGGCCCTCCGGCTGTTATGTGTCGTATTGCACAGTGCTAATTTACTTAGTTCAGTGTTTCTCAACCTTTTTTCATGTGTGCCCCCTCTTCCAATATCAATTTTTGTGGCGCCCCCCTTGCAATTCTTGTGTCGAGACACTGAAGAAACCCATAAAAATTGGAAGCACGAAAACAGGAAATTGATTTATTGAAAATTATTATAATTTTAGACACAATATCAATATGTATTGTTGTAGTTTTTTGTATTTATTATATAAAATAACTGTGAGAAAACGTACAATAACTGTTACACAAAAAATGAGACAGCGAGCATAAAAGAATGAACGAACTAAAAGAAAAAGAAAGAAAACTACTCTAGCGCCACATGCCAGCTCATGATGATTGGGCGCACCAATCAGGGAGTTCGCTGCCTAGTTAGAGTACTTAGTAAATTTTTAGCTAATGTGTTAATTAATGATTGAGAGGATCGAACACATACAAAAAAAAAGAAAAAGAGATGGAAACTTTGATAGAAACTAACGATCACAGATTATTTATTATGCATTCAACTACGATACAGATTTAAAGAGAAATTTCTCGAATAAAGAGAGCGGCTGAAGCGCGAGGTGACGCTAACGAAAGTCGATCGAGGACTGCTTAAACCAAACCGAAAAATCGAGAGAGAAAAGTCGTTACATATACCGCACATGTCGATGATTTGAGTCAGCTGATCGTCGCTGAGAAGGTAGAGCGAGGGGCGCGCGCGGTAAGACGAGCGACGCATGAAAAAACGCGTAAACACGACGCGAGGATGTATCGATGATGCGGTAGTTCCGCGAAGGGTATTTATAACTAGAAAGAGATAGACAATATAATACGAAAATAAGGTCTTACAGAGAACAATTAAATCATCGCTTAATAACGCACTAAGGAACACAATGATAAGAAAGAAAGAAATTTGCATGAAAGTATTAACATAATGAATAGCTCGAGTCTGTCGCTATCCACAACATGTATATTATTGTAAGTATATTTCCATACATATATGCTGTGTCATAGATTCTACACATTTTTACGTTTCCTTATTATTTTATTTTATGTTAACGTAGTATCTATATTGAATATTTCAGAATGTATATTATGTTCTTGTTTTAATTTTTAATGAATAAATTTTTTCTTCAATCTGCATTTTTTTCGTGCCCCCCTTCGAATATCTCGCGCCCCCCCAGTGGGTCGCGCCCCACAGGTTGAGAATCACTGACTAAGTTATATGTGCATTGAGTGCCTGGTGCATCGATTTATCGAGAAAAATCGATAGAGCGGTGAATTACCGCGATCGGCCTCTGACGATACTATCTCGTCCTGAATACATTCGCTCTGCCAAAGAGAAGCCTGAGAGAGGCCATGCCGGCGATTTTCGTGGGACCCTTTTTCTAGGCCGTACAGCAGCGCCGTGCATCCACTTTTAGGAATTGGAACTACGTAGCCACACCCATTTTTCGATAACGTCCGTCATTTGGTTCATGTCCGTGCTAAATACATCCACTTTTCGATTTGTGGTTCATGTCCGTGCTAGATCCACTTTTTCGATTAGTAAAGCCATCGTTTTTGAAGCATGTCTATTATCAATACATATATCCATAAAGTATAAATGAATAAATTATAAATTAAATATTATTTTTGCGATATCTTTTAAATAAATTGTACATTCAATTTGATCAAACCATTATAGATATGCAACGAAATTATTTTTCCCGTTCCCATTCCTGAGATAAAATAAAGCAAGTAAGAAGTAAATAGAAAAATAGGGAAATTAAGTAAAAAATAATGCTTTTAATTTTTAAGAAAAAACGGCATAGTTTGAGGCAAATATGTACCGTAAATAACGATAATGTTTGAGTCTATTTGAATTATACGCGATGGCTCTGTGGAAAACGTTCTGTCTTTCACGCTGAAGACTCGAGTTCGATTCCGCATATTATCTTAAAATTTTTTTCAATTTTTTTTTATTTAAAAAATAGTATCAAATATATTTTATTACAGCAATTAACAAAACTTAAATTTGACAATTATTTAGAATGCTTTTTTTATACAACATATAAAAAATTTATCATATATAAATTAATAAAAAAATTAATTAATAAAAATTATAAATTAATAAAAATTTGTTAATTAATTTTTTAAATAATAAAAAAATTAATATTTTTATTACTTTGGTGTGCGTGTGTGTTTAAGAAAAATTAATATAAATCTATTATATTATCAATTATTTCAAGGGCACGCGTACATAATGACTTTCTTAAAATAGTTAAAATAGAATATTATTTTAAAATTTATAAGACTTGTAAAAGAAAAAATACCGGTCGCGTTTTTTTTTTTTTTTGCATAGTGCCGGAGGGGAAAATGCCTACGGCGAAAATACCTCGGGGTCGGCCCCGGGGTTATGTGGGGCTTGCATCCCCCCCATGAATTATTTATATTTAAAAAATATAAACTGTATTATGAATAACGTTAAAAATATATTTTACATTAACATATATATATATAACATATGTATTAATAGAGAATATTAATATAATTCGACCTAACTAGCAAATATTTTTGGGGAGACGTATCTCTTGGTCCGAGATTACAAGATTCCCCTGATTATATTTCAATCATATGTATTAATATTTTTTTAATATATCATATTCATAATTAAATTTTATCTTTTTCAATGTAGAACGCATTAAAAGAATTCAGAACTTTATAAATAATAATATGTATACATTTTTTATATTGTTATATTTGTGAGACTATTGTATCGCTAAAATATAGCATGTTATATATTATTGCAAAGGATGCAATGTTATAATTGCTCATGTTGTATTTATTTTACGATTTATTTTACGATTTATTTTATAGTTAAAGCCGATGAAAACGTTACCATAACAAGACAATCGCGCATATATGCAGACATTTAAAGTTTAATAAAGAGCTCTTCCGTAACTGATTCTATAGATTTAACTCACAGCGATAAGGACGAGCGGAGAAAAAAAAAGAAGGAGCGAAGGGAGATGTATCAGTTTATCGCGGCATCGTCAGTGTACGTTTAGTTGCGGAACCAGACGTAGTCTTTTTAGCGAACTTTTGAGAAAAGTGTTTTTTATTCTTCCTAATTGTTTTCGTGATTGTTATTGTCCGTTACGGATTTTATACACGATTATCTGTGAAAGAATTTTCACCTTTTGTGCCGTGCCGAATTTTGTTTACGCGAATAGAAAGTTTTTGTTTTAAAGTTTCTGTTAAGAAGAGCGCCGAGGCAAACCGCTATAAGAACATAACAATGTTGAAATTTATTAATTTGGCGAGGGCGACGGAGAACGCGCGCCTGCGGTGAATCAGACCCCGGAACGGATCCTCGAATCGATACTTCGGTGATCCTTGCGTGGCCCCGAAGGAACGAAGGCGCACGCGTAGTCTCCAAATTAGCGTATTGCGCAACGCGAGACACGCGCAGAATTCGCGACCACAGGATTCTCGTCAACAGCGCAACTCGATCGATTAGCGGATCAATCAGAGTGATCCAAGAGGCATATCATCCCCACCTCCAAGTCGCTTCCGGAAACGACCTACCTCGTGGCGAATTAATAGAGTCTTCTTCCGTAACGTACCGTGTGATACAGTCGTACGAAAGTGAGCTCCGAATTTTCTCTCGCCGCGTTCTGCGCCAATACGGTCGTCGCGCGAAAATTAGCTGCTACTTAATTACGCGATCTGCGCCAACGGTTGGTCGTCGCGTAAAAACGAATTGATTAACTGCAATCATCGCAAACCTCAATTTAATAGCGAATTATTGACTAACGGAATTCTCAGAAAACCGGATGGTGTTCGCGAATTCAGTTGTATGATCAAACCCACTGGATCGATCTCCGTCGTTTCCTTCGATCATCACTTCTCTTTATATTTCATTCCTCCGAAACTTAATAATTCACCGCAAATTTTATTGTTACGGTGTTTCGGTGAGTGTGAGTGATTCCGATAAGTCGATCGTTTCCACCTCGTGTGGTCTCAATTTAATTTTGTTACGATTCGGCAATTTCAGTCTTTTCGCGGTCGCGATCGCTTACTGCGACGCGCTCAAGATATCCGCCGATCGCGTTCAAGATCTCCGATCGGTGAGTGCTGCATCAGGTGCTCGGCAAGATTTCCGTCGCGTCCTCGCAGCTCTTCAATAAGCGATGCAAGATTTCCGTTCGATCTGATAAAACGGGCTTCGCCGGATCTGTATATAATTTTCGATACATTAATAACCATTAATCGGTCGACTCGCTCACTCTCGCCTTGTACATAGACCTTTCTTTTTAGTTTTTTTTTGTGTATAATTCAGTTACGATTATAAATATACGTTCTTTTGTGAGTTCTATTATTCTGGTAATTCTTCATTGATCTCGTCTATTTCCGTTTCCTTCGCTTCCGCTCTCCGCATCGCGCTTCGCGCCCCGATCAGGGCGATCCGGCATATATAAAATCGAACCTCGAGTAAATCCGCGGTCGAGGTCGAAACATCTGGTCCTTCGAGCCGGATTCGAAGTCGTCGCGCGTGTACGCGAATTTTGTTAGGAAATCGGAGAACGAATCCTTGACTCACAATGTCGGAGCATCTCGTGACACAGCAGCAGTTCATGCATTCTATCGATCGGGCGTTGGACAATTTCAAGAAGATCGGTGTGAAGAACTATACTCCCGCTAAGATTCGCTCGCGCATTAACGCTCTCAAGGACGTCTGGGCGCAATTTCAAAATGGACACACGCTTCTGGTGAAGTCTATCTCCGCCACAACCAAACAATCCATGGACTACTTCCAAGAGAACCAATACGACAGCTACGAGGATACCTATCAGAGGACCCTGGACTACATGTGTGAGTGTCTCGAGGAGTTGGAACCACCTGTAAGTCCAAACCAATCTTTCGATCATGGACATCCGCTTCCATGTACAAGTACAGCGTTATCATTGTCGCATCTTCCGCCGATTAATCTGCCACCGTTCGACGGAAAATATGAACAATGGGAGAGCTTTCGCGATCGGTTTACAGCGCTTATTATCAACAATAAAGAACTGTCTGACTTTTCTCGAATGCATTTTCTAACCTCATGTTTAAAGGATCGCGCTCTTGAATGCATCGGTAATATTCAAATAACCGCCGATAATTTTAACGTCGCGTGGAGCGCTCTTGTTTCGCGGTATGAAAATAAACGACGATTGATCAATGTCCATCTATCTTCTCTCTTTAATTTAACCGTTGCTACTCGAGACTCAGCGAATGAACTCCAATTATTGCGGGACAAAGCTAATATCGCGGTCGCGGCATTGAAAAATTTAAAGTGGTCGCCGGCCGAATTATGGAATGATATTCTAGTCTATATCGTTACGCAGAAACTAGATCCAGTCACGCGAAAAGCCTGGAATCTCAAAGCCAGCGACAGTGACGATCCGCCGTCATATGATGAATTAAATAAGTTCCTCGCTTCTCGAACTCGCGCATTAGAAGAATGCAAGCAAGCTAACTCCGCGATGGCGAAAACAAATGTAAAACCCGCTCAAGCTCAAAAGGTCAGCAGTTCTAACGCCGCTGTAAGCTCTCCATCGTCTTGCTCATTATGTAAGGCGAAACATTATATACATGTTTGTCCAAAATTTGCGAGCAAGAATCCGGCTCAGCGTCGTGAATTCGTTAACCAAACCAAACGATGCTTCAACTGTTTAAGTCAAAGTCACGCGGTTCAAGCGTGTCGTAGCAAATACACGTGTCGGATTTGTCAAAAGAAGCATCATACAATGTTACACGCGGATTCCGATTCTTGCTCCAAAGCCGAATCACAAACCTCATCGATGCCTCCACCCGTCCAACCAGTTGACACAAAACAAGACGTTACTTCTTTATTTGTCACATCTCTTGCCCGGACGCGTACACATGTATTACTGGCAACTGCGTGGGTCACGGTGGGTGTGTCGACGGGTCGCTCGCTATCCGTGAGAGCGCTTCTAGATCAGGGTTCCGAAATGACCTTCATGTCGGAAAACCTCGCTCAACGATTAAAGGCGAAACGATTAAAGATGCCGATTACCATTTCCGCGGTTGGGTGCGTAGATGCCGGAACGCATAGATTTGCAGCTCAAATTCAAATTTCCCCTCGTGATAAAAGCAGTCCGAGTTTCTCAACAACTGCATTAATCTTAAAGGAGCTCACTGCTTACGCACCGAAACGCGTTCCAGTAGATACGAATCTCAGTCATCTCGCCGACTTATCGTGGGCCGATCAAGACCCCTTGAGTGCACATCCGATTGAGCTCATTATCGGTGCTGATATCTATGGCGATCTTATTCTTGACGGAGTCCGTAAAGGATCCACGGGACAGCCGATCGCTCAAAACTCCGTACTCTGATGGGTGATTTCCGGCCCCGTCTCTTATTCCTCAGGCTCATCGCTCTCACCTGACAAACCATCGCTCATGCGAGCGACTACTCATCATTGTTTTCAGGCTCCCTCTCTCGAGACGAAGATTCGACGATTTTGGGAAATCGAGGAAGTTCCTCGCCACCCCGTGCACAATTTGCAGGACGACAAATGTGAAGAGCATTTTCGTCTTACTCACTCTCGTTGCCCAGATGGCCGATATATGGTTCGCCTTTTTTTCAAAGAAGGTCCTCCTATTAACATAGGAGATTCCCGCCACCGCGCGGAAAGATTACTAAATAGTTTATATCGCAGATTTAAAGAGTGTCCAACTCAAGAAGCGAATTATTCAGAATTCCTTCGCGAATACGAGCAACTCGGGCACATGCGAAAAGCTCCCGCCCTTCCTCAGAAATTCAGATCAGTGTGTGTATATTCCTCATCACTCCGTAATTCGTAAAACCAGCGTTACCACCCAGTTGCGGGTAGTTTTTAACGCATCTAGTTTAACTACGAACAGATCATCATTGAATGACCATCTGCTCGTCGGACCAAAGCTTCAAACCGAACTACTCGCGGTCATCCTTCAATGGAGACCGCACAAATACGTTTACACGGCCGACATTGCCAAAATGTATCGACAAATCCGTGTCGATCCGCGCGATGTCGATTACCAGAGAATACTTTGGCGGACAATATCATCCGAATCTCCCTCCGAATATCAATTATTAACCGTTACGTACGGTACAGCATGTGCACCATTCTTGGCTCTTCGTGTGCTCAAGCAGCTTGTTCACGATGAAGGTCATAAATTCCCAATGGCTGTGCCCATCCTGCGAGAGCAGATTTACGTCGATGACGTCCTCTTCGGAGCAGATGATTTGGATCATCATAAACAAGCTCGCGATCAATTGTGTTCATTACTGCAGCTCGGCGGCTTCGAGCTCCGCAAATGGGCGAGCAATTCTCCAGCGTTATTGATCGATATCGATCCCGCAAATCATGGTCTTGCTTGTAATAAAAGTCTGCAAGCAAACGAACAAGTGAAAATTCTCGGAATAAGCTGGAATCCAGCGCTCGACACATTCCAATTTCAAGTTGAGTTATCCACGAATATTCCGAAAACCAAGCGTTCAATCCTCTCAACTATCGCTCGATTATTCGACCCTTTAGGTTGGGTCACTCCGGTGATAATAACCACCAAAATCTTCATGCAACAACTGTGGCAATTGCAACTGGACTGGGATGAAACACTCCCGTCAGAAGCTTTCCTCCGCTGGCAACCCATTTACTACAAGCTCGCTTCCCTGAACGGATTGCAAATCGCTCGCTGGACATGCCAAAGCCCAGCCATCACACGATGCGAACTGCACGGATTCGCCGATGCATCGCAAACGGCATACGCAGCTGCCGTCTATTTACGCGTTATTTCCAATTCACAAGTCTTCGTTACTCTGCTCGCATCAAAATCCCGCGTCGCTCCGATCAAGCCACTGACCATACCTCGTTTGGAACTGGCAGCGGCGCTACTTCTAGTACGCTTGATCGACTTCGTGCGTCAATGTCATGGGTTTCAAACGCATCCATGCTATTGTTGGACTGATTCCACGATAGTTCTCGCTTGGTTGAATAAACCACCGGCAAATTGGAAGACTTTCGTTGCTCATCGCGTCGCGGAGGTTCAAAACCTATCGTCTAAAGCCGTCTGGCAACATGTTCCAACGCAAGAAAATCCCGCCGACTGCGCGTCTCGCGGCATACTGGGTGACGAATTAACGTCACATCCTCTTTGGTGGCAAGGTCCGCACTGGTTAGAGTTCTCGGAAGACCGCTGGCCTACCGCTCTGCCAGCTGCGTCATTAAACACAGAGGTCGAAATCAACCGCGTAAAAGCCCATCACGTACATAAACCGGAGGCGTGGGACCTCCGACACCGCTATTCCTCATGGCCGAAATTGATCCGCGTCACAGCATACATCATGCGATTCACCAGGTGTTGCCTACGATTCAAAACCGATCGACAATCGTCCGGACGAGCGTTGTCTTCTACCGAATGTCAAGCCGCGCGACTGTTTTGGCTAAAACAAATTCAGGGAGAAATTTTCTCCGGGGAACTCCAAGCGCTCTCCGCGAAACGTGAAATCTCCGCCAAAAGTCCAATCTTGTCGCTAAATCCATTCCTCGATCAAGATGGACTAATTCGGGTCGGCGGGCGGTTAGAGAATGCGCCACTCTCGTTTTCAGCCAAACACCCAATCGTGTTGGCAGCTCATCCACTTGTAAATCTTATCATTCTACAGGCACACTTAAGAACTCTTCACGCAGGACCTCAACTTACGTTAAATGTCCTACGGCAAGACTTTTGGATCACTCGCGCTCGCGGCTTAGTCCGATCTATTATCCACAACTGCGTAGTGTGCACCCGCACACGGGCCGCCGCTCCAACTCAATTAATGAGAAGTTTGCCCGCTTTACGGGTATCGCCTCCAACTCGCAGCTTTCAGCATTGTGGACTCGATTACGCCGGACCCCTTCAGGTTCGCGCGTCAGCAGGACGAGGAATTACATCACGAAAAGCTTATATTGCGCTATTCGTGTGCCTAGCTACTCGCGCGATCCATCTTGAATTGGTCGGAAATTATTCGACACCGGCATTCCTGGACGCGTATGTTCGCTTTTGCGCCCGGCGAGGATTACCCGAGTCAATATATTCGGACAACGGTACCACGTTTGTCGGCGCAGACAAGGAATTAACCCTCGATAACAGGGCGGCGGTGAAAGATCCAAACTTTCTAAATCTCACCGTCATGGATAAAGTTACATGGCATTTCATTCCTCCTACTCCGCATTTTGGAGGGTTGTGAGAGGCAGGTGTTCGGAGTGTAAAGTACCATTTGCATCGAATGTTAGGCAAGCACACTCTCACATTCGAGGAAGTCAATACACTATTGTGCAAAATTGAAGCCTGTTTGAATTCTCGTCCTTTGGCTCCGTTGCATGACACGCTGGACGATCACGAAGCGCTCACTCCAGGCCATTTTCTCATCGGATCTGCATTCACGGTAAATCCAGAGCCATCGATGCTCAACCTGAACGAGAATCGATTGAGTCGATGGCAACTTGTACGCCAACTCGCCGAAAGATTTTGGAAGGTGTGGCAGACAGATTATGTCAATACGTTACAGCAGCGCGTTAAATGGAAGCGCTCTCAAGTCAACGTTCAGGTTGGACAACTTGTGCTCCTACGAAATGTCACTCTCCCCCCGTGTAAATGGGAACTAGGCAGAATTACTCAATGTCATCCCGGTTCCGACGGGCTGACTCGAGTCGTAACAGTTAAAACAGCGTCGTCTGAGTATAAACGACCTATTGTGAAGCTATGTCTGTTGCCAATCGACATAGGGAATCGCGACGATGCACCTTGTCAATAGCATTTAGGAATATGTAAAGCTTAGTTATAAGGAGATCATGGCGGGCGGCATGATGACTACTAAAGGTTCAATGTCAAATTCGGGTTAATCTAGTTTCTGCACAAGCATGTGTATAAAACTATCAGGCTATCCAGTTCTGTGACGATCTATCGTGCGATTTCGAAATCATTATTTCGAGGCGGGCGGTATGTTAAGAAGAGCGCCGAGGCGAACCGCTATAAGAACATAACAATGTTGAAATTTATTAATTTGGCGAGGGCGACGGGGAACGCGCGCCTGCGGTGAATCAGGCCCCGGAACGGATCCTCGAATCGATACTTCGGTGATCCTTGCGTGGTCCCGAAGGAACGAAGGCGCACGCGTAGTCTCCAAATTAGCGTATTGCGCAACGCGAGACACGCGCAGAATTCGCGACCACAGGATTCTCGTCAACAGCGCAACTCGATCGATTAGCGGATCAATCAGAGTGATCCAAGAGGCATATCATCCCCACCTCCAAGTCGCTTCCAAAAACGACCTACCTCGTGGCGAATTAATAGAGTCTTCTTCCGTAACGTACCGTGTGATACAGTCGTACGAAAGTGAGCTCCGAATTTTCTCTCGCCGCGTTCTGCGCCAATACGGTCGTCGCGCGAAAATTAGCTGCTACTTAATTACGCGATCTGCGCCAACGGTTGGTCGTCGCGTAAAAACGAATTGATTAACTGCAATCATCGCAAACCTCAATTTAATAGCGAATTATTGACTAACGGAATTCTCAGAAAACCGGATGGTGTTCGCGAATTCAGTTGTATGATCAAACCCACTGGATCGATCTCCGTCGTTTCCTTCGATCATCACTTCTCTTTATATTTCATTCCTCCGAAACTTAATAATTCACCGCAAATTTTATTGTTACGGTGTTTCGGTGAGTGTGAGTGATTCCGATAAGTCGATCGTTTCCACCTCGTGTGGTCTCAATTTAATTTTGTTACGATTCGGCAATTTCAGTCTTTTCGCGGTCGCGATCGCTTACTGCGACGCGCTCAAGATATCCGCCGATCGCGTTCAAGATCTCCGATCGGTGAGTGCTGCATCAGGTGCTCGGCAAGATTTCCGTCGCGTCCTCGCAGCTCTTCAATAAGCGATGCAAGATTTCCGTTCGATCTGATAAAACGGACTTCGCCGGATCTGTATATAATTTTCGATACATTAATAACCATTAATCGGTCGACTCGCTCACTCTCGCCTTGTATATAGACCTTTCTTTTTAGTTTTTTTTTGTGTATAATTCAGTTACGATTATAAATATACGTTCTTTTGTGAGTTCTATTATTCTGGTAATTCTTCATTGATCTCGTCTATTTCCGTTTCCTTCGCTTCCGCTCTCCGCATCGCGCTTCGCGCCCCGATCAGGGCGATCCGGCATATATAAAATCGAACCTCGAGTAAATCCGCGGTCGAGGTCGAAACAGTTTCGTTGCAGGGGTTTTATTTATATTACAAAATAATTGTTATCTCTCTCTTTCTCTCAAGAAACAATGTCCAAACAGTGTCGTGTAAATAATTTCTTCGACAAATGTATGTATAAAGACTGTGGAAATAAGAGATCTGACGAAAAACATTTATATAGATTTTTACTACAAACAGACAACAGATTTTATATATGGATACACAACAGTGGTAAGTCGTTATATACATATACACAAACTCTCTTTATTATATTTTTGCTATATTGCTATTTTTATATATTGCTATTTAATTCGTAGTATATATAGGCACATTATAGTGCGAATTTGCATAAACAAAAATTTCAAGTTTAGAGTATTTTAAAGGTAAATGAGAGGAGAGAGAGGAGGAGTGAAGATTTCTTCTATATTGTTCATAAATTTTACTATTTTTGTCGAAGATATAGAGGATATTTGAATATTGAAATCTGCTCATTTTTGCTGCCAAATATTGATCTCAAATTGTTAACAATTTTTACGTTTTATTTTTAACATGCGTCTAATCTAATTTTAAAATATATAAATTCAATTTTATGTATGCAGTTTTGAAAAGATAGCATTATATTAAATTTTTATTTTGATTATTTATATGGTCATTTCTTCTCCAAGTGCAACGTTAAAATGAAAAGTTAAAGCCATTTGTGTTTACTTAACGGTCGGTGTCGACTTACTGCCGACTTTTTCGCGTCGCTTTTGTTGAACATGTGCGCATCGATATCGGCGCAGCGTAAAGCATAACATCGCGTGTGTCGCGTGCCGCGTGCAGGACAAGTACGAGTGGTCAGTCATGTCATAACGCTGCCAGGCAGAGAGAGGCTGCTGCTGCTGTACCAGTGTACCAGTGAAAGAAAAGAATCGATGGATATGATGGTGAGTAAAGTTGTATATTTAAAAACTATATTTAATTCTTCATTGTAAAATTGCATTATTGAACTCGTCGTGTCCATATAATTAAAAAAAAAATTTGTTCATCATTGAAAAACTTTTTCAAAACAGAGTTCACACATCGAATTTCGAGCAAAATATCAGTCTGATATAATTAATATTCACGTAACTCGAATTATTTCGAGGTTTTATTCGCGTTGCATTTATTTAAAGCATGTATATAATTAATAATATCCTTTAATTCAGTGGCAAAATATTAATTTTTATAAATGCCAATCGAGCTGCGTAATGTCGAAATATTTGCAATTCGTGAAATTCAGCTTTATAGTAAAAGTATTTTATACATGCAAGTGACTTACGACAATTTTAGATTAATTATGAGTGTGGCGATTTCCCACAATAAACGCCTACCCATATGCAACCCGCGAGGCACAGCTTTCTCGCATGTGCTCGCGAGGCGCAGCGCGGTACGGAGCGCGGCCGCTACGCGGCGCGACGTGGTAAAGTGAATCCTTAAGTAAGATTCACCCGGGCAAGAATATAAGCGGGCCCCCCGCAGAGTTACGCAATCTCTCGACGGAAAAGCTAGTTCTCGGCGCCAGTCGCCGGTTCTAGCTGATCTCAGAAGACACAGCAGCACTACGCCCCGCCTAGTGGTCAGAAGCCTCTAACTCATACCACCCGAGGAAGGAGTCAGTGGCTAGGCGCAAAACTCGCCCTACGCCACTCCACCTGCTGACCGCGAAGCGACGGAGGATAGACGCCCAGTCTCCGCCACCATCTGACACGAGCCAGATAGCCACAGAGGACGCGGACAACAGCGCTAGCCGCAGTTCCACAGGCGCCAGCCGCCCGGACACAGGCGCCAGCCGCCAAAACACAGGCGCCAACCGCCTCTCCACCGGCGCCAGTCGCCAGGACCCAGGCGCCAGCCGCCTCTCCACCGGCGCTAGTCGCCAGGACACAGGCGCTAGCCGCCTCTCCAACTGCACCAGTCGCCCGGACTCAGGCGCTAGCCGCTTATCCACCGGCGCCAGTCGCCCGGACAACAACGCTAGCCGCAGCTCCACCGGCGCCAGTCGCCCGGACAACAGCGCTAGCCGCAGCTCCACCGGCGCCAGTCGCCCGGACACCGGCGCCAGCTGCCTCGCCTCCGGCGCCAGTCGCCAGGACGTCAGCACTAGCCGCCGCGTCACCGACGCCAGTCGCCTCGACACCGGCACCAGGCACCCTGACTCCTGTACCAGGCGCCCCGAAGCGACACCCCTCAGGGACGACCTCTCTAGCGGGAACATACGGCTGGCTTCACGGACGACCGACCGACCGGCAACACCGGACATAAGAGAGCGTTCTCTGACACCGCCGATATTGTGGCAAGTGCCACCACTCATCTCGCCCCTGAAGCGCTCGCCCATAAAGAGGCCCCCTCGGACGTCGAAGAACCAGCGAACGTTCAAGGACGCCTCCACGCAGACAAAGAAGCGAGGAGGCAGAGCACGGAGGAGCGGCCACATCAAAACAAACAGAGACAATAATAATAACACACAGACACGCAAACACATCTTTAACTTGTAAAAATGAATAAATCTGTTTATACCAGAAAGTAATTGTACGATATTCAACACGTCCTGTCCACATCCGTAAAGCGAACCTCCACAATGAGTTTTATTATATGGTCTTATTAACATATCGATCTTTAATAATTCGTTTCGTTCGCTCTCTACATATAAATACTGCTCAAGTATTAGTTACATCTAAAGCCACATATACGTGGGCTTTTATCTCTCCCGGCTCCCGGCAACTTGGCTAGAATAAAAGTGAGACGAGTAGAGAACAAGCGAGATGACTTATTAAAAAATTTCGAAGTTTTATACAGCGGATTTTTTTCATATATAAGTAGTGATTATTATTTTGTTATTTATAATCATTCTATTTTTTTCAGAATAATACAACGTCCACGATGACAACGACGGCAATGACGTCGACGTCATCAGGCCCGACGACGACAACGACGGCGACGACGTCATCAGGTCCGACGACGACGACGGCGACGACGTCATCAGGCCCGACGACGACAACGACGACAACGACGGCGACGACGTCATCAGGCCCGACGACGACAACGATGGCGACGACGTCATCAGGTCCGACGACGACGACGGCGACGACGTCATCAGGTCCAACGACGACAACGACGCTCACGACGTCATCAGGCCCGATGAATGAGGCATCGACGAAGTAAAAAATGATCATTGTTGATTAGATTTACAAAGAAAAATGATTTATTAATTAACTTTATGTACAGTCTGGTTACTAATTTGACTGGAGACAGTCTACGGGGCGTCGGGAGACGCGCGAACAGATCGAATTTTTCTTTCCTACTATAAGATTAGAATTCGCTTTTCTTTTGCTCGGTGTTAACGCTCGTTGTCGTCAGACTGACTCGGATTCGCTTTTCTCTTGGTATCGAGGGCCTCGATCCTCACACACATTTTACACGCGTCTTAGTATTGGAACCAATTGGAAGTCGAATTTTTAGACATTACCAAATATGGAATAATCAGGTGATGTTTACACTCCGCTACTCAGGAAGTTAGGCCGTGTGGGTGAGGTATCGAGTACCTATTGTTGGAGAGTTAAAGTCACCGAAGGTCTCAAAACAAGAGAACGGAGAAAAGAATAGAGTCTTCTTAAACTGCTCGTAAACAAGATTCTAACTCTCGCGAGACTTGTACAATACTAAATTTTATTATAATTTAGAGCATTCGGGAACATTCCACCCGCCTCGTTCATACTTAATGAACGAAGAGTATAACGTATTGGAGAGCCCTGTCCTATGGTGAATACTTATG
Source organism: Lasius platythorax (assembly GCA_963971435.1). Classification (NCBI taxonomy): domain Eukaryota; kingdom Metazoa; phylum Arthropoda; class Insecta; order Hymenoptera; family Formicidae; genus Lasius; species Lasius platythorax. The sequence continues at coordinate 11,627 of CAXASD010000022.1, read as the reverse complement.
ACGCTATAATTATACAACTTAAGACTATATTCTTATAACTACTTTACGGTACATCTGTCTTAGTAGGCGATTCAACGGGCAATTTACATAGTTGCGTTATCGGTCTTTTGAGAACAGACTTGGCCGTTCTAATCGTAACGACGCGGACTAAGTTGTCATCTCCGGGGTGACATTGAACTACGCGTCCCAGTTCCCACTTGGTAGGGGGGAGGTTAGGATGTCTCAATAAGACCAGATCTCCGATTTGAACATTAGGTTGGCTGGACCGCCATTTTTTGCGTTGCAGCAGTGCGTTAAGATAGTCCGACGACCAGACCTTCCAAAATCGTTCGTACATCCGTTGAATCGCCTGCCACCTCGAAAGTCTATTTACATTAGAGTCTCCTGTACTAGGAGATGGAACCGCCTTCAGGTAAGACCCGACGAGGAAGTGACCAGGAGTTAACGCATCAAAGCTCTCGGGGTCGTCGTACAACGGTGCGATCGGTCGAGAGTTGAGGGCGCATTCGATGTTGCAGAGCAGCGTGGAGAACTCTTCAAACGTGGGTGTAAATTCTCCGAGTATCCTCCGCAGATGATGCTTGACGCTCTTAACACCTGCTTCCCAGAGGCCTCCAAATTGAGGTGCCGCTGGGGGAATAAAATGCCAGTTGATCTCCTCCGAGGTGAAGCGATTTTGTAGATCCGTGTTTCCCAGGATCTCGCGAATTCTCCAGGTCAATTCCCTGTCGGCTCCCTGGAAGTTGGTTTCATTGTCGCTGTATACGGCCGCCGGAAGACCGCGGCGGGCAGTAAACCTATCAAAAGTAGCAAGAAAGCAGTTAGTAGAGTAATCATCGGCTACTTCTAAATGTATCGCGCGGGTTGACATACAAATAAACAGAACGCAGTACGCTTTATGCGTCTTTTGACCTCTACCTTTAGAAGTCCTTATGGAGAAGGGACCTGCATAATCGATTCCTGTGCGTGCAAAGGGCCTGGCAGGCGTAACACGGGCAGCGGGTAAATCACCCATCCGCTGGTACGCCAGCGAGGCTCTTTGTCGGGCGCACGTCACGCACTTGGCAATACACATTTTTACCAGGTTGCGAGCTCGCAAGATCCAATATTGCTGTCTCAATAGTCGCAATGTCAAATGGGTTCCTCCATGTAAGCCGCGAAGATACATGTGTTGGACAATAAGCTCGGCTACTCTACCTCGGGGAAGAATAATCGGATTCTTTTCCTCAGATCTCAATTCCGATCGTCGTAATCTGCCCCCCACCCTCAATATTCCGTCCTTATCCAAGAAGGGAGTCAGTGCAAGTAGGGCGCTACTCGCCTTCACGGGTCTGCCACGCGTGATCGCCTGAATCTCCGTCTGAAAGTGTGTTTGTTGGGCCTCTCTTACCCAGAACAACTTGGCTTGTGTGACCTCCAATGCCGTTAGGAATATATTCGTGGAGCTAGTCGGTAACCTGCGAGTATGGGAAATGAATCTACGAACATATGCAGAGACCCTAAGAAGCTTATTCCATGAAGCTACTTTCTCGGGAAGATTCCACTGTGATCGTGCTTGGCTCACATGAGTGTGAGTACCTTTTTGTTCCTCCACCTCGGTCTCGGTACCTTGATTAGAAATATTCGAGGGCCACTCGGCTTGTTCGCGCTTCAACAACGGGGGGCCCTGCCACCATAGGCCATGTGCGATGAGTGCGGTGGCAGACATCTCTCTGGATGCGCAGTCTGCCGGATTTTCCGAGGTGGATACGTGCCGCCAAGTTTCGTCAGGCAACTCTGTCTGTATTGCGGACACCCGATTGGCCACAAACGTCTTCCAACGTGTGGGGACTGATTGTAGTCAGGCGAGTACGACCGATGAGTCGGTCCAGCAATAGATTGACACCTTGGTGAGCTTTATAGATTTCCGCACGAACTCGAGGGCTCGAGTGAGTAAGACGGCGCCACAGAGTTCTAGTCGGGGTATGCTTTGCACTTTGAGAGGAGCGACCTTTGTTTTAGAGTACAATAGAGAAATTTGTACCTGTTGCAAGATTGATACTACTCTTAAATAAATCACGGCTGCATATGCACAATTTGAGGCATCTGAGAACCCATGCAGCTCAATGCAGTGAGAGTCGCTGCTCTGTCCGGTCCAGCGTGGTAGGGAGACTCCGTCTAAGTCGATTAATTGAGATTGATAGGCTAGGCAGCGATCGAGTGGCTCTCCCGTTAGTGGCTCGTCCCAATCTACTTTTTTTAACCACAGTGTTTGCATGAGAATTTTTGCCGTGACTGTCACGGGCGCCACCCATCCTAAAGGGTCAAAGACACGTGCTAACATGGAAAGAAACGACCGTTTGGTAAATTTTGCAACAGGATCTATGCGGGAGTTCACCTTGAGTGAGTCAGACGCGGGGCTCCACGTAATGCCGAGTACTGCTAGAGTTGAATTTTCCCTTAATTGTTTGTCCGTTGCTAATCCATGATCTGAATCCGGGATGTCAGTCAGCAAGCGAGAATCATTACTCGCCCATTTTCGAGGTCTAAAACCACCCGCCATGAGCAGCTGGATGAGCTGGTCACGGGTTTGTCTTAGGAGAACCATGTCTTCTGCTCCAAATAACAGATCATCCACATATACGTCATCCTCAAGAACTGGTACCGCTAAGGGAAAGTTCGTCCCTTCATCTCGGGCGAGCTGCTTCAATACGCGGTTAGCGAGAAACGGCGCGGGTGCCGTGCCGTAGGTAACCGTTGTCAAATGGAAAATTACTAATTCGGAGTGAGGATTATCCCGCCAGTAGATACGCTGATATTCAGCGTCGGAAGGATGCATGCGTATCTGACGAAACATCTTTTCGATGTCCGCGGTGTACACAAATCTGTGCGACCGCCACCTGATAATCAATGAAAAGAGGTCCGTCTGAAGTTTAGGGCCAATCAGTAAGTGATCGTTCAACGAGGTGTTATTAGAGGAAGCTAGAGATGCATTGAAGACAACTCGTACTTTAGTCGTTTGGCTGTCTTCTTTCATGGTCGCGTGATGGGGTAGATAAACAGTCTGAGGTAGGCCGACCTCGTTACTGTCAACTCTCTTCATATGCTTGAGTGTTTCATACTCGTATATGAAGTCTCGATAGGCCTTGTCTAAAGCGGGTTGGCGTGCAAGACGACTTTCGTTGGATAGGAAGATGCGTTTGACGACGTGCTCAGTTTCACCGATAGGAATAGGGGGTGTCGTCTTGAACGGCAATCTAACTATATATCGACCGTCGGATTGTCGAGAGTGTGTGTTTATAAAATGCGTCTCGCACTGAGCCTCTTCCTCAGAGAGTAGCGGTTGCATTGGAATCTCTTCAAGTTCCCAAAACCTGCGTATAGAGTCATGGAGTGGATCCGTTGCAGAGACATAATTAACGTTAATCCGAAAATTGGATGAGTCTCGGGTAATACTAGTTACGGGGCCGGAGATAACCCAGCCGAATATAGTACGTTGAGCGGTCGGGCCACCGGAGGCTCCCCGTATTAAACCTTCGAGCAGAATGGATCCGAAATAATCTGCTCCGATTAACAGATCAACCTTCTTTCTCCCTGAGGGCTCGGGATCCGCGAGCATTAAATTACCGAGAAGTTCAGTCCGTGTATCTATAGGAAACGGCAGGGGAACGTACGCGGTGAGTTTACTCATCACTAGGGCTTTGATTGGTATTACAGGTCCTGTGCGCGAACAGGGCTCTACGCTGAGTTTGGCCACGGTTTTTACGGTGCCCGCCTGATTACCTCCGACGCCGGAAACTGCAATCGAGACTGGTTCTCGATCGGCTTTAATAAGCTGGGCAACGGACTCCGATATAAAGGTCGCTTGTGAACCCTGGTCGAGAAGCGCCCGTACACATACCGATCGACCCGTGCTGCTCCGGAGCAGTACCATTGCCGTGGGTAACAGCGTAGACTTAATTGATTGGTGGGAGAAGTTATTACTCGCGATGCTCTCCCCGCTCACCAACTCTGACTCCCCCGCTCTAATAATTGACGGGTTACAGGACGGTTGTACCGATGTACTGGGTGAGGTGGAGGGATCGGTTTTTACCGCGTTCTGATCGCGATGAATCAATGAGTGATGCCTTTGTTTGCAAATAGTGCAGACGTTTTTGCTTTTGCATTCTCGTGGGAAGTGTCCCTTACGTAGGCAATTAAAGCAGCATTTATGTTGTTTCAGTAATTCGATACGCTGAGGAACCGACAGTTTAATAAAAACCTTACATTGATGAAGGGGATGGTTACCCTCGCATCCCACACAAGTACCTTGATTCGCGGAAACTTGATGAGATTTCACGTTGCCCTGCTTGTTGCCTTTCTTGGCCTCGAATTTGTTGATAAGACCACTTGGATTTATTGCTTCGAGAGCACGAATCCGTGACGTGAGGAATCCATCAAGTTTTGCAAAAGAAGGTATATCGACATCATCTCCCAGTGTGAGTTCCCAATCACGCCGGGTAGTTTTATCGAGTTTGGAAACAATGATAAAAACCATCAAATCTTCCCATTGGTCGACCGGTCTTTTCAGATTCAATAGCGCGGTGTATATGTCATTAGATTTGTCGCGTAATATCTTTAAATCACAAAGCGCATGAGAGTTCACACTAGGGAGGTCTACAAATGTTTGTAAATGAGCATTCACAATAGCGCGAGGATTATCATACCGCTTTTTTAACAGCTCCCACGCAGTAGCATAGTTAGCGTCCGTAATCTGAGTGTTTGTCAAAATTAGACTGGCTTCGCTCGTTAGATTAGCCTTTAGATAATGTAGTTTTTGAACATTCGATAAATCAGTTCGGCTCGCAACTAACGACTCGAAAATATCGCGGAAATTTTCCCACTTGGTAATCTCTCCCGCGAATTTTGGAATATCGATTCTAGGTAAATGTACCGCTGCAATTCGCGTCTCGTGAGAGCTGTTAGATACGTCTAAATTCGGTTGAACATAGCTCGGCTGCAATCGCTCGAGATTTTCGGACAGAGTGTCCATAATTTCTTCTACCGTATCGCTAATTAAAAGAAACTTATCTTTAATGAAGTAGTCGTACTGTCGTCGGGATCCCTCGTCGACGAGGGCGCAGAGTTTCGCATGCTGTTGCTGGCAAGTGTCCCAAAGGGCCTTGAGACTCTCAATGCGGTTCCGTACAGCCACGGCAGTCTTCCTCGTCTTTGGCAGCTTATTGAAGTTGACCAGTATTCTTTGTATCAACGTGAGCGCAGTGTCCTGTGCCTCCAACAACTCCTCGCCTGAATCCAGGTCGGGCATAGAATTAGCCGGCCCGACGGTTTATACTCGTGCGTACGCACTTGAGTCAATAATTAATAGTAGTATATCTCCTCTGTAGCACGACAATCACTGGAGGTGACGTGAGATACGGAGACACTTTCCCTCTTCTAAGTACAATTTTTATAGTCCACTGCACTTTTCTCTCACTGGATTAGTTCTTAAATTGCAGTGTCCGATTAGAATCACGAATTAGATTCGTCAATGGGTGCGAGCGAGAACGTGCTTTCCTTGAGAAGGATGCCACGACCGCGAGCCACGTGAACCGAACGCGCCTAAAATTGGCGCAAGCAGCGAGCGGTGGGAGAACGTAGACGCCCTCGCGAAGGAGCGGATTAACGTCACGGCACCTGATGCCTCGGCTGAGCGGTTCCTTAGAGGAGAGAGCGAGAGAGGAGAGAGAGCGGCGAGAGAGAGAGAGGAAAGAGAGAGAGGAAAGAGAGAAAGGAAAGAGAGAAAGGAAGGCGAGTGCTTTACGCCTCTCATGCGCGGACGAACATTACGCTTCCTTCTTAATGAATCGACTCCGAATTAAATACGGCGTACTAAAGAGATGAGTCTGACGACTAATACTTAAATAGTAAGTGATAGAGCTCGCGTAGCTTCGCGAAATACCGACTCACTTGGAACCGGGATAGAGCGGTTGCGGACCGACGGCGCGCTACCAGCTGATCGTTGTAGGCTAAGGCGAGAGAGAGAATATGTTTTCGCGCCGTGCGAAGGAGAGAATACTTTCTCGGAGCGACGTGCGTTTCCTCGTTCACAATCACTCCCACAATTATTGCTCCCGTATTGTCACCACGCTCTCACTTGAGTTCTCGATTATTCGATTCACATTCGATTGTTCACTCGTATCCGGGTCGAAGGACCATTTTTATGTTGATTAGATTTACAAAGAAAAATGATTTATTAATTAACTTTATGTACAGTCTGGTTACTAATTTGACTGGAGACAGTGTACGGGGCGTCGGGAGACGCGCGAACAGATCGAATTTTTCTTTCCTACTATAAGATTAGAATTCGCTTTTCTTTTGCTCGGTGTTAACGCTCGTTGTCGTCAGACTGACTCGGATTCGCTTTTTTCTTGGTATCGAGGGCCTCGATCCTCACACACATTTTACACGCGTCTTAGTATTGGAACCAATTGGAAGTCGAATTTTTAGACATTACCAAATATGGAATAATCAGGTGATGTTTACACTCCGCTACTCAGGAAGTTAGGCCGTGTGGGTGAGGTATCGAGTACCTATTGTTGGAGAGTTAAAGTCACCGAAGGTCTCAAAACAAGAGAACGGAGAAAAGAATAGAGTCTTCTTAAACTGCTCGTAAACAAGATTCTAACTCTCGCGAGACTTGTACAATACTAAATTTTATTATAATTTAGAGCATTCGGGAACAATCATGTTAAGTGTAAGTATCTCAAATTAAAAAAAAAAAATATTAAATATAATTATATTACACGTATAGAAAAATAATATTAAAATTATTTAGTGACTTTACACTCAAATATATTTGAAATTGCATATTTCTAAATAAGATATTTGCGCGTGTAAAAAAATTATTAAAAATTTAAATATTATTTTTATATACAGAATGTATCATAATAAGTCACGCCCTATCTCTGGAGAATGAATTGATGAAGTGGAAATAAGTCGAAAATAAAGAATGACAAAATTATGTTTGAACTTTTTTTAAAAGAGTTATAATCAAATAATCGAAAAAGTTATGTGAATTATTATTTTTATTTGAATTAGAGTTTTTAATTATTTTGATAATAAATTAAAAATTATAATTACAATTAACTATCAAATAGACAATAAGATTAGAATCACAGAAGGCGTTCAAATAATTTTTACCATCATTGTATATGACAGAAGTTGTGATCTGATAGATATGTTAGGTGTACTTCAAAGCATTTGATTGATCAATCAAAATAAAATGAATAAAGATTTTTTTATCTTGATTGGTTAATTGGATGCTTTGAAGCATCTGTAATGTCTCCCTGATCGCAACGGGAATTTTCAGATAGATATTAGAACCGCACTATTTTGATTATAATTTTTTAAAAAAGACTGAAACGTGTAGTTTTGTCATTCTTTTTTTTTCGACTTATTTTGACTTCATCAATTTATTCTCCAGAGATGGGGCGTGACTTATAATTCACCTAATGTATTAACATTATATACATTATACACATACATTAAGTGCATATATGTATTAACAGTGTTTACTCTTATGTAAATAAAATTTTATAACTGATTATTCACATTAAAAAAATTATTAAATTCTAATAAATATTAATTCTAATATTTCTTTACACATCATTTATTTAAAATTAGAAAATATTTATTTCTTTTTAAAAATGATTTCTTATAACAAATAAATATTTTTTTCATTTCAAATCAATATTATTAGCTTTCAATAAATGATATGTTAAAAAGAATATTTTGGAATAAATATTTATTTGAATATAAATTATTTTTATATTTATACAAATGTCTTACATTTATTTTTATGTTTTACAGAGCGAAGAACTTGCTGCATTAATAGGCACTGCTGTACAAACAGCTATTTTTTAGCGAGGACGGAGAGGACGAGGTGGAAGAGGAGGAAGATGAGGTAGAGGAGGAAGAGGAGGAAGAGGAGGAAGAGGAAGAGGAAGAGGAAGAGGCAGGGGTAGAGGCAGGGGAGGAATACACATTTATAATAACATCAACAATAAATAAACCTAATAAAAAATATAAAACATATATAATAAAAATATAAAAACAAAAGATTGATATAAAAGATGAAACAAAAATGTTAAAAATAAATATAAAGAAATATAATTTAAGATAATTTTTTATTTTGAATTTTTATTATACATTCCTATTGCACATTCCTATTATTCATTCCTATTACACATATACACATACATAGTGCTGGACAAAATAAATCATACTTTTAAGAAATTGAATTTATTAGTGTAACTATTTATTTTAAACGCAGATTATTAGTATAGGAAAATCAAAGCAATTCTAAATATTTAGATAAAGGATTTTTTGTAAAATATTTTTATTATTCAATATTGTTACATTTTGACATAGACAAAATAAATAAATATACTCTTAGAAATAATAGTTAACAAACAAATAAAATTAACTTGAATGGTGATTAGTACTTGGTATGGCTTTCTTTAGCTTTTAATACTATTTCCAGTCGACGAGGCATACTTTCGATTAATTTCTTCAAGTATTAGAGAATCAATTTCTTCCTAGGTCTTCTGAAGTGCTGTATATACGATGTCTTGTTAGTTACGTTTGTTTTATTCATGTTTCTGTCCAAATAAGCCCACAGAGTTTAAATCTGATGATTGTGACGACCATTCCAGCAATTTTACTTTACTAGATTTGAAAAGGGCAGTGGTTTTGTTCGCTTTATGCTTTGGGTCATTATCTTGCTGGAAGATAAAGTTGTTTTTTAAATTTAATTTGAATAAAGATTCTTCTAAAGTCTCGCACAATATATCGATATATCCTTTTGCCATCATAATATCTTTAATTCGAACCACATTACTGATATTAGATCATACAAAGCACCTCCATTATTTTCATGTTTTACAGTTTTCTGAATATTTACTTTTATTCTTTGAATCTCATCAGGTTTTTGCTATATCTTAGACCATTGTTTTTGTCTGAATAATTCACATTTATAGGCTCAAATTTGAATTAGTCAAACAAAAACAACGGTCTAAGGTGTAACGAAAACCTGGTGAGATTCTAAAAAGTGAAAATATTCAGAAAACTGTAAAACATGAAAATAGTGATATCATGGTATGGAGGATGCTTTGTATGGTCTGATATCAGTAATTTGGTTCGAACTGAAGATATTATAAGGGCAAAAGGCTATATCAATATATTGTGCGAGAATTTAGAAGAATTTTTGTTCAAATTAAATTTAAAAAACAACTTTATTTTCCAACAAAATAATGACCCAAAGCATAAAGCAAACAAAACCACTGCCCTTTTCAAATCTAGTAAAGTAAAATTGCTGGAATGGTCGTCACAATCATCAGATTTAAACTCTGTGGGCTTATTTGGACAGAAACATAGATAAAAAAACGTAATTAATTAACAAGACATCGTACTATGCAGCACTCATTGTCAGAAGACCTAGGAAGAAATTGAATCTAATACTTGAAAAAATTAATTAAGAATATGCCTCGCCGACTGGAAACGGTATTAAAAGCTAAAGGCAGCCACACCAAGTACTAATCACCATTCAAATTAATTTTATTTGTTTGTTAACTATTATTTCTAAGAGTACATATATGATTTATTTTGTTCAAGTCAAAATGTAACAATATTGAATAATAAAAATATTTTACAAAAAATTTTTTATGTAAATATTTTGAAATGCTATGATTTTTCTATACTAATAATCTGCGTTTAAAATAAATAGTTACACTAATAAATTCAATTTCTTAAAAGTATGATTTATTTTGTCCACTACTGTATGTATATATATACAGGGTGTCCCATAATTCGCGCCCCACCCGTAACGTGCAAGTAGAGCGGGTTAAATTGAGTAGAAAAGTCATCTACCGTTTTGCTATTTTCGCAATAATTAACGAGAAATTAATTTAAAAAGATCGGCGAATCCGCGCGAGTAGAAGCGCGTGGCGAGAAGGGACCTCCCGCTGTAATCTGACACAAAGCGCGCGGTGAAGCGATGGGAGGAGCGCTCAACAAAGGACAATAGTTGTGTACACACATACGTCGTATCTTAGGTAAAAGTAAAGAACATAACTATTGTCCTTTGTAGAGCGCTCCTCCCATCGCTTCGCCGCGCGCCTTGTATCAGGTTACAGCGGGAGGTCTCTTCTCGCCGTGCACTTCTATTCGCGCGGATTCGCCGATCTTTTTAGATTAATTTCTCGTTAATTATTGCGAAAATAGCAAAACGGTAGATGACTTTTCTACTCGATTTAATCCGCTCTACCTGCACGTTACGGGTGGGGCGCGAATTATGGGACACCCTGTATATGCATAGTATATAAAAACACATTCGTACATACGTATACATATCGAATGGAGAGAGTACGAGTTAAAGAGTTATATTTATAATTATAACCACACTATTTTTATAAAAATAAGATGTCTTATTCACTTAATAGAATATCTATCTAACTATGTATCTGGTATCGAATTTTTTTCTTTTTATAAATTCTAACATACTAATATAGAAATTGTTTTCTTAGCAGAAATACGCGCGCACTTTTTATTTTTTATATTTTTTTATATTTTTAGGTTTAAATATAAGCATTTATTTATTTCCATAATTTTATATTTTATTTATATGTATTATACGTATTTGATGCTTTTATATATATATTATACGTATTTATTTCCTTTTTTTGTTTTCAATTTTAATAATAAATATTTTTGTAAAATTACATTAAATAATATATTTGTTTCAAACAGCGCCACAACTTAAGGAAAACAGAAAGTAAAAATGACGTAAATTTGACGTCATATTGATCAAATTTGGACATAAATTTGATCCAAAGATCAATATGACTTTAAATTAACATCATTTTGACTTTTTACTTTTTTATGTATACAAGTATCCACATTATTTAAAAAAAAAGTTATGTGTACCTCTCTATTCGCTTATACAAATATCTTCTGTAAGCGATCACTTTGTTCACAATAAAATTAATTGTGAAACATTTAATTTGATATAATTTATTATTGTATATCTTCTTTAGTTTTAAAGATAAAAATAGGTGGTTTTACTATAGTAAAAAAGTCGACTTTATAACATTTGAAAATGTATGTATTAGTGATGTAATTACCCGGTAAAAAATTTCTTATATATAATTATATATAACAATATAAAATTAAATAGAAATATATAAAATTCTATAGAAGTTATGTATAGTTATGTATAGTTATGTATAGTATGCATAATTTTGTATTTTTGTTGACTGACATCTAGCCAACATTAATATAAAATTATATATAATAAATCATATAAAATTATATATAATTATACATAACTTATACAAAATTTTATATATTTCTATATAATTTTATATGGACATATTTCATATATGATTATACATAACAAATTTTTTACCGGGTATGTTTAAGGATATATTAAGGATATATTAAAATAAGATTAAAGAGAAATATTTAAATATATTGAGGGTGAGAGAGAGAGAGAAAGGAGAGAGGGAAGAGAGAGAGGGGGAGAGAGAAGGGAGAGAGAAGGAAGAGAGAGGGGGGAGAGAAGGAGGGAGAGAGAGGGGGAGAGGGGGAGGGGGAGAGAAGGAGGGGAG
>CAXASD010000021.1:7500-31250 GCA_963971435.1 Lasius platythorax | reverse complement strand
TCTTGTAACTCTTTTTATATAATAATAAAGTTAATTACTATGTAAACACCAATAATTGCTCGTTATATGCTTCATTCTTACCAACCAATAAATACTAATAAATATTAAATATTATTATTGACGCGAGACATTGTAATATTATATACTTGTCTTCTTTTTCGACATTAGTAACATCACGGCTTTCATTTTGACAGCTTGAAAGGTAACGTTCTCAAAAATATCCTGTACTTTACATCACGAATTTGCGGTTCGTTTCTTATTGTCAATTATACACAAAATTTTTTTGTTAATTTTTTATAGAAACACTTGATAAGGGCCCGTACCCAAGGGCCGAAACGTTGTGTTGAATTATTTGTATTGGCCAGTCAGGTCGAATTTAATAAATCACTTTTATAATTAAATATTATATAATATTAATAATATTAGGAATTATTTTATTTCAAAACAAAGAAACGAAATGGACTGCAGAATTAGAAATAAAGAATAACTCGTTAGTTCATTTCGTTTCTTTGTTTTGAAATAAAATAATTCCTAATATTATTAATATTATATAATATTTAATTATAAAAGTGATTTATTAAATTCGACCTGACTGGCCAATACAAATAATTCAACACAACGTTTCGGCCCTTGGGTACGGGCCCTTATCAAGTGTTTCTATAAAAAATTAACAAAAAAATTTTGTGTATAATTGACAATAAGAAACGAACCGCAAATTCGTGATTTAAAGTACAGGATATTTTTGAGAACGTTACCTTTCAAGCTGTCAAAATGAAAGCCGTGATGTTACTAATGTCGAAAAAGAAGACAAGTATATAATATTACAATGTCTCGCGTCAATAATAATATTTAATATTTATTAATATTTATTGGTTGGTAAGACTGAAGCATATAACGAGCAATTATTGGTGTTTACATAGTAATTAACTTTATTATTATATAAAAAGAGTTACAAGATTCTTTAAGACGGAACGGACGACGGAACTGTGTATCGAACGTCCATAGTCAACAATACTAAAATGTTAAAAAAATACTTCAAAGATGTTGCGTCAAAAACACCAGCGATTCGCAATCATTTAAAATAAAATTTGACATATCCATAATTTAAATGTATTCATTCGTTCGCGGCTGAAGAGACACAAGTAATTGTCGAAATGTTCCGTCTTAAAGAATCTTGTAACTCTATAATAATAAAGTTAATTACTATGAAAACACTCATAATTGCTCGTTATAGACCTAATTCTTACCAATCTATTTGTTTTATAACACGCGCAAGCTTATCTATTATAATATTGTTAATATTTATTTATATTATATTTATCAATAATAATATTATTAATAATAATATTAATTAATATTAATATTCATTTATAAATATTAATGTTTATTAATATTTTTTAATATTTAATATCTATTCATTAATATAATTAATGCACGCGGCTCAGCTACGTTTCTTAAAGGAAAAAAAAGGAAAGGATGACAGCTCGATATTGGAGCGAAGGAGAAGCCGATAGAGACAGCGCAGTGTCCTATAGCTTTCTCACTCGCACTCTCTCCATTCGAGCGTCGAGTGAGTGAGATGGCTGTAGGGACACCTCTAACTGACATCACGTCTTACATTGCTTTCTCTCTCGATCGTGCGGTTTGCGAAAAGGATGCAACATCGGATTGCCTCCTACCAATTTCTCCTTCGCTGCTTGATCTCCTCCGCGCTTCAAGTGACACATACGTCGCGCTTCGTGTGTATGCGGTGACGCTTTCGACTGTCATACACATACGCATACATTTACCGAGGGACTCCATTCCTGCCGGTGCGTGTACACAACACATGCATATATATATATAGTAGTATCGCGCTACATGTATATACACGTACACAACACATGCAATAAATAGCAATGTATAGATCTTGTACGGTTGACTTGTTTGACGGAAGATCGCGCTAGCAGCGCTCTGCGACATTGAGTACGTTTGCACGGCAATGTTAATCCGATTTAGTAACAACCGCTGTTGCAACTACTGGTGTTAGATGCCGTGTAAACAGTGCTTTACGCCGATGTTATTACACCAGTTGTAGTAACGCTACTCCTGCTGAGGAAAAGGAGTAGACATATAAATCCGGCTTTAAGAAGACGTGTAAACGCTACGAGAGTTATAACAATTGTATTGCCAATCTACAATGATCAAGTGTCAACGAGTGACGAGTACTAGTATACAAAAACTGCCAATAAGTGAAAGTGTGATTGCCATTATTTATATAATTAGTTCTTAAGTTTAGCAATATACTAGTAGTTTTATTCTGTATTAATTATGCTCGCGTTAAATTTGTTTTGCCGGCTGATGACTTAATCTTACAGCAGATTGATAACAAATAAACAAGATCTAATTATATATTCTAATTAAAAGAATTCTCTAATTAAATATTCTAATTATATAGATAATCTAATTAAAAGAATTTTAATAGTTATGAAACAGTAAATCGTATGGTTTTATAATTTTGCAAGCAAGCCCTGTGTGTTTTGTAGCACTACGAAGAAATTTTGTAACTTTACAGAATCTGTTTCGACAAATATTATTGAATGATCTATTTCAATGTTACCTATTTGTATACTGTGTGACGTTGCCGTCCCGACGCGCGTCCATTCCACCCAACCTCGCGGGGCAGGGGCCGAGCGGCCACGCCGCGCGAAAGATACGAGAGCCAAACCGTTACCCGGAGAGACATATCGCGAGCGATCATATCCATTATTATTAATTCGATACTTTATTTTTATTTTTTTTATATATATCGCGCACGGAGCCTTGTCGAACTGAGTCGACGAGGCAAAAACGAGCAAACATTAAGCGTGCTAAATATTTGGCGGAGCAAGGAATCATACCCGGCGAAGGACGAACTGTTATCGAGGAACGAAAATATGAATTTTCGAGACAATCCAGGGCCGTAAGCATCCCGGCCAGGAGGGCACTCGGAATCTCAGATCTGGAAAACGACCTTAGGCGGCCCGGAGGAACAACGGATAACCCGGCGCGCTGCCCACGCAACCCTCGGATACGGAGGATACCTCCAAAATTACCGTTGTCGCGAAATCAAACAAAAAGAATTTTGTTAATCGATAAGGAAACTGTCGCCCTCAAAACGGCCGCGCGTGAGGCGGAAGGCGGCGAGGAGCCACGCGACGCCGTAATTGGCCACGCGTCCCCGCAAACCCCCCCCCCCGCGCAGGATGAGTCCCTGCTATCGAACCGGCGATCGACCGCGATCACTCTCGTATCGTCCTGTGTCTTGTAATCACGTTGGCGTGCCCGCTCCGCTCCTTCTAGTATCGAGATTTGAAGACGAAGGCCCAGATCATAAGGAGAGCAGTTTGACTATCGGTGAGGCTTCCCGTGTCGTGAGTAATTGAAGTAGCAACTTTTCGTGTCCGAGCCTCGATCGTTCTAACGCCGTCGCGAGGTTAGTGATCTTTAGCGTTTGTGAGGGTTAAGCCCATTGATTTCGCGATTTTTTTGGTGTAGTTTTGTGGCGGGCGTTAAGCGGCGAGAGCTTCCGAGACAGTCGGTCTATACAAGTTGTCGCGACGTATTGTCTCTCCGGAATTCGGTCTGTATTGCGTCATGCGGATGCGTGCGGTCGCGCGCGTATTCTATTGCGTCCTGCGTGTTTCTTGTCCGTCATTGTCGAGATTGTAATTGTCGTAACGGAAAACTACGCGTAAGAATAGTAAAGGCGATATCAGAGACGTCGGAACGTGGAGTCGGCGAGAACAAGGCGACGGACGCTTCGCCGACACCGAGAGCGCACGCGGCCCGTGAACGGCGAGCGTGAGAGTGACGGAGAGGAGACGAGCGGACGAGTAAGAGAGAGAGTGAGCCCGCGAGGCTGGAAAAGAGACGCGCCACGCGCGAAATCTGCACGGTCGAATATCTACCTTAAATAATTGTCATGGTGAGCTCCGTTTGCAAATCTATTTCGGCGGATTAAGTATCGAAGTACCGCGTATCGAAAAACGCTACTCTCTAGTCACAATAATCGATTCTCGTGATCCAAGGTCGCTTTCTCTCTGTTCTCCACGGCCGAATCATCGAACAACGTTTGACCGCGCTTATCGTGAATTTCCGAAACGACTTCCGTTAACATTGTTTGCGAGAGAAATTCGATTCGTTGGAGTGTAATAATTGTGTCTCCTTACGTCAAAGTTGTCGCGTTAATTTTGCCGTCCGTACGCTTTCGACGGAATCTGTATCAACTCTCTTTGTGTTATTATTCCGTCTCTACGCGATCACGTCCCGGTTTTCCTTGTATATTCTAGTGACGGCGTAATCCTTCGCATTCTTTTTGTTTTATTATTTTTGCCCGTCTGTAATTATCGCGACTACCGGTCTCGATAACCTATTCGCTCCGACGGCCTTAATATAAAATTGTGGACCGTCGTACGGTTGCGTTCCTGACGGCATGAATTATTATTGTCACTGGTGATCGGTAATCTCATGATTATGAATTAATTGCGAATTCCGCTGTACTATTTGCCCACTCCTTCACACAGTGAGACGATTGGTTATTTATTCTCTTTACTATATTTACTTTTTTTTATATTTTTTTAAATAAATTTATGTTAATTCACTACTTTTAATTCCATGTCATTAGTTCAAATTACTTGCTAATTGTAACCCAACCGACCCGACTCCTTTAGACTTGATATCGCGAGCCTCTTCTGCCTTCGTTCTTTCGCGGCAACTACACCCTGCCCCTTTACCGTTAGGTGAGCTAGTCCGCCCGCGGCGGAGCTATCGGCCAAAGATTCGGGAAAAGATTAGCGTATCACGAATTGACGCGTGCAAGACCGCGTCTGGCGCCCAGGACTTTCGTTCCGACGGCCGGTGTTCTGCTGCGGCACGCGCGGAACAACCGTCATCCGAGTTCCCTACCGCATAAAACCCCCTCGTCTACGATATTTCTTTTTGGATCGCTCCCGATAGTCGCTCCGCTATCGGGAGAACACCTTGACGCGTAAAAAGAAATCGTCACAACTGATGCATTAATATGACATATTTTTGTATTACTATTTTTGTAAATATTATCTGTATGTGTAATAACCATGAAAATACAGTTTCGTGAAAGAATTATTGAATTGTATAATTATTGAATTGCAGATGTACGTACATACATATTTATCTACAACATATCAGAATAAATAATAAATCTTAAAATGAATATAGCATTATAGAACACTCATTTTAATATTTGTATCGTATGAGAGAGAGAGAGAGAGAGGGAGAGGGAGAGGGAGAAAGAGAGGGAGAGGGAGAGGGAGAGGGAGAGGGAGTGGGAGAGGGAGAGGGAGAGGGAGAGGGAGAGGGAGAGGGAGAGAGAGAGAGAGAGAGAGAGAGAGAGAGGGGGAGGGGAGAGAAAGAGATTGAAACAATGTTTATATCAATGAATTAATTATTTCTAGGTTCCCCGGATTCGTCTTTGCTTAAATAAACAAAATGGAAGTGAAAAGAAGAGAAAGCTGGGAAATTGAAGAGACTAGATGCTTCTTAAACCTAATTCGAGAAAGATAGATAATAAAATGTTTAGATAATAGAAAATTTCGGGCAGATAAAATATTTAAATATTTGGAAAAAAGGATGAACGGGTTATAAAAAGGTTATAAAAAAACTAGAATATAGGTATAAAATAGGCCTGACCGAGCATATAAGGTTGTTTAACAATTAGAATTAACTTTATTTCTCTAATAATAGATATACATAAATCTTTTGAACGGAACGTTTCGACACTTACTTGTGTCTCTTCAGCCGTAATCTAATGAGTGAAATTTAAAAATTTAATAGTAAATGAATGTGGAACGCTGGGTATTTTTTGCGCAAATCTTGAGAGTCGACATTGTGTGTGTAACGTACCGCTTTCGCGAATGTTCGGTTCGGATTCGCTCAATCGGGATCAGGGTTCGTGAAAGGGTCGGTTAGACAATAGACTCGGTTGTTTAAATAATAAGTTGTTTATTTAAATAGTTGAGTAGTGCATGTACAGCGGATGAAGTGAGGATGAGTATTTACAAGTGTGAGAGTCGATGTATTGATTGTACGTGTGTAGAAATTCGGCCCGTATGGGCGTATAAAAAACGTAGGCGTGTGTGTAGATAGACTCGGTTCGTTTGCGTGTACAAACGTATAGGCGGTGTGTGTATAATGGTTCGGTGCATGCGTATGCATGCAGGTATGCGTTCGGTGTGTACGTGCGTATAATGTTTCGGTGCATGCGTGTGTAGGCAGGCACGTACGGCGCGTTGTATATAGTTTCGGTGTGTGTGTGTATAAATGTGTAGACGGTGGGTATGTAATTATTTGATGTATGCGTGTGTACATGTATTGACGGTGCGTGTATATAGATTTAAAGCCCCGGCGTATTATTGTCGCGTCAGCCGAGAGAGTGCGTAAACACTGCCCGATATTGTTCCTGAGATGTTTCGCGTTTTTAAAGCCTTCGTGTCGATGTGAGGATGGATGCACCGGGATGCAACGATCGGCGAGATCTGTCGCCCGCGGCAGAG
Source organism: Lasius platythorax (assembly GCA_963971435.1). NCBI lineage: Eukaryota > Metazoa > Arthropoda > Insecta > Hymenoptera > Formicidae > Lasius > Lasius platythorax. The sequence continues at coordinate 24,699 of CAXASD010000021.1, read as the reverse complement.
ATCGCTCTACCGGGTGTTTATTAGATCGTGCAAGGTATAGGCTGGATATTTGAATGCCACCGAGATCGCTCGGATGAGACGGAGTGCGCTCAATCTCTCTGCATTCGTTGCGGTTGTGGAGGCTCTCGGAGAAGCTTGCGAGATCTCTCGACGGAGGCGGAGTGCGCTCTACCTCTTGCTTCTTGTAGAAGAGCTGTTCGGGATTCGGATCAGGCGCCGTGCTGGCTCTGTCGGATCGGGAACCGGAGTGATCTTTTCGGTGCCGGATCGCTCTTTTTATACCGGGAAATTACCCGTTCGGGTAATTTCGGTGATATCCGTCGGGCCCGATTGTTCTTGTTTAAGTTGAACAATTATTCGTATAAATTATTTTGGCGGCGTTCGGGTGGTGCGGCAGGGACCGTTGCTCGGCGATTTCTGTCAGGACTCGGAGCGGTTCGGAAGCACCGAGACAACCACGGTCTTATATACAGGTCTGGAAACGAAGCCAAATTTTGGTGGTGGGGGTAGCCGCCTTAGCGTCAAGAATTTCATGTCTCCGGCCGCCACTACGCGTCGCTTTTGGTTATGGTACCTGGTTAGAATACCTCACATAACTGATATTAACATAATTAATACCACGTGTGATTGTGCGATATAATGACTAAATCGTGCGCGATTCCGACGTGCAAAACGCGAAATTATTCATCAAAGAAGTGTTCGTTATTTAAAGTGCGCTATCCGTACCTTAACTCGCAGCGCCGCCCTTGCCAAACTAATTCTCGGACGTTAAGACGACCACCCCCACCACCTTCGTTTCCAGACCTGTATGTAAGACCGTGGAGACAACGGCCCTGGCTTTAGACGACGGCGGCCGTATAACGGCTTGATTCGGTCGCGTTATTACTTTGTTTAAAAAGGGCGCATAGCGCCGCTGCATTTGTCCGGCTGGTGGTCGCCGGGCGGCAGCCTTCCGGCGGATCGACGGCCGGGTAAAACGATCGCTCAAGGGGGGATTGTTACATGTGTGTTGTGTTGTTGCTTATAATGACTCACCCTGTGCGGTTTAAGTGGGTGATGGTGTGTTTTCTGTGTCGGTATCATCGCTGAGTAGCTTGTCAAACTATAAAAATATAGCGTGAATGGACTAATTTGGTGTACTGTTGCACTTTACTCAGTATTAATTTAGCTCACCTTTGTTTGTAAATTGTCAAAGAATTAAAATATCAGAGTTAAAGTCACTTAATAAAACTGTACAGTATAATTTAAAGTTATATGTATGATAACATTTGTCAAGTATATAAAATTTGATGACATTGTTTTTGCGGACGTTCGATACGGACAGAGTGGTATATGCGTAGAACCGAGCTTTATATATCTGTCAGCAGGTGAGACCAAGGTTTAAAAATAAATATTAAGAGTTATGTTTTTGTATTGCCGATGGATTCAAGTAACGGAAAATAAGATCTATCTAAATATTCAGTATCCTCCATAGCATTAAGACCGTTTTTTTGTTGTTTTATATGAATGGTTTCAGCAATTAACCTCTTGTAATAATTATTTTCGTGGTCTAAGATTTTTACGTTATCCCAGTCCATGTTATGTTTATAATCAGTGATATGTTGAGATACCACCGATTGGTTTGATGTATGTTGTCTTATGTTAATCTTATGCTCGTGTATTCTTGTTTTTAATTGTCTCTTGGTCTGACCTACGTAAGATCCGGTACACTCTTTACAATTGATTTTATAAATAACATTATTGTTGCATTCTGTAGGTGTAATGTCTTTGTGTACTTTAATGAATTTGTTAAGGCGGTTGAAACATTTGTAACCAGCAGCAAAATCTGTTCCTTGAAATGAGTTGCAAACAAATTCCGATAGATTTTTTATGTTAGGAACCGCTATAAATCTGCTGCTTTTTTCTTTTCCCTCTCTGTTTACTGTCGCTCCATAATTAAATTTTAATTTTGTGGCTATCAGTTTTTTGATCCTGACATAGGCATATTTAAAGATAAAATGTAGGGGATAACCATTATCAATGAGTGTGTTGATGACCAGTGTGTAACGATCCCCCCGACGATCGTATACCCGGCCGTCGATCCGCCGGAAGGCTGCCGCCCGGCGAACACCAGCCAGGCAAAATGCAGCGGCGCTATGCGCCCTTTTTATACTCCGCATCCGCACCCGTTAAACGGCCGCCGGATTCACAAACCGGGCCGTCGTCTCGGCACACCGAATCGCTCCGAGTTCCGTCGGAAAGCGCCGAGCGACGGTCCCATCCGCCGCCTCCGAGGCCGCCCGAACGGCTCCGAATCCGACCGAGCGTTTGACAGCTGTCACTCAACGCTAAAACAATCGGGCCGCGATTACTTCCGAAATTACCCGAGCGGGTAATTTCGGGGTATAAAGAGAGCGGCCCAACGGAACAAAAATCACTCCGGTTTCCGATTGTCTCCAAAGAGCCAGTACGGCGCCTGAAACTCCGATTCCGAGCACGCTCTCGTAGAAGAGAACAAACAGAGGTTGAGAGAACTCAGTCTCCGCCGAGCAAATCTCGGCGACTCTCCGAAAAGAGCTCCTTCCCGAACCGCGAGACCCGAAGCTCGAGAGGTTGAGAGAACTCAGTCTCCGCCGAAGCGATCTCGGCACTTCGATAACTCGCCTATTCCATCTAGCCTCGCGGCGATCATTTCTACGGGTAGAAGAGATCTCTGCCGTCGACGAGTGCTCTCGTCTGTCGCCGCATCCTAAGCGCATCCTACCCGTAATTCATTACGCGAATAATCCACCAAGAAAAACAAGCACCGCGACTCACGGCAATACAGCGCTCACGCTCTCCCGCCTGACGCTCTCTCGCCTAGCGCTCTCGCGCTCCCGCGCCCGCGTGCCCGCACGCCCCGCGCCTATCACATTCACGCGTATACACAGCGCTCGCCCGGCGTTTAAAGAGCCGAGAGGAACGCAAAAACGCGACAACAACAAACCGGCGTTCAAGTTCCCCGAACTTTAAAGCGCGAAATGCTGATTGCATTTATGTAAGCTCGATCAAATAAATCAAGACTTCCATCGTACGATCCGAGCCGTCCGCTGCATTCCGCATCCACGATTCTTACACGCCGTAATTATACATACCGCTTGCATTACCGCATACACCCGTACCGTTCGCGCACATATTCTTACACACTGTAAAAATTCATACTGCTTGCATTCGCCTACACATACGTACCGTTCGCGCACCATTCTTACGCACTGTAAATATATACATCAGATACACGCATCCGTCGCTCGTATACACCACACACGCATGTTTCACTCTGTACATTAAGACGCAAGCATTGAATAAACAAGTTTAATTAAATAACACGCCTGGTTGACTCGTAGCCCTTTCCGAGCCCTGATCCCGACTAGCGATTCCGAGCCGTCTCGCGAAAGCGGCACGTTACAAGTGTTATGTTTTTTAATGATATTGAGGGTGAGATAGAAGCATCGCTCTGTCTATCAAACTGTATATTGTTTTAAGACGTAAGTTATATAATTACACTATTATTATGATCTTATTATTAATATATATTTTTATATTTTTTGTAATTTTGATGGAATATAAATAATGTATTTTAATAATGATTTTATTATTTTATAGAAAAATATAACGAAATTAAAAGAAAAATGGAAAAAAGTGGATCGGGCAATTATTTATCTTTTTTTCCATATGCAACAGAGATGTCTGAGTTATTAGATGCAAGACCAATAGCAATAGCAATAGAAGAAGGCATAGATAGCTGTGTGTCAGAAAACTCAAATAATGTAGAAAATCCATGTGTGTCGGAAAACTTAATCCCTATAAATGAAAGAGACGGTATGAAAGCCTATATTATATTTTTAATTATGTCTTTTTAAGTGAATGCATAATAAAATTAATCAAATTATTATATATTGTTGTTTTAGATTCTAATGATCGCATTTATGAAGATGCTCCAGATCCTAGAGATGAATCTGTTCCTGGATGCTCAAAAGATATCCGTGAGTCAATTACCGTAACACAATGCTCACAAAGCAACCGTATGTTAACTACTGAAATCGATAATTCTTGAACCGACTCATCATCTTCAAACAAGACGCATGTTAAACGTCAGAAATACAAAAGTAGATCATACGAAAGCATAGTAATGAAATATGCTTACAAAATGAAAGAAACTTATGAGAAGTCAAGAAAAAGTTATGACACAAACAAAAGAATACATGTCAAAATTAATGGAATCGGAAAAAGAAATAATAGACAAAATGTTGGACAATAATAGAATTATACTAAAAGGAACAACCAACCAACTTTTATATGGATTACAAGATATATTTGGTGTAGCTACTTCTACTCGAACCGTTAATACATCTCAAATAGTTCCTTCCATTGTGCCATCTTTTAATGAAGCAATGCCATATTCATATCCAAAAGACGACTTACAACATTTCCAGTTTTCTGTTACTCTACCTAAAGTCTTAATAAATTTGAAACGTTCAGTAAGTGCAAATGAAGAGATTCAAAGGGTAAAGATACAAAAATTGAATAATTACAGTAATATTAAGTAGAAAAGAGGAATCAATCACAAAATATACAATTACAAGTACAGATATAGATGACAAAATACAATAAAAAAAGAAAAATACTAAGCGGGATAAAATTTATACGAAGAAATAATTAAGATTATGAAGGAAATGTGGATTAATATAAGTTCTATAAAAGTAATGGAAATTATTTTTATTTTTTGTTTTATTATAATAAGAAATGTTCACGCGCGGAATTGATTAGCGCGATGAACTGACGCTGATATCGCTCAGAGAGAGCGAGAGGTGAGCGACGGAAAAACGTTGAGATTTAAACGGCGAAGAATTGTGTAAGATCGAAAAGGATGGAGCGTGTTGTTTTGTGTGGCGAGTAAATAGAAGACAAAGCGAGTGAAAGAAAGAGAGAGAGTGAGAGTGAGGAAGCGAGAGAAGAGAATGCGTGAACCGCTAGATATTCGTTTTAAATGTAATGTTTTATTTATTAAAACTCCATTAAATTCTATGCGGTTGAATCGCTCTATTTATATGATCGTTATCGCGAATTAGAGGCTGGCGAACAACGAGCGTTTGAACGCGGCCGTTATCGTGAGCCGCGGATGACACCAGCCTTTTCTGTCAATGTCGAGCGTTAAACGTTTGAAGTTCCAAATTCGCACAATAGATTAAACTGCGACTGAACCGCTTCTCGGTAATGAATTGATACACTGAGAAATCGTTTCTGATCGCCACTTGGCTCTCGCACTTATACTCGCGGATAGTCAATCGATCTCGAACCTTCCCTTTATAATCACTCGCTTTTTACAGATTACGTGCTTTTCGCTCGATAATTCTCGGAAGAAGATCAACCGGGCCTTATCGATCGTTCTCAGAAAACCTCGAGAAGAATCTTCGGTAAAGGAGGGAGAAACTCGAGTTGCGCGGTGCCTTCTTTTTCGTGAGCGTCGACCAGGCTCGTAACATATAAGTATTATGGTCCAACGAAAGACGATTACGCGAGCACATGAGATTACATATAAACAAATTAGCTTTCTTACGAGTGGACAATTCTTAATAGTAAAAATAAACATAAATTTTCTTGCAAACTTAAACAAGAAATGTTATTTAAGAAATTATAAACGTTTAGTTTTGTTTTGTGTTGAACAAATCAGATACTATCTGGTTATATGACTCGTACTTAAATTTTATTTTGTGTTAAATAGTTTTAAAACTGACTATTATAAAATTTGCGTAAATATATATATATATATATATATATATATTCTTTAAATGTTATCAATATCTTATAAATTTTTAAAGAATGAATAAAGTATATTTATATGAAATATTCTTTGTATTTTATTTAATTACAATAATGATGAATAATGATGAATAATAATACAAATTAATATAATTACAATAATAATAAATAATACTTTATTAGGAAAAAACGGGCTAAATAAGAGCCTAGTGCGGAAATCGGTGCGCAAATTTAATGTTTGGAACGTTTATTTATTTTGTACTGTGACCGTGATTATTTTTGGAGATAATTATAAATATAATTAGTTAAAGGGTCGATGTTAATGACTACCGGCACACCTTCGGCGCGATGTACGTAAACCGAACGGCAAATGAAGCAAAACAATTATACAATAAGTTGGGCGCCAGGCGCGAAAATTCGCGCCGTCGAAAACAAACCTTACGAAAATTACTAATTTGGCATCAGTCGTAAATCGCGACGGACACTACGCGGCTATTCAGTCAACGGAATTGGTAGAGGGGGTGGTCCTTGCGGGTGGGACGGGAGAGAATCGAGATAGGCGCTAATAAATTACACAGAGAGATTGATATGGAAGAATATAATATATAACAAATCGTATTTGAGAAAGTAATTATAAGGGAACTGAGAATGACAGAGAAAATATTCTTGAAAAGATTTTGACGAAAAGAATTATTGAAGTGAAAAGATATGGAAAGAGAATAATATAAAAGAAATAATAATAATAGATACAGTTCGTAATATTATGGCCAGCTGTTTGTCGGCCGAAAGGCTTCTCGCGATCGAGCGCAAGGGTATCGAATTTCACGCGCGAGCCGAAAGTCAATTCTCCGGCGAAGAGTTTTACCGCGACTCGAGGCTTATCCGGGCCTCAGCAGCGAGGAAAATTCCGTCGTAAGCCGACAATTAACTTGCGCTCGCCCGCGTGTAATTATCGAATTCTCACAAAGTCAAACAAGAGATATAAATAGGCGCTTAGAGCAGCCGTATACGCCGCGACAATAATATTGGTCGATATATTCAATCAATATCGCGGTACGACTCGTATTACTGATCGGAACTATACGCTGAATGAACTGCCTTTACAACAGCGACGAACGTTTCAATCTAATAACGCGATAAATAACAATATCCCGAATTTACACAATAATTCGGAAGCGACTAAATAAGATATTAACTTTTACGCGACACATATAATTCCGTTACTGCACAATACGAAACGAACATACAATTTTACAGGCGCGTAATATACAAGGCGGTTACGTGTACGAGCTCATTAATATCAAGATCACACACGATAGCGAAAAAGAACAATTAAATAATTAACAAGACGCAAAAATATTGACGCAAAAATATTGACTGTCGGCGGCAAATGATCTCGCGAGAGAGAGTACTCACGCGGATCCGTCGGCTCGGATGAGTCGTTTCGCCGATCTACTGCGCAATAACTCGAAATAACTAAAATCGTGTAAAATAACGATACAAAAACCTTACTTACGACAGCGATGACTACTGGGCGCGACTCATCCGAACCTTACTCGAAATTTTGGCAGCTTTACATGTAGTCGACGTCAGTCTCACCGGCAGGAACTCTCGAAATCTCCTTCTTAGCTCCTAGAGAAAAGGGCCTCCGCTCCATTCGCTCGCTCGCCGAACAGTGACGAACGGAAGGCCCGCAGGAGACACGCCGGTACATTAATATGTAATAAGGCCACGTGTAGCGCTTCCGAATTACGCAGGGCCGTGGCGCGGCCTTGCGGGTCCTTGCGGCCTTCGCGCTTCTAATCTCCGGCCCCCGTCTCCCTTCGCTCGCTTCTTATTAATTTCCGGCCTCGGAAAGCACTAATTGCGGCAGCGTAGGGTTGCATCCGGCCCTCCTTACTCTTTATTAGTGGATGTATCGGCGATCGATTTCCTCTTCGATCGAGCTTTATCTCGCAAAGAAATTCGGGCCCGCGCTGTGGATACAGTGCCGTAGCTCCTCCTCGGGGCTCTCGCGCTCCTTGCGCTTGAGTGGCCTTCCCCTCGATTGCTTCCTTCGTGCCTGTGAAGCGTAATTATTAAACACAAAGGGCGGCAGCTTCGATTCGTTTGTTAATTGCAGTAATTCGGATTATTATTTAGTTATTCTTACCGGGCGTGCTCCCTTTTTCGGTGCCGGCCTCCCTGCGTCCTCGACGTTAACGTTGCTCTTCTGGTCGTTCGCCGGATGAGATCCCGTCGACCGCATGATTGCCACCGTCATTATGCTAATTCTCGCCAAATACGCTAGCTGAAACGCTAACAGAAAATGTACGACAACTGCGGGATCGCGTCCGATCCCGCGCTCAGACCGCGCTCTCTCTCCCTAAATCGAGAGAGCGGAGGCCCGCGCGACCGATCCCGGCCGGGCTTATCAGCCCTTGTGACGGACGTACAAAACGTCACGTCACAGTACGTTTCGGTCCTGTGCTTTGGACCATCTTCAGCATTTATTAATTATTACAAATCAAATGTCGTGAGCTGATAATAATTGAGAAGAAATTTACATATAAAAAAAATTGTTTTACATATGTACATACGTATGTATTATCCTTAAATCATGTAGATATCATGGCGCATAGTAACATCTCCGACTAATTATAAAACGAATAAAGTCAGATTCCGGTTCCTGCCGTGAAGGACGCATTCGGCTGAATTGAGGGTGTTGCAACCATAAAAATTGAATGCTCGAATTTATGTGGTGTACGGCGATGTAATTGAACGGATAAATTGTGGGACTTCTTTAGTCGGACGATATACCTTGAGCCATGAGAATAAAACAGTAACTGTCAAATGTTTTTGATGATAGATCTCATCGACACATGTGACATTGTGTGGTATTGTAGGACGCAAACAAACGATTAGACAATAAGCGTAAACATAAGACAATTCGATATTTTTTGGAGATTATAGAGTCATATTTTAGCCTTATTGTTTTTAAGTATAACGTAAATATATTAAATCGATTTAAGCTTTTTTCGACGGATTCTCTACTCACTCATTAGGTGCAATAAAGATAATTTTGAGTAAATGATTGGGATGATATAAATTAAATTAAATAAAAGAATGTGGTAAGGAAAAAATGTTTGTTTTAAAATGTAGTCAATAGAATAAAATGATGTAATAAAAGTAGTTTAAATCAATAATTTAGTAAATTAAAAAGTTGCATAATTAAATAAGGTGAATAAAATAATGCAAATTAAGTCAAGTCAATTAAATATAATAAATTGATAAATTAAAATTAAAATTAAATAACGAATAAATTAAAATTAAAATAAAAGAAATAAAAAATATAAATTAAATTAAAATAAAGAATGGCATAAGTCAAGTTGGATAAAGGAGAGTAGTTAATTGAGAGAAATAATCCATCGGATTAGTTTAAATTTTTGGTAGATTCTCCACCAACGTGAGATATGCATGATGTAAGTTCTCCGTGTCGGTTTGTAGATTTAGACTGTTGGTTTGTCGCGTTATGAATATCATTTCCGACATCAAGCGCTTTCTATATATGCGTTCTTCATCCAACACTTCCACCTTATCCCAGGCAAATTCGTGATTGTTAAACCTATGGTCCGTGATGACAGAATGTTGGTTTGTGTTTCTTCTTATGTGGTTTCGGTGTTCAGCAATGCGTGTTTTTAAAAGTCTGGTGGTTTGTCCGACGTACGAGACATTGCAGTCGTTACATGAGATTTTATATACAACATTGTTTCGCATTTCTGTCGGTAAATTGTCTTTCTGCACGCGAATGAACTGTCTCAATTTATTTATGCTTGTGTATGACAGTTTAGTGTCTAAATCACGAACCACAGGCTTAAAACGTTCGGAGAATGTTTGAACGTACGGAATATTAAAATTAGATATGTTACTGTTGATATGTTTGTTTCATTGGTTGTGAGCGTTGATTTTACAGTGTCATTATTTTTTGATTTTGAAGACAATAATGTTTTTAATCGTGCTTGTATAGTTGAGAAGATAAAAGATAGTGGGTATCCGTTGGTGAGTAGTGTGTTAACAATAAATTCGAGATTTTTTTGGTGGAAGCGTGGGTGGGAGAGCCGGAACGCTCTGTTGGTGAGGCCTATTATTGTGCCTTTTTTGTGGCAGAGAGGGTGTCGAGACTCATAATGTAAGTATCGGCCCGAAAAGGTGGGTTTGTGATACCAGTCGAAATGGATAAAATTATTTTCAATGATGAAAATTATATCTAAGAAATTCAATCGGTTGTCGGTATCTTCCTTGATGGTGAACTGTAACCTTGGATGGAATGAATTAAACATTTGTAATACTGTGTTAAACATGGAGGGGGTGAGGCCGCCAACACGATGTCGTCAACGTATCTAAAATAAAACGGAAAATCAACAGGTAGAGTTTCGATCGCTCTCATCTCCAAATCTTGAAGCGTGATGTCGGCAATAATCGGAGAAAGTGGGGAGCCCATTGGTGTGCCGAATGTTTGTCGATATGTTATGTCATTAAAAGTGAAAAGAGTGGAATCAAGAACAAACCGGACTGCATCGAGGAATTCTTCGCGTGGTATGCCACAATTTTCACCAATATAATTCCATCTGTTGTTAATACTGTCCATCGCCAATTCTATGGGAACGTTGGTAAATAATGAAATCACGTCTAGTGAAATCAATTTGAAGCTATCGTGTATGAATATATTAGATAGTTGTTTGACCAAATGGAAGCTATTGGTTATGTGACTGGCATGGAATTGGAAGTGTTGGTATGGAATTGTGAATTATCTTGTGCAAAAATGTGGCTAGTTGATAAAGCGGTGTGTTAGTTGACGAGACTATTACTCTGAGGGGGCAGCCCGTTTTGTGGATCTTTGGCACACCATAAGCTCTAGGCAACACACCATCAGTGCAGTTCATTTTTTTGTATTTTTTATCACTGATATACTCACGTTTTTTTCATCTCATGAGCAAATCGTGTAGATTTCTGATAATTTTTTTTGTAGGATCTTTATGAACTATATTGTATGTGGTAGTGTCATCGAGAAGCGAGGTCATTTTTTCAAGATAATCGTTCTTGTTTAACGCTACTGTCGCATTACCTTTGTCTGCTCTTGTGAAAATTATGTCCGGGTGATCACTAATAAGTTTCCGTGTGGTCAACGACGCGTTGATAAGCTGTCTGTCAAGTGTTGTATATTTGAAGGAGTAATTAGAGAGGTTGTTTAAAATTGATAAAATTCTGTTACGGACAGATAGTCGGAAGTGTGAGGGGAGTCTTTCAATATTAAAGTCCACGCATTTGATGAACTCTGTGGTGATTTTTTCTTTGTTAATTGTAGGCAAACAAAAGTTCTCTCCTAATTGCAATAATCCTTGCACTTCTGTGGGGATCTATGTGGAAGTCAAATCGACAAACCACCGTTCATTAATGTGTAGAGGAGAGGAAAAAGGGTCTTGGAATGAGGAAGGGTTAAGCGTTATTTGGAAGTTATTGGAAGGGGAAGGGGAAGTGCTTGAGGAGGAGGTGAGTTCGTTAGCTTCCGTGTAGCAATGGGATGAGCTATTGGAGTAGTTTATTTGACGAATATTTTTCCTTGCGATGTTTTTTTGCTTATTTAGTAACCAATCAAATTTCTTTTCCAATCTGTCACGTTCACTCATGAAATGGAGGTGGAAAGATCTGTTCTGTGAGTTGAAAAACTCATTACAAAGCGCAATCGGTAATGTGTATGTGATTATGCGTACCAACTTATAAGAACGTGTGTTTATCATGCACAGTTACTGTTTTATTTTTGTGGCTCAAGGTCCGACTAAAGAAGTAAGTCCCACAATTTAACCGTTCAATTACATCGCCGTACACCACATAAATTCGAGCATTCAATTAAGGTATTATGGTTGCAACACCCTTAATTTAGCCGAATGCGTCCTTCACGGCAGGAACCGGAATCAGACTTTATTCATTTTATAATTAGTCGGAGATGTTACTATGCGTTATGATATTTACATGATTTAAGGATAATACGTATGTATGTAAAACAATTTTTTTATATGTAAATTTTTTTTCAATTATTATCAGCTCACGACATTTGATTTGTAATAATTAATAGATGCTGAAGATTGTCCAAAGCACAGGACCGAAACGTACAAAATAAATAAACGTTCCAAACATTAAATTTGCGCGCCGATTTTCGTGCTAGGCTCTTATTTAGCCCGTTTTTTTAAAATATTGTTCAATATTAGAGCCTTCATCTTTAACAAATAATACTTTGTTCAATTTTATTAATTTAATTTTAATACACTTTTTGTATTCTGTAATTAACTTTTAAAATAATTTCTGACTTATACTTGGTTTTGCAATGTAGTAATTTAATGTAGAAATGTTCTTCGCAATTCAAAGTTTTCAGCCAAATAATCTTTTAATATATCTTGAATCAAACTTCTATTGAAATTATTTAAATCACGTACTCTTATTGATTATGGTTGCTGAAATTGTAATTTTATTTCCTGTACTACATTTTTCCATGCATTAATATATCTTTCATTATTCGCTTCCAAAATATTATGGAGAATACAACAAGCTGATATTATATTTTACACGTAAGAATAATGAACATCGTTTCGTTTGAGAAGTCTCCTCCATCTTGCTTTTAATCTTCCAAAAGCTATTTCTACGCATACATGCCCAGAATTTAGATACACATTAAAAGACTCTTCCATAGGTGTTAGTTGAGTATTCTTCGTGTATCCTTTTATGAGCTATTCAAGCAATGGATATGCAGGATCTCCGATTATTAGGTATGATATTGGCGTATTTAACACTATTTTAGTTCGCTGTAATAAACGTTAAATAATTAGGTAAATCTTTACATTAACGTCATCCCCTCCGATTTGCCTCAAAATTTACACAGAGCTTCCTTTTGGTTTACAATTAAGATTTATGATAGTTTTAAGCCAAGGAAACAATATGTTGTTGTTGGGAAAAATCGTGAAGTGCGCGCTTCAAGTGCTATACTTTACATATATTTTACAACGCGAAGCGAAGTCTACCCCACAATTCTTGTGTGGATTGGAAAGTGTTTGCGTGGACGCAGTGGGTTCCGCCCCCCCTACGGGAGATCATACTTCCGGAAGATATAACCTAACCCAAACCTATTTCTGATTTAAAACTAAAATTTGGTTTGGGTTAGGTTATATCTTCCGAAAGTGGAGCCCCCCGTAGGGGGCGGTGGCGGGAATCACTTCCGCTTCTCCCACGATGCAAGGCCGGCCAACTTCGAAATCCCAGCAAAACAAGGATACAAGATAGCATTTATAAAATTTGCGCAATTGGATTTCCCTCTCAATCTACTGTCCAGCCCACGTGAGCGTCGTGAGACAAGTCAGTCATCTATAATTGCGTTCGCTATCTCGATGGAGCTCCTTAGAGCTATTAGCGAGATAGTGAGCCAGTCCGTCTTTCTAATTTAGAGCTGCTTGAGTTCCGCTATCGTAGCAGCTGGCAGCGCTCCTCTGGAGCTCACCACAATAGGCACTACCCTTGCCTCTGGAACATTGAGATTCCTTTTTAGCTTGTTTGCTTTGTTGCTATATTTGTCGATTTTTTCTTTTGCTGCTTCGACAAGAAAATTCTAGTTTTCGTACTGGACTGTGACATCGAGTACGATGACCCGCTCCTCATTCGTGATGACGAGATCGGGTTTAAATCTCTTGCCGTTGTACTCAACTGTGGGTTTCACCAAGATCCTATTAGTTGCAAGTCGGTCTTTTAGAAGGTCGACAATTTCGTTATGACGCTTGATGCGTTTAGCCTTAGTTGTTATACATTAGCCAAGAATGTGATCTAATGTTTCATCTGTATTGCTGCAGGCTCTGCAGATTGGGACTATATCGTCGTGCGCTTTCCTCATGGTTGTTCGAGTAGGATAAGTATTAGTACACAGCTTAATTGTGTCTATAAGGCGCAACGATCGTAATAGATTGTTACGAGAAAGCCATGCATTACTGAGTGGTTCTTGGGCGAAGTCCTCAACTCCTTGCTCTTGTGTTATTAGTTGGGACCACTCCTTTTTATATTTCTGTTTAATTTGTCTCTTTTTCCTCGATTTGCTTACTGGTCGCCGGCCAAGGTAGACGCAGTGCAGCAGCATAGGTACCATATACTTTATTGGACCTTTCGTTTAGTATTGCATTCCGAACGATTATATCGTTTGAATGAGCGGCTTTTGTCGCGTTTCTTAGCGCTGCTAAATAGACCATGGGATAGGTCTCAAGGACACAATCCTTCTTGTTTTTTTGGTAGGTACAGGAAGGCACTATTGGTAGTTTCGTGCAGATGTAAAATGTGTTTAACACCGCTCCTTATAATCGAGTCGATGTTTCGTAATGTTTCCTTTGGTGGCGGACACATCACCAACCCGTACGTAAACCTGGGCAACAGGTAGGTGCGCAGCAGAGTTAATTTCTGCATTGGTTTGATAGGGAGCGTCTTCACCCTATCTATTAGATCTTGTATGGTATTGAGTTCTATGCCTTCTATTAGACCTTTCCAAGGTGTGGCTGAGACACCTAGGTATTTGAAGGCCTTGTCTGGTTCTCCGTATAAGATCGGAATTCCTCCCACGACCATTTCTGGGTCCTTAACGTATTAGGTTTTCAATCTGGGCATGTATTGGAAGGCAAAGCATTTCTCGATAGAAAGCGCCATACCTCGTTTTCTCAATTCCGTATAGACCATCTTAATGTGACCGATGGCTGTTTCTCGGTCTTTCGCCAAAAGGATCATGTCGTCGGCAAACGCCATTGCTGCCAGATTATTTCCTTCGACTTGGATTCCCGAGGAAGCATCTTGAACTATTTGAATAATTGGTTCGATTACCAAATTGAACAGCAGTGGTGATAACGGGTCACCCTGCTTGACACCTCTCTTTAGTTCAATTGGCACTTCGCCGTCTTTGGTTTTGATGATGGTTTCACAACCGTTATACATATTGATTATGTAATTCGCCACTAGGGGCGGGATACCTTTTCATTTCAGTCCCAGATTGATTGCTTGATGTGGGACGGTATCAAATGCTTTAGAAATGTCTAGAACGGTGAAAACGCCACCTGAGGCCTTGGCTTCGCTGACCGCTGCACTGAGCAGTCGGGTATTCGCAAAGCAGCCATTTTTGCTTGTGAATCCCTTTTGCCTCTGCGTTTGTTGCATTACTCCGCGTATGATCTAGTAAAGAGGAAAAGACTCTGCCAATTATTGAGGATATTGTGATTGGTCTCCAGTTTTTGACCTCGGCGGGATCTTTGCCCCCTTTAGGTATAAGAGTGGTTCTGTTCTGTTTCCAGGCCACTGGGTATATCCCTTTAAGGAGCAGGAGATTGAACAATTTAGCCAAAACGGTGTTGGTGCCCTTATCTTTTAAGTTGGCCTTTTTGATTTTATCGATGCCGGCCGCCGACGAATTGGCAATACATTTAATTTTGCTTTTTACCTCCAAAGATGTTATCGGGAGGAGAATTCTCTCTGCAGGAATTTCAGTAGCCGTGTAGCGTACTGGTTCCTGCTGGGGGCCCGGCGTGCCCCAGAAGCCGATATACAGCTCAGAGAGCTGTATATCGGCCTCTGGAGCTTGTTTTGGCTGTTTCTGGCTGTAAACGCATTTGCAATATTGATAGGTCGTTGGCGGCCACAGCGTCGGCCAACTTTTTTGGGCAATTGTTCATTAGTTCCTGACATTTTACAAATGCGAAACGCCTTTTGTCCACCCTGTTTGGTGGCCTAGTTTTGTTACTCCTGCTTTTATGAGTCATTTGACTCTTGGAGCTCCTGCATACTCCATTGTTTATGGGCTTATCGCGCCTGGTCAGCTCTTCAGCCAACTCATCGCACAGCGAGTCAATCTTGTTTATTGTCGTTTCCCTACCAGCTAAATCGACTATTCTTGCGGCCAAGGCCTTTCACTCATTAGATATGTCATGTTCTACCTTAATTTCCGAAGACAGGGCGTCTTTCCAATTCTCGCAGTTTGAGGAGGGTCCCTGTTCTGATGGCCATAGTGCCATGGCTCGAGATGTGGATGGCGCGTGGTCACGGCAGTGTGTCGTTCCACCTGTCTCAGCTAATGACGGGGCACGGCTGCTTTGCCAAGTTCTTACACCGGATCGGTAAGCGGATGACTCGCGACTGTGATTTCTGCGGCGAGGAGGATGATGCATTGCACACCCTGCGAGAATGCTCAGCATGGGACACCGATAGGCTCGACTTGAAAAGCAAATTGGGACTGCAGAGAGACTTTATGCTCGCCGATATTGTGGAAGCCATAGTCATCTCGAGGGAAAATTGAATGGCCTTCTCCACCTTTGCGGAAAAGATTTTGCGAGAGAAAGAGGAAGAGGAGAGGCGTCGCGAGCGGGCGATTTCGACCAACCCATCCTTCGGGGATGAAGATCCGGACTGAGGATGTACAGTATTTTCAGTACACGAATATCTCTGTCTTGGATTGTTTTGTTCATATTTATTCATTTCATTTTATTTTACTTCATTTTCATTTCACATGTTTACGTTCTTGTTCATTCTTCATGATCATTTTTCTCACACTCACACCATATTTTTTCTCATAGTCATTTATGCTTGTCTGTATAAGTATGAGTGATGAATGGACGAGTGAGCGGGAGGGATTATGGATTGCCAGAGTTGGGCCCCATTAGTGGGATTGTCCATGGTCGCTTGCTGCAAGTATGTGCCGTCTATCCGTGTTGATGTTGGGATGGCATCCTTCCTCAATCTCGGGGTTAAGAAATTAGATAAGGGGGGTTTTTTCTTTTTTAAGGGTTTAAGGGGATCTTCGCGCTTCTATTTTACCGACCGAAACGATTATATTTTCCTATATCGAAAACTTTTTATTGGTTTAATAGAATAAAAAAAGCTTTTCCACGATTAAAGTAAATATAAGAATGAAGTCTGAAGCGGTCCGATTTTGTGGTAAAACGACAAAAAATTAGAAAATTCGAGTTTTTGACAGTTTCGAGATGAACTTCTCGTGACAGCTCACAACAACATTTGCTTAATGTAAAAGTTTTACAATTTGTACGTACAAAATAAGAGTACTCCAGACTAATGATTGCATGAAGGAGTATCAGTGAAGTTACAGAAATGAGTTTAGAAGTCTAATAAAAAAGATCTCGATATAGGAAAATTTCATTCATGTGTGTGTGTGTGCGAGATGAGGCCGAAAAATAAAATAGAGCATGAAATTAGTTGCGTGATATCACGATAGGGAGAGCTGCAATTTGTGCATATATATACAGGGTGACCCATTTTAACTTAGGCAGCCAAATAACTCGAAAAATAAGCACACTACGAAAAAATGTTTAGAATCAAAATTTCGTCATTTCGAGGGGGACGTACAATGACGTTAAAATG
>CAXASD010000021.1:0-5000 GCA_963971435.1 Lasius platythorax | reverse complement strand
TGCATTCTATATAATTTCATCAAAGTTATCTGCTCACAGTAATAAATCATAGTACATGTTATGGCCGCGATTTGTGTAGAGTTAGATAAAATTTATTATTCGAGAGGCACATTGCTACAAATATTATATGATAATTTACTATATGAAATGTATTGATTATATGAAAAAGTTTGCTCGTAACAATTGAAGTATTATATATTGATATCTGATATTTCATTATAAGATAGGAAAAGCATGTGTGTAGTGAATTATCTTATGCCTGGCCAAAGTATTATTATTGATAAATACAATGCAATTAGTTTTATTTAAAAAAATGATAATTTGTTAGCGAAGCGTATAAAAAGCAATTTCTTTTTTTTTATTGTATATTGAAATATATTATTCTTGGGAAGATATTATCTCTGTACGTATGATACTAATATAAATGTATAAATAAAAAGCAAGAGATTCTTAGAACACTTTATCGATTTCAGATATAAATAAAATATGAAATATACGAAAATATATTCTTCATCAAATGTCTAAATCTTACAGAATCATATATATTATATACTGATATCTTATTATGAAGTATTGAACAAGTGTTATCAAATAAAATGTAATCTGAGTAGCAATCATGTAACTTTTCTCTAAAGTGAAAACGTGAAAGGTGAAAAATTTCGCCATGATTCCATCAATCATGCATTGATTTCAATGGTGAAATTTTTCACTTTTCACGTTTTCACTTTAGAGAAAAGTAACATGATCGTTACTCAGATTACATACAGATTTTATTTGATAACACATATTCAATACTTCATAATTAGACATCAGTATAATATATATGATTCTGTAAGATTTAGACATTTGATAAAAAATATATTTTCGTATATTTCATATTTTTTTATATCTGAAATCGATAAAGTGCTCTAAGAATCTCTTGCTTTTTATTTATACAGTTATATTAGTATTATACGTACAGAAATAATATCTTCCCAAGAATAATATAATTCAATATACAATAAAAAAAAGGAAATTGCTTTTTATACGCTTTGCTAACAAATTATCATTTTTTAAAATAAAACTAATTGCATTGTATTTATCAATAATAATACTTTGGCCAGGCATAAGATAATTCACTACACACATGCTTTTCCTATCTTATAATAAAATATCAGATATCAATATATAATACTTCAAATTGTTACGAGCAAACTTTTTCATATAATCAATACATTTCATATAGTAAATTATCATATAATATTTGTAGCAATGTGCCTCTCGAATAATAAATTTTATTTAACTCTACACAAATCGCAACCATAACGTACTATGATTTATTACTGTGAGCAGATAACTTTGATGAAATTATATAGAATGCAAGACAAATCTAACAACTGGTCCTGGTGTAATTGTCATTGCTATGATTGACTCAAAAAGTAAAGTAAAAAATGTAGAATTATATGCAAATTTTCTATATGTTTCTTTTAACTTTTATATACCTAGTTGTATATAAAAGGTAAAAGAAATATATAGAAAATATAATCGAATAATTTATATTTTTTCTTTTATTTTTTTAATTAATCATATCAATGACGATTTTATAACTAAAAATTAATGAAAAATTTAAAATAAAGAAAAAAAAATAGTTGAAAATAATACAAAAAAAAATTGTTGGACTTTTCACCACTGTGCAGGCATATATCCTGCCGCTGGTGCAATCGCGTATCCTGGTGCTGTCGGCGGTGCGGCCACGTATGCTGGTGCTGTCGGCGGTGCGGTCACGTATCCTGGTGCTGTCGGCGGTACGGCCACGTATCCTGGTGCTGCCGGCGGTGCGGGCACGTATCCTGGTGCTGCCAGCGGTGCGGGCACGTAAGCTGGTGCTGCCGGCGGTGCGGGCACGTAAGCTGGTGCTACCGGCGGTGCGAGCATGTATCCTGATACTGCCGGTGGTGCGGGCACATATCCTGGTGCTGCCGCCGGTACGGATACGTATCCTGGTGCTGCTGGTGGTGCGGGCACATATCCTGGTGCTGCCGGTGGTGCGGGCACATATCCTGGTACTGTTGGTAGTGCGTGCACATATTCCGGTGCGGCGGGCGCAATAAACGTACCGCGCCGTTCGGCGTATCTTCTCTGCCGCGCTCGCTCCTTCATCACCGCCTTGCGTACGGCATTATTAATTCGTTGTAAAAAAGATATATATAAAGAAAAAGTATACATTATCGAAAAAATTGCTTCCGTCTTCTTACGTTTCGGTTCTAGTATTTTATTGTAACAGACACACGCACGCAATTGACACAATGTATTAGATGTGTATACATATATGTATATACACACACACATACACACACATTGTGTCAATTGCTTGCGTGTTTGTTACAATAAAATACCAGGATCGAAACATAGAAAATAGAGGCAATTTTTCCGATAATATTTCTATTATTATATAATACATTTCTTTTTTCATAATACTCCCAAATGTATAAAATAAAATCTTTGACAAAGATAATATAAAGGATAGATCAAGTATTTAGATCATGTACATTTCGTTCCTGATACTTGATGTTGATTCGACATCAGGATCGAATCGTAATCATCTGAATAATTGATTTACCCTTTACATTATTTTTGTCTGAGCCTTTATTTTATATATTGATATTTGAAAGAAGAAATACATATTATCGGAAAATAATTTGACTAACCTTTTTTATAATTTCCGCTGACGTGTTCGCCGGTAACGGCGCCGTCGCCATCCTCGCGTCCGCTGGTAGTGGCACCGTCGCCACCCACATATCAGCTGGTAGCGGCGCCGTCGCTGTCCTCGTGTTCGCCGGTAGCAACGCCGTCGCCATCATCGCGTCCGCTGGTAGCGGCGCCGTCGTCGTCCTCGCGTCCGCTGGTAGCGGCGCCGTCGCCGTCCTCGCGTCCGCTGGTAGCGGCGCCGTCGTCATCATCGCGTCCGCTGATGACGACGGCATCGTCATCCTCGCGTTCGTTGATGACGACGCCGTCGTCATCCTCGCATCTGTCGATGACGACGACGTCGCCTTCCTCGCGTCCGCTGGTAGTGGCGCCGTCACCGTCGCCACCTTCGTAGACGTTGGTGACGCGCCATCACCGTCGTCTTCCGTCTTGGGATGATATATCCATCATTTTTTGCTGAAATAAAAAATATTCCAATTATATTTATATATAAAAAATATATAATTTAATTCTTAATATTGCCAGTCATTAATTAACGGGATAAATAATTTGGACGACCAATACTGGCTAAGTTATCATTTAATGTAACACGACGTTTCGACCATGGGTTTCGGTCCTTTTCAAGTGTACTATAAAAATTACAAAGGTTCAAATATGTTACAATTATACAAAAGTTAAATTCGATCTATAGTAATGCGCAACTAAATATGGAAGAGAAGTTAAATAATTGTTAGAATTTTTATCTTACGTTTAAAATTAGTGCTGTGCGAATGTCACATCTTGTCAATAGTAAGGTAGCCAACTAACTGGGAAGGGGACTAAACAACCTTTAATATATTGTCATAAACATTGCTTAGATTTTCTGTATCTTTTTGTAGGTTAATTGTGTTTTTAGTTTTTTTGATAAAAAACATTTCGGCTATTTCTCTCTTCTTCGTATGTTTCTCGCTATGTAATATCATCGGTTTAGCCCAGTCAAAATCATGATTAAAATCTAATTTATGTTTACTGATAACTGAATGATTAGACGCATGCAATTTAATATTATTAAAATGTTCTTTTACACGAGTATTTAGATATCTTTTTGTTTGGCCAATGTATGACTTAGTACAATTTTGGCAGTTTATTTTATATACTAAATTAGTTTTAACCTCGTTATTCAATCTGTCTTTGCCACGTTTAATTAAAGAATCCAATTTTTTTGGTATTGTATAGACGACATTAAAACCCAAATCATTAAGCGATCGACTAATGCCTTCACTAACATCTTCGACATAAGGTAAAGAAATAATAGAATCGATGTCAAATCGGTTTGTCGTACTATTAGTGTCGTCATTGTTTGCAGAATAATTGTCATTATTACGTTTTATTAAAATATTCATTCTCTTATCAACATAGTGTTTTATAGTCTGCTTTGGAAAACAATTATTTATTAGAATTCTTTCCACAGTTGAGATATTATCTTTATGGAATTGTTTATCTGATAGTAATATAGCATGGTCAACTAAGTTGTAAATGGTGTTAATTTTGTAATTAAAGGGATGGTTGGAGTAAAAATTTATGTATCTGTCAGAATTAGTTGGTTTTCTATACCAGTTAGTCAATAATTTACCATTACTTCTTATAACCGTGGTATTCAAAAAGTTGATACACGAGTTTGATTCCATCTCGTGTGTGAATTTTAAACGTTCATGATAGTTATTAAATGTCGTCAAAATTTCGTCTATCTTCGATCGCCCAACTACAGCAAAAATGTCGTCAACGTATCTATAAAAAACAGTTACCGAATCACCTAACAGTTTTAAGCAATGTGTTTCCAAATCGTCCATTACCAAATCTGCTAAAATTGGTGACAAAGGGGAACCCATCGGGCTGCCAAAAATTTGCTCATAAAACTGCCCATTAAAACTGAAACTCGTCGAGTCTAAAATCAATTCTTTAGGAATGTTGGTGAATAATGACGTGACGTCTAATGAAATTAGTAATTCATCATCATTAATAGCTGTGTTTTTGATCGTATTAGCAAAGGACCATCCATCTTTGATGTGAGACAGAGACCATGCTATATTACTATCAGATAAACAATTCCATAAAGATAATATCTCAACTGTGGAAAGAATTCTAATAAATAATTGTTTCCCAAAGCATACTATAAAACACTATGTTGATAAGAGAATGAATATTTTAATAAAACGTAATAATGACAATTATTCTGCAAACAATGACGACACTAATAGTACGACAAACCGATTTGACATCGATTCTATTATTTCTTTACCTTATGTCGAAGATGTTAGTGAAGGCATTAGTCG
>CAXASD010000020.1:0-34452 GCA_963971435.1 Lasius platythorax | reverse complement strand
GGATATTTTAATCACGTATTTATTCTACGGGGTGAGTAGGATGCACCGGGATGCGATGATTTGACGAGATCGCTCGTCAGCGGCAGAGATCTCTCTACCCGTGGATATACAATACAGGGTGTTTCTAAATAAGTGCGAAAAATTTTAGGAGATGATCAATTTAATAATCTGTGAGCTCGTGTTATAAAACTAATATATAGGTATAAAATAGACCTGTACCGAGCATATAATGATGTTTAACAATGAATTGAATTTATTAAAAATAAAAGATATACATGATTCGTTAGAACGGAACGTTTCGACACTTACTTGTGTCTCTTCAGCCGTAAATGAATGAGTACATTAACGTTGATGATAAATATGAATGTAGAATTATTAATAACAGTGGATCGCCGGATATTTGTTGCGCAATTTTGAGTTGACATGATGTGTGTTGTGTTTCTTATAATCACTCACCCTGTGTGGATTTTGCTGGTGAAAGTGTGTTATGTGTGTCGGTAACATCGTAGAAGTAGCTTGTACAAACTATAAAATTAGTGTGTGTATTGGTGCGATGTACGATTGCACTTTACAAAATAACTAAAGTAGCTCACCTTTGTTTGTAAAATTGTCGAAAATTAAAATTAAAATATAAAAGTTATAGTCATTTAATAAAACAGTTTAATATCCCTGCTTAAAAAGTCCAATAGAAAACGAATAAAATTTATAAGGATTCTCGAAAAATTGTATGATAATCTATGTGACCTATGTGAGAGGCCGTTTTCATAATGAAAGAACATTTATAAAAACAAATGTAATCTTTTAAGAAATTTTTCTAATGTGAATGAAACGACAGAGAATCAATAGTTTTATATAATAACTTCCAACACTTATGATTTTAAATGTTTTATAGTGCTACAGAAAGCTATCTTTATCTATCTGAAAAAAATGACATTTTATTTTATACGACATTAACAAAAAATTATTTATAATATTCTATCAGAGTTCGGTAAAACATTAATACGTATGATATTGAATCGGAAATTCACGACAGAGTTTATCATTTCTCGTGTGACTTATACAATTCTTATTTTACGTGTCTAGATATGAATCACACTTCTGCAAAACAATCGGACAACTTGCAAAATTATGTATAGATGTGCTATCGTTTTTCATGTGAAAAATACGAAAGTTAGTTTTATACGGAATTAGCTAAAGATTATTTATAAAATTCTATCGTAGCTATGTCAAACATTAATACGTATGATAGTGAATCGGAAATTCACGACAGAGTTTATCATTTCTCGTGTGACTTATACAATTCTTATTTTACGTGTCTAGATATATGAATCACGCTCTTGCAAAACAATCGGACAACTTGCAAAATTATTTATAGATGTGCTATCGTTTTCCATGTGAAAAATACGAAAGTTAGTTTTATACGGGATTATCGATAGGTTATTTATAAAATTCTATCATAGTTATGTCGAATATTTTAATACTCTTATCATGTTGTGTCCAAAATTTATGATTGAATCAATCATTTCTTAGATTTCTTATATTTCTCCGAAGAATACGAAGTTGATTCCGTTGACGTATCACAGAAAGATTAATTATCATATTCTAAAAAAACAGTTGCTTTTAAAAAAAATATGTACTTATGTAATTACGTATTGCAAATTTGTATAGATAGATAGATAGATAGATAGATAAAAAAGAATTTTTATAGATAAAGAATAAAATATAGAATCGGTATATGTTCTTATTTGTTGATACAAATAAACAACTTTATTAATTTTTAATGTTTACAGAGTGATATTTTTTGGCTAATATATTACAAATGGATTAATTATTGGATTTCAAAAATATTTGGAAGAGTACACACGTATATGTTATCTTTCACATCTATATACATTACTTTACATTTAATTGTATCCAAAGGTACAATCTTCACAAATTTGTTGTGTGTTCCTATTATTCCGTACGCGCATAATATGAGTAATATTAAGGATCGGCTCTACTTCATATTCTGTAACTGTCAGGTAACATTTATTTTTGAAATGAATGAAACTCGATATTTGAACTATAGCGGATGATTGCAGTTGAATGACAGTATCGTTAGTTTTTTTTTGGTCGTTCATACAAGGTGCTATGTAAAATCATATTTTTATATATACATCTAGCGAATATTTGAACGGTATCCTGATTATTTTCGGAAATAAGAGTTTTTTTAACAAAATTTTTTAACTCTTTAAAACCTAATTTTTCCTCTATTAGGACAGCACCGCATTCAGTAATATTGTGTTGCATTACTAATTGTCGAGGGTTAAATAAGCCTTTACAATAAAGTTCACATGTTTCCGCCTTATTATTATTTATTATTCTATTTTGAAATGTACTTCTTTGCAAAGTTTTCGTAGCAATTTGAAAAAGTAGTCCATTAGGACCATGGACATTTTGTTTCAAATAAAAAATACCATTTTCATACGGAAATGCGGAGGTAGCCCATAGTGGACTACTCATACGAACACTGAACTACATGTAATAATGAGTGAACATTGAAAGTCATGAAGCTTTTACCATATAAAATCTCAGTTTCTCCAACGAAACGTGTTAAATCAATTTTACATTGTTTTAAATCTTCTTCTAAAATATTTTGAGAAAGAAGAACATTAATACTTCGCACTAAAAGTATAAATGAAGCTAACGCATTATCGTCTAAAATGCCTGTGAGACATGGCACACTATAAAATAAAGTCCATGATCGCCATTCACTCGCTTTAAGTTTACCTTCTTTAAATGATCGCGGTAAACGATGTATTTCTTTCAGAGGCTTTATATTCAACAATCTTTTATCAACATTGTCCCTTTGTTTTCATAATAAATAAAATGGAGAACTAGGAGAATTCCACTCAGCCCACATTTGGCGCACAACTCCTAACTAACATTATGCCGTGCATATAGTCCACGGGGAATCCCCATACACAATCAAAATATTTCAATTCTGTCAAAATTGAAGGACCTTTAACACCATAAACTGGCCTTTGCATCCGCTTAATTTCTTGTATGTCTTTTAGATATTTTACATAGTTTCTTTGTGAATCGTTTTTTGTGAAAGGATATCGCATAGAACCATGTACATGCACACCATTTGCATAACACCAGCTACATCCAAAATAGCCGTTAAACTGATATCGATTTTGCATTATAGGGCGAGCGACTGAGTCTACTGATGCGCATAATGGCCGTAAAACAAATGTAATATTTTCATTGTTGCTATTCAATATAGTGATACCATTGTTCATTAATTTTTCTATCTGTTTAATAAAAATCTGTAGATACATGAAGTTAGCTTTAGGCTCACATTTAGACATCCATAAAGCTGCTAAGATTAAAGTTTGAAATCTGTATTTAGGCGGTATCTCATTTATTATTAATAACACGGGCCAAATACTGTTTTTATTACTTTTGAATACAGGAAAACCATCTGTATTAAAGTTAAAAGTTAAAACTATACATTTTTTATTCTGTGCAATATCCTTATACAAATGACTATCGTATACGTCCGAAATATTATTTGTTTCTTGTGATCTGGTGTTTACATTTGCCAAATTATTCATCACAATTTCTCGTATATTTTTATCTTCTAACAAGGCGCGAATTTGATATTTAACATTAATAGATAAAAAATAATTTGAAGAATTCGTCGAAATTTGATACCTTTCCTCACACTGACCACACGTAGCACTTTTATTATGACCAATATGATCTTTAGACAAAGGATTTAACAGTAAACTGTAACATTGTGTACAGTAAAATACATACAATATTTTATTCGCCGGCGGATTGTACCTTTTTGACATCGTATATTTAGTAATATTAATATGACTAAATTTTGGCCCAGCCAAAATTTTTACCAAATTTAGTAGAGCATGTCTGGATTCATCGGAATGATGATAACGTAAACATAAAGCTTGGATCATTATAAAAACTTGAGAAATCGACAAACCGGCAGCTTCGAACATGATAGCATCATCATTTATATAATAATTTATGTCTGGACTTTCAAACAAATCAAAATCATCTTCAGAAACAAAACCATCATTGTCGATTTCATCATTACAATTCACATCTGTATCAGATTCTTTGCAATAGTTATCGTCCTGTACAATTTCATTTAAACTGCCGATATTTTCATTTTCATTAGATGATGAAACATCAATTGCTGTTGTGTTTAACTCATCACTCTGTGAACTCTGAATTAAATCCGCCAATGTACCAGCTGTTTGCATATTTTGCATCGAAAGTATTGCATTTCCTGAATATTACATTGTTATTGTAAATGTAACTATATGGAATGGGTTGATTAAAAATATAATGAAACGTAAATAGACAGAAAATATTCCGTGTCATATAAATAAAACACATTCTTATATATTAAAAAATTATTACGTAATAAATAGAGAATAAAAAAACATGGAAAAAGTAACAGATGATGTTATAATAGATATAACATAGATAATCAGATATAATGTTTTGTAATTTTTTGAGAGAAAAAAATAGTCCTTTCAGTAACTTATTTCTTTATTATTATTATTATTATTTATTTAATAAAAAAATAGAAATGTCTAAAAACTAAACAAAGATGTTTTCGAATCACGGATAAATAACAAAATATTTAGTTGAAATATTTTTTGTCGAACTCATTTTGTCACAAATTTAAAATAAGTGTTATCTAAAAAAAGGTGAATATTTGATCTTGAAAAAAATCAGTAATATCGGGAGAAAAAAATGTTTAATAAATGCACTTAATTTACTTTTTAATAATACTTTGGACTTATATAAGTTTTATACATTTTAAACTAAAATTATAATTTTTTAGAGTGATCCGCCATTAATGGCGGATTTCATGTAAAATTGACCCAAATCTTCCGCAAACAGAGTTATAAAAAATTATAACAAATTACTAAAAATGTAATTCTAATGTCACACGAGCGGAGCCATAGCGTCAGAATATGGTGCATTTAAAATCAGAAAAGAACATATATTTTATCTTTTTATCTTCTTAATATTTTCACGATAGACCTCTGTCATTTCAGTTAAGCACAAGGGAATTTGAAGTTTTACAAAAGTTAAAAATCAGTTTAATTTTATAGAAAAACAAATGCAAATTTTGTTTCATAATTCTTACTTTATTGTAAAAAAAATAATTTTCTATTAAAAGGTCGCTACATTTCACTGAAAATAAAAAAATATGGCTTTTTCAAATAAATGCGATCGAAAAACCGCGGGCAAGCTATATTCGAATGTTCAGATTTGCGTTCAAAAATGTATAATTTTAATTGTGAATATATTGACATCCGAGATTAATTGCGGAGAACAATTTTAAAGATTCAAACTTTTTCTTGCAATATAAAGAAATCAATATTTTTGTAATTTCTACTATAAGGCATATCTAACAAATGACAAGTAAAAGTAAAAGTCTTAAAAAATAAATGTTTATATGCAGTATATATATATATATATATATATATATATATATATATATATATATATTGTATTAGATTATAGTATAGTATGTATACAGGGTGTCCCAGAATTCGCGGACACGGAATGCACAGCGTGATTGTCCGTGCCAGAAGAAGCAACTTTTTTCTTTGGCAAAATTGCGTCTGGACACTACTTTTTAAATGAGAGCAACTTTAATCTAACGAATGAGTGTTCTAGGTTACGCATGAATCAGGGGCGACGCGCGCACGGCGTGCGTGGCGCGTGAGAGTGTAGGTACGCTATCTTACTATTTCGCTAAAGATTTTATAAGAACTATGCATATCTAAATATCGCTATTTTGAATACAACTTACTTAATAAGGAAACATCTTCTAATTGATATCACCGATGCAAAGACTGAAAGTAAAATAAGTAGATTAGATGAATACACGTGAATAATTTTGAACCAAAATTATTGTTCCAACGTTTTAAAAATTTGTTGGCCCTGAAAAGGGCCGATTAAATGTTTTAAAGCATATGCTCAAAATGGAGACCTTCCATTTGTATACACATATTTGCTCTGCGGATAAGATTTTCTTGTGCATGTTGAACCATTTCCGGTGTGACGGTTGCTATTGCACAACGAAGCTGTTCTTCCAAATCTTCTAGTGTTTCCACAGGATTTCGGTAAATATAATTTTTTAAATGACCCCATAGGAAATAATCGAGTGGGTTTAAATCAGGCGATCTTGCGGGCCATGCGACCGGACCACCTCGGCCAATCCAAGAATTTGGAAAATTTATGTCGAGATAATGTCTCGCACGTCTACAATTATGAGGTGGTGCTCCATCATGTTGAAACCACATCGTTTCACGTATATGTAATGGTAAATCCTCCAATACATCCGGTAAGTTTTCAGTTCAAAATTCGACATAATTGTCGCCTCTCATTCTGTTCGGAAGAACGCATGGTCCAATTAGTTGATCGCCTATGATCCCGGCCCAAATATTTACTTTCCAGCGAACTTGGAAATTTCGTTCTCGAATTACAAACGGATTTTCCTCCGCTCCGTAATGCACATTATGTGCATTAAAAATTCTCTCACGTGTAAAGAGAGATTCATCGGTAAATAATATTCGAGTGCAAAATCTATCATCTCTGTTATGTTGACGCAACAACCAGCGACAAAATTCAATACGATGTTCTGCATCTTCTTCCTTTAATTGTTGTACCGTTGAGAAATGGTATGGATGCATACGTTCATCTTGCAAAACACGATGAACTGTGGATTACGATACATTCATTTGACGCGATATGGCACGAATGCTTATGCTTATGCCCGGCTCTTCTTCAATCATCTCCGAAATTTCTTCCTCTACAGCAATTGTACGTACGTTTCGTCCACGTCCAGCATCTTGCCGATGGATGATCGTGCTACCCGTTTCTCGCAATCGAATTTCTGCTCTTCTAATTACATTTGCGTTCGGATGACGTCTATGAGGATAATGTTCTGCATACCGTATAGCAGCAGCACCAGCCTGATTGTTACACTGGCCCAAAATTAGCAACATGTCGCAATATTCTCCATTTGTGTAATTCATCGTGATACACTTCTTTTCCGTATAATGCGAAGACATGTAAAACAAATGATCATCTTCTTTCAATGATTGTCACTTGAACATATGAATCCATACTATTTCTCAATGGTACAACAACTAAAGGAAGAAAATGCAGAACATCATATCGAATTTTGTCGCTGGTTGCGTCAACATAACATAACAAAGATGATAGATTTTGTACTCGAATATTATTTACTGATGAATCTCTCTTTACACATGAAGGAATTTTTAATGCACATAATGTGCATTACTGGGCGGAGGAAAATCCGTTTGTAGTTTGAGAACGAAATTTCTAAGTTCGGTGGAAAGTAAATATTTGGTAAATATAGGTGACCAACTAATTGGACCATGCATTCTTCCGAACAGAATGAGAGGCGACAATTATGTCGAATTTTTAACTGAAAACACCGGAGAATTTACCATTACATATCCGTGAAACGATGTGGTTTCAACATGATGGAGCACCACCTCATAATAATAAACGTGCGAGACACTATCTCGACATAAATTTTCCAAATTCTTGGATTGGGCGAGGTGGTCCGGTCCCATGACCCGCAAGATCGCATGATTTGAACCCACTCGATTATTTCCTATGGGATCATTTAAAAAATTATATTTACCGAAATCCTGTGAAAACACTAGAAGATTTGGAAGAACAGCTTCATTGTGCAATAGCAACAGTCACACTGGAAATGATCCAACATGCACAAGAAAATCTTATTCACAGAACAAATGTGTATACAAATGGAAGATCTGCATTTCGAACATATGCTTTAAAACATTTAATCGGCCCTTTTCAGGGCCAAGAAATTTTTAAAACGTCGGAACAATAATTTTGAATCAAAATTATTCACGTGTATTCATCTAATCTACTTATTTTACTTTTAGTCGTTGCTTCGGCGATATCAATTAGAAAATGTTTTCTTATTAAGTAAGATGTATTCAAAATAGAGATATTTAGATATCATGCATAGTTCTTCTAAAATCTTTAGCGAAATAGTAAAATAGCGTACATGCTCACGCGTCACGCACGCCGCCCCTGATTCAAGTGTAACCTAGAGCGCTCATTTGTTAGATTAAAGTTGCTCTCATTTATAAAGTAGTGTCCAGACGCAATTTTGCCAGAGGAAAAAGTTGCTTCTTCTGGCACGGACAATCACGCTGTGCATTCCGTGTCCGCGAATTCTGGGACACCCTGTATATATAATGTAATACGATAATTTATATATATGTATATTAACCTTCTTGAACGTGTTTCATTCATCGTTTATATGTTTGACGATTTACTTTCGCTGCTGTAAACCCTGGCTCCAAAAAAGCTTTGTAGCTCTTTCTTTTATTTGAATTTGACGTGCTACTATTCATTGTGTAACTATTTCGATTAAAGTTAAAATATAAAGAAGAACACTGTACATTTAATCCTCTGGACTCTGAAGCCGTGTTCGATGTTTTTCTCGCGCGATTACCTTTAATGGTTTTCAGCTAACAATCGCATGCGCAAACATTTGAAAATCGTCGGTAATTATCGGCTGCGGTCGGGGAGCACACGCGCGTTGTTAGCGCTATCAGCGCGACTTCGCATTTGTTTTTTTGGGA
This sequence comes from Lasius platythorax, assembly GCA_963971435.1. Lineage (NCBI taxonomy): Eukaryota > Metazoa > Arthropoda > Insecta > Hymenoptera > Formicidae > Lasius > Lasius platythorax. The sequence continues at coordinate 25,768 of CAXASD010000020.1, read as the reverse complement.
GGGGGGCGGGTACCGTCGACCGTCGACTAGTACTTCGTTCTTTGTCAGCGATCTTTCGTGAAGCGAAAAGAGATAACTGAAAATTTCATTATCAGTATTTCGCGGAAGAAAACGGTGAGAAGCAAATCAAGGATTGAATCAGTGAAGATTCAGTGAAGAATCAGTGAAAACGGGTTTATTTGAGAATGAACAGGATATTTTAGTGGTAAGTAAATTAACCTCTTTTTCTGTAATCTCCCAAATAGCAAAACGTGTTTTTTGATGCTCAATCCCGACAAATGGATTCAATTCGAGGATTCAAGCATTTTACGCGTCGGCATAGATTCTATATTTGCGGCTATCTACAATGCACATGATAATTTGTCTTACAATTAGTTTGTAGTTTTAGTAATCTGATAATTATTCCAGGATAACGTAATCAGATGTTACAATATGTTTGCCTACGTAAAATTTGAAGATGGCTACAAAATGATTGTGAAAACGTCGGACATAAAACATTTTAAAGCAGAATGTGTAAATCGATCAAAGAAATACAAAGTTCGTTGGGAGGATGATACATTTTACGATGCATTAATTATTTATCGATGTAGGAGGTGAGTTTAAAATGCGTAGATGTTTTAACTTAATATATTTACATTTTAAAAATAAAGTGTGTGTAAGACTTAGGGAAAGACTACGAGGTTAGCTCGTGAGAATCCAACAGGTCGGTTGGTCAGGTTGGAAGGGAAAAATGTGGAGAATGCGTACAGTTACGGGAAACGTAATAATCACACGTCAGTTAGCGAATCAAAGTATAAAATATATTACTCGGGTTTTCTTACAAGTCTCCATTAAACTAAGACTAGAATCGCGAGAAACACGCCATTAATACGGCACCGCCGCACAACCCGTCCGTTCACCTCGACGTCCCGGAAACGAAGACCGAGAGACCAATCGCGATCGGCTACGTCATCGCTCGAGCGCCGCGCGCCGCTAATCAGAGAACTTGTGGGCGACTGTTACGCCATCTCCTTCCGTCACGCGCGCTTACAGTAAGGAAATAGCCTTACAGCTCGGCCATTCTGACATTGACATTCGTCCCGAATGTTCTAAAAATAAAATATATATGTCTCCTATTTTGTCGAATAGGAGCGTTACAAACGTAAAAAAACAGAAAAGGATGCTATTGCATATAGAACTAAAGACTAGCATAAATTTGAACTCATCAAGTACTTATGCTTAATATAAATGCTGAACTTACAAAATATAGAATTTATAAAACATAGAAATTATAACTAAAAGTGGATATAATAATGTTTAAACTTAAAGCCTAAGACAGTCTTGGTATCGCCAATAAATCGCATATAGGAACATAGTCTTAAAATAAACTTACGATAGCGGGAAACTAAAACTAATAGTGTGTAAATATTTACTAACTAAATCAGGTAATCAAGTTAGACTTAAACGCAAGACGCAACAGGCTTGACCCATAACTTTAATCGGTCCGGGGACAATACTGAATCATATGGCTTGGACGTAATGTTAAAGCCCGGGATGTTTTTAATGACATATCTATTTTTGTTCAGAGCCTTTGCTACCACGTAAGGACCTCTGTACTTAGTTTTTAATTTCTTATCTTCGCCTGGCTTAATCGCGTAGCGTCTCTAATCAGAACGTAATCACCTTTTTTATAAAGAGAAGGCTTCTTGTGCCTTTCGTCATAATAGACTTTATTATAGTCTTTCATTTTCTGAGTAGACTCTAAGGCTAATTCTCGGCTATCGTCTCTTACTTTATCGTGATTAAACTCAGTTTTGGCAAGCTCCCTCAAGAAATTAATTATTTGTGAATTGGTTTGGGAGATATGCTCGACATCGAAAAGAATTTTGGCCGGAGAGGCCCTGATTGATGAATGAAAAGTATTATTCAGGACATACTGAATAGAAACAATGTGCGAGCTCCAAGCTCCTTGATCATTTACAACTTTCTTGAGAGAGGCTTTTACAAACCTATTCACCCTCTCGACAAGGCCGTTAGCCCATGGTGCTGCTACCGCTACAAGGTGGTGGACAATATCAAAACTTTTAACAAACATTGCAAACTCTTGTGAGGTGAAAGCCGTTCCCCGATCGGTAATTAAGGTTCTTGGCGCTGCGACAGTTTGAAAAAGTGTAGACGAACATTTGATAGTTTCTTTTGAGGTAGTTGTTTTAACAGCAAAGAGCCATGTGAAACGCAAGAAAGCGTCAATAACCACAAAAATATGTTTAAATCCTTCAATAGATTCTGAGATAGGGCCAAAATGATCCGCATGCATAATTATAAAAGGAAACTTAGGAGACTCTGTCGTCTGTATTTCACCCTCACGAGAGTTTGAGGAAGAGTTTGCCGTTAGGCAGACTAGACAATTATCAATGTAATTTTGTACCCTTTTTCGGAGCGAAGGGAACCAGTAGTTTTCGCCTATGCCCCGAACGGTTTTTTCCACCCCACAGTGGGCCATCTTATCGTGATAGACGCGTATAATATTTGTAACCATGGACTCAGGAATCACGAAACGTGGTTTATCCGCTCCTTTACGAAAAACAAGACCTTCTATCAAATCAAATTTCTCGTGACTCTCAAACTCTAGATCTCTGGCAATAAATTTTAATCGGGGGTCCTGCAACTGCCGATACTCGAGCTCTTTTTCAAGAGACAAAGCTTCAACCAAGCCGACGACGCGACTGAGCGCATCAACGTGTGCCATTTTTTTTCCATTTCTATGAATAATATTAAATTTGTAGTTTTGCAACTTGAGAATCCAACGAGCTATTCGCGGATTTATGATGGCTTTGATGACTGCGTGTACTAGTGCATGACAATCCGTAACCACCGTGAACTGTAACCCGTATAAATAAATGTGAAACCTTTCGATGGATTTCACTATGGCCAGCATCTCCAGCTCGAAGCTTGTGGTAATTGGCTTCGGCGTGGTTGGTAGCTTGACTAAAGTATGCAGTCGGCGACCATTGACCCGACTTTTGTTTTTGAAGCAGAATACCCGCTATCGCGACCGCGCTTGCGTCTGTGTGAATCTCTGTATCCAGAAACGGATTGTAAATACTTAATACCGGGGAAGAGATCAGTTCGCTTTTAAGAGTATTGAAAGCTTGAAGACAGCTGTCATTAAAATCGAAAGTGGAAGACTTTTTGAGAAGGTTGTGTAAGGGCCTAGCCTTGGAGGCGTAGTCCTTGATAAATTTACGAAAGTAATTCGTAAGTCCAAGGAAACGTTGTATTTGGACTTTTTTAGGAACTGGGAAGTTCTTGACCGCCTCTATATGTCGTGAACTTAAAGTAATGCCATTTGGCGTTATAATATACCCTAGATACTCGATTGTTGTTTTTAAAAACAAACATTTATTATAGTTTACTTGGAAGTTATGCCTCTTGAGTTTTATGAGAACTAGTTTGAGCGTAGATAAGTTTTCAGTAACGGACGAAGATGGAATAAGGATGTCGTCAATATACACTATGATTTTATCATTTCTGATTAAATGACGCAGAATCTGAATTAAACGCTTTTGAAACTCGGCAGGAGCCTCACAGTACCCGAAGGGTAATCTCGTGTACTCATACTGCCCATCCGGTGTAGCGAAAGCGAAATACTTAGTAACTTCTGGATGAAGTTTTATATTATAGAATCCATCTTTGAGGTCCAATAACGTGAAAACCGACCTATCGCTCAGGCGCGACAAACAATCCTCGATAAGTGGGAAAGGATATTTTTGTTTTATGACCCTGCTATTGAGAGGACGCAAATCTACGCACAACCGAATAGATCCGTTTTTTTTCTTACAGGTACTACCCTGGTGCAATAGGGTGACGTACTCGGCTTAATTATACCGCGATCGAGTAAATAGTCTGTGATCTCCCTAATCTTAATGCGTTCGGACCACGCGCAACGCCGCGGGGCAAAGGCGAAAACCGATTCATCCTTTAAGGATACAGAAACCAAATAATCTTGCTGCGGAGGAGATACCTCCGAGTTTTCAACTTCATGAAAAATGGTTAACAGATTTTTATAGGAAATCTGGTCTAGATCGGCTTGCGGGACTGTAAACGAACTATCCGGACAATTTTCCGGTTGCACTGAAACTTTTTCTTCTTCAGCTCTTACTGAAACGTCAATTCAATAATTAGAGAGGAAGTCGCGTCCTATGATCGCGTCCGCGGAAACGGAATCGTTTTTAAGAATATGAAAATCAACCAAAGCCGAAAGACACGGTAATTGATCAAAAACTATGCTGGTAGACCAGATTCCTAGAATATCTATAAAATGACCGTCAATTGTCTTATAATTTCTATCGACACATTTCAAAGAAACGTTATCCGCTTTGGAAACCTCTTCAAACGCTGAAGCATTGATAAACGAAATCGGACTTCCGGTGTCCACTAACGCTGTTTTACTACAGACGGTTGAGCCTATTTTTACAACTTTGACCACGGGGTCGGCGAAAGACATTTTTTTAGAGTTACCCTGAACGCACGCGACTGAAGATGCTGCACCATCGGTGGCTGCTTCGACGACTGCAACTGCGGTGGGCTGACCAGTGGTGTGGGGAGGCTTGCTGGCCTCTTTCTTCTTCAATTTTGGACACTCGTTCCGGACGTGATCTTTACCCCTGCAGTAGACGCAGTGGGAGTCAAATCTACCCGGCTTTTGCTGCTGAACACCTTTCGCCGCAGAGTTATTGGTATCGTTACCCTTGGCGAACTTGGGATTGTTATCCTTGAATTTCTCCAACTTGTAGTTAGTTGGTGCGAACTTTTTAAGAACATTACTACAATTTGCGGTAATGTGCTGCATCTCCCTGGGGAATTGATTGAGGGTGTCTACCCGCAACGAGGATGCAATGCATCTAACATAAATGTCATTGATACCACCGATTAGTAAACTGGATGGCATCGATATCTTCTAACTTCAGATTACGCATGAGTGCCAACTTGTCCATGGAATAATCCTGGAAAGATTCCGTGGTTGGATTCCATTTTCTGGCCTCCGCTCTTCTCCTGACAGCGTCGTAGAGAATCTTTTTCTTGAAACGATCCAGTATGGCTGCTTTAAAACAACGCCACGACTTGTTTATTTCTCCTGAGCTCAGATCAAACCAGCGACGAGCCACCTTTGTAAGTTTGGCAGCGGCAGCTGACAATCACTACCGAAGACAGGTTATGTATTTCGGCGACGCTTTCTATCTTCTCGATCCACAACTCGATGTCTTCATCCTCGGTAGCACCAAAAGTGGGGATTTTGGATGAGAGAAATTTAACAGCACCTCCTGCAGGCACCGATGTACCTTCAATTCCCATAAAGTTATTGGAACAAGACTGGTTTTGATGACTCGCACTCGTATGTGCCTCTAAAGGGCGATCTCTATAAGCCATCGGCGACTGATTGGCAGGCATGGAGGCTAAAACTTGCTGCAGCAATTGCTGTTGCTGCCGCATGGCCTCACTCTGCAATTTAAGTTGTTCCGATAAAAGGTTACAGAGGTGTCCGATAGAATTTTCCATGCCGGCTGGCCCTCTTCTAACCGTGTAAAAATTCTGCTCTGATATACCCGAGTGAGGACTGCCCGGCGTAGACTGAGCCGGTAGCTGCTCCTCCTCTTCAGCTGACCGTGACGGACGAGGTAACTTGCTAAGCGGCCCATTTTTCTCCAGATGGGACGTCAACAGTTTGATGCACCCCGCTCGGTCCTCCGGGATATTCGTGAGCTTGAACATGAGCGCTTCCGCGCGGAGATCCTCTAGTGACATCTCTGCGTAGCGCTCTGGCGGCGACATGACGAACACTCTTGATGAGCAATTGGAAATCGGCCCTAAGGACTTGGCGATCAGTGGCGACAACTGTGAGCCCGCCAAACGGCGATAAGTTTGGGAACGCCTGCACAGAATGGCGGTTCCCCTCCAGCAACGCGCCACGACGACGACCAATGACAATATGGCGGCTCGCCTGCGAGCATATATATAGTACTACTATATTGCCAGCTCAGTAGGAGGAGTGGGCGAAAACATTACGGTGCAGACGATACCTTCTCTCTCGCACAGTTAGTCTGTTTTAGCACTTTTGCGCATGCGTCAAATATATATATGGCATGCCTAGGACATAGCCGTGTAACCTAACATTTATATTAGTTACGGAGTAGAAAGGAAAGTACAACGTTCGCGTCAGTCACGTTTTCTTGCGTTCTTTATAATAAATTTCATTTAAAGCAAAGAATGGTTGAAAAGTGCTATTTATGTGAGAATAAATATAATAAAAACGAAAACATTGTTTTACATCGGTAAGTATAAAATTCATTGTTGAATAGTGTTTAATTACAGTGAGAGCGAAGCAAAAGAGATAATGGGATTAAAAGAAATGTTTTTTATTTAATCATATTTTTCGTAGAAAAATAACATTAAATGGAATCATAATGCTTTAAAATTATTTGACGTCAAACATTTTTTCTTTAAAAATGCAACTGGTGGAAAAAAATTTATGTATACTAATAATCCTTACTTTTTTGCTTCATGATTCAATGTACTTGTTAACTTTTTTTTCAAAATTTAGGCTATTAAAATTAATAAAAAAATTTATTTTCAGATTTCCCCAAAAATGTCCTACATTGATACACACTCATCAACAGTGGCTGAACGCGTGTGGACTAAATGAGCAGGATGATGTATCAAACGTTTATATTTGTACTAGCCATTTCGAATCCAGCGTTTTTAGAATAAAAAATAAAAGACTAAGGTTACATCGTGGAGCGATCCCTACAATAGATGTTCTAAATCCAGTAGTGAAAGAAAGTAAGTCATTTAAATACAACTAAAGCAATAAAACAAAACCTGTAAATCACTATAGATATGATAAAAAAGCATTGAAAAAGATGAGCATTAATAATTATTTACAAAAATAAATCTTTCCTTAATTCTTTCAGAAAACATTGAAAATGATGATGAGACAGCGACAAACATTTTCCCAAAAACATTGGCAGATAGCATCACTATTGATGACAGAATGGAAGAGCAGTTGACGTCGCCAAACAGCAATATTGGTAATTTATTTGTTGTATTTTCCAATTAATATTTTTTTATATAAATATATTTTTATTGGAGTAATGTGCTTTATATACTTGAGATTGAATCACAAAATGATAATATAATGGAAGTTACATTTAAAAATAATATTAATATCGATTTATTTATAAAAAAAATATTTCTTTTATTTCAGATACTGAAAATAATGAAGATGATCATGAAGAACAACTTATACTCCAGAGACCTGATACTGGAGAGCCCGATACTCTACAGTTTGATATTCCAGAGTCCGTTACTCCGCAGCCCGATACTCTACAGTTTGATATTCCAAAGTCCGTTACTCCGGTGAAACAGCGTCGGTTTGCAGAGACACGATATATTTCTGAAATTGATCTGTGTGATGTCGCAACTCCTCGAAGAGCTAAAAGAACATTAACATTTGTGAAGCTGATTGATAAAAAGAAGTCTAAACAAATTAAACGTTTGCAAGACACGAATAGGAAACTAAATAAACGAATCGTCTCTTTGCAGCAAATGGTATCCCATATCCGTAAAAAAGGATTGATTTCGAAAGATGCTGAAGATGTAATGTTGGTAAGCTAAATTTTATCACTGAAATTCTATCATTGAAATTGGCAACAGGATTCGCAACGTATTTTGAAATGGCCTCTAAGGTGATCAATTTTTGATCATCTAATTTCGGGACATTGATGTAAAAAAATCGGAACAGAATTTTTAAAAATCATGATTTTTTATTGTATATACATCAGATTAAAAAATACTTTGTATATAGCGCGTGCGATGTGATAATGCACATACCAATTAAAAACTTGAAAATCAGACAAATAATCAGACAAATAGACATCGAAAATGCAAGTTTATTTAAAATTTTCATGTTATGCTAGCTAATGAATTTGCTAATTGCTAATTATGCTAATTAATGAATATACGATCTATTATATTTTACATTATTTTATATTATGTAAAAATCGGAACAAATGACGTTCCGCCTAAGGTTCTTTCGAGACAAATCTAATGAAAGCCGTAAATCGACATGTCTCGAAAAATTGGGGAAACAGTTGGTCACCTTAAACCCACAATTATATAAAATGGTGCAACTATCTTTCATAAGTTCTATTTTTTATTCATGCGTAATGAACAGCTTATTATTTTTAATATTATTTCATTTATTTTTATTTAGGATATAATGCCTTCAAAAATAAAAGAAATTATATCTAGGAAATTTAAAAAAAAGGGTCGTTATTCTCCAGCGCTTCGAAGCTTTGCTCTAACTTTACACTTTTACTCCCCAAAAGCTTATAATTATGTAAGAAAAACATGGGATAAACTATTGCCAAGCCCTTCGACTATTAGAGAGTGGTATCGTGTTATTGATGGATCGCCTGGCTTCACAAAAGAAGCTTTAGAAGCAATTGCATTACGATCTCAAGATTCAAAAGCTGTTGTTGTTAATTTGATTCTAGATGAAATGTCTATAAAAGAACAAATTATTTATGACAAAGAAAGATTTCACGGTGGTGTAGATTACGGCACATTGAAAGATTTTCACAATAGTGACAATATTCTTCCTGCTAAATCTGCTTTAATGTTTATGGCAGTGTCATTAAATGATCATTGGAAAGTTCCTATTGGGTATTTTTTAATAAATAGTTTGAACAGTATTGAACGAGCAAATATATTAACACTTGCACTACAAGAATTACATAATAGTAAATGTAAGGTTTACTCAATAACGTTTGATGGTGCTCCTACAAATATACACATGTGTACATATTTAGGTGCTAATTTTTACTATGGACCTAACTTCAAACCTTATTTTATTAATCCCGTAACAAAAGAAGAATGTTTCGTTTTTTTAGATTATTGTCACATGATTAAATTAATTAGAAACACGTTAGGAGATAAAAAAATATTAAAAACTCAAGATGGGCACATAATTGCATGGAATCACATTAAAAATTTGTACGAATTTCAGCAGGAAGAGGGTCTAAGAGCTGCAAATAAATTAACCAACAAACATATACAATTCCAAAATAATAGAATGAACGTTAAATTAGCAATACAAACTCTCAGTAAGAGTGTTTACAAATCGTTAATTTTTTTAATGAATTTGCCCGATAAAAATATTTCTTCTAAATTTCTAAAGTGCTTTGCAACAGCTAATTTTTGTTTGCAATTTAATAATATAGGGGACGTGCTAAATTGCAAAAACAAATTTAGTAAAGATGAATTCAATACTCCCTTAACCGAAGACAATTACTTGACTATGCAAATGCATGCTAAAAACTTTGAACAATATATTACTTCATTGTGTAATGAAACTGGCACATCTATTTTAAATACTAATAGAAAAACAGGCTTTCTTGGATTGATTGTTTGTCTAAGAAACATCTTTCCGTTGTTCCAAAAGTTAAAGCCTTTGCAAATATCATATTTGTTAACATACAAATTATCACAAGATTATTTAGAAATGTTCTTTTCCTCAATAAGAGGTTGTGGGGGATTTAATAACAATCCCAATGCATTACAATTGAAAAGTGCTTACAAACGTTTGTTAATTCGTAATGAACTTCGTGAATTTGAAAACGGCAATTGTTTATTCGATGGAATCGAAATTCTGCACGTCTCATCTCGACCTAAAAATTTAATATGTTCCATTGAAGATGCTAAAAATTTAAATGAAATCATTGCGTTGGATCATCAATATGTGGCATCATTATTGGATTTGACTCCATATGTCGACAATATTACTCAGTACATTGCTGGATTCATAAGTTATAAACTTCAACGAATAGTTAATTGTTATGTGTGTAAAAATCAGTTAATTGGAACTGAAATGCCACTGTTATCAAAATTAAAAAATGAAGGGCCTTATTTAATACCATCAAAAGATGTGTGTTCAATTTGTAGGATATCTGAGAAAATTATCAGAGAATATTCGAATCAGTTTAATAAAATCAATATAAAACGCTTTTTAGTCCATACAATTTTTCATCGAATAGGCAATGGACCTTTTTCAAATCAAATAATGGATGATCATGTATGTTTGCAAGATACATTAGATAATCATCGAACTCAGTTGTGTAAATATATAATAGAATTATATGTTAACACAAGACTTTTTCATGAGGCTAATAAAATGTCCGAAAAAGATAAATATATCCGTACAAAATTTACGAAATTAATTCTATTTAATAATCAATAATATACTAATTTGTACTTTGAGTTTATACTTTTATATTTTTTTATTTTTACTTTTGTAATATGAATTAGTAATAGTTACTTTTGTAATATTAATTAATTAATAATACTAATAATTAAACTTTTGTGATATTAATAATAAAGAAAAACAAACACTTATTTGTGAAACATTTTTTTCATTTTTTATACGCTGTCTTACAATTTTCAGGCGAGAAACCAAATTTATTTTATATCGAAAATATGAAATGTCCTGCTTTTCACTGCAAAATTTCAGTACAGTCAATTATAATTGAAAATGTAATCTTTAGCTACAAAACTAAAAGTACTCCAAATAAAAATCTAGTTTCAAAACAATAATTTGTCTACTTATTTGCAACTTACTTGAAGGCCTTATTTCTATATTTTGCATTAATAAAGTTTAGTTTTTAATAAAGTTTAGTTTTCAAGCAGCACCTTGACATTTTGTTAACGTTGTTTGATTATTACTTCATATTTCAACTTATTGATGAAGATATTAATAAATTTTAATTAATTTTAACTCTTCTATTTATTTCAATTATTTTATATTTTATTACTTTCTATTATTTTATTTATAAATTTTTTCTTGTTAATAAAATCCATACAAAACCGAGAAAAATTTTTGACGCGAAGTCGTACTTTCCTTTCTACTCCGTAACTAATATAAATGTTAGGTTACAAGGCTATGCCTAGGCATGCCATATATATATTTGACGCATGCGCAAAAGTGCTAAAACAGACTAACTGTGCGAGAGAGAAGGTATCGTCTGCACCGTAATGTTTTCGCCCACTCCTCCTACTGAGCTGGCAATATAGTAGTACTATATATATGCCTGCGAGCCACGTGCCTCGACGCACGTGTTCAAAATGGCGGTCCGCGAATTTGCGACGTGCCGCAAAAATGAATGCGACAACAGCTTCCGGAGCCAAAAACGAAAACGAGACACTGCACTTCGCGACCACGTTAACACCCGCGACGAACCGAGACGTAGACGGACTAACAGTCGACGAACAAAAGACGGTACCCGACTGTAACTATGCCGGACGACAAAGCACTGCGACGACCGAAGACTTCGAGGTGACGACGTACGATCGAAAAGACGATGAACCCCAAAAACGAGCCCTCGTACTATAAACGCGTAACCGAAACTTTGCACCTGATCTTACTTCTGAAAGGCTGTAAAACTTAGGGAAAGACCACGAGGTTAGCTCGTGAGAATCCAACAGGTCGGTTGGTCAGGTTGGAAGGGAAAAATGAGGAGAATGCGTACAGTTACGGGAAACGTAATAATCACACGTCAGTTAGCGAATCAAAGTATAAAATATATTACTCGGGTTTTCTTACAAGTCTCCATTAAACTAAGACTAGAATCGCGAGAAACACGCCATTAATACGGCACCGCCGCACAACCCGTCCGTTCACCTCGACGTCCCGGAAACGAAGACCGAGAGACCAATCGCGATCGGCTACGTCATCGCTCGAGAGCCGCGCGCCGCTAATCAGAGAACTTGTGGGCGACTGTTACGCCATCTCCTTCCGTCACGCGCGCTTACAGTAAGGAAATAGCCTTACAGTGTGTATTATACTTTTCAACTGTTTTATTCAATCTCAACTGGATTGATTCTTTAAAATTTAAAACTTAATTGATTGTTGCTCTCATGAAAAAACCTATGACGTAGATAGCTACAGTATTTTCACGCAAACTGAGTAAAGTACGTAGTATAATTCAATAGTATAATTACATAATCAGTAATTATACTATTGAATTAATAAGTAATACACATATACCATTGATCAGTACATATTCAAATATTTTTCATATTACTTATGTCAAAATTTATTTAAAAATATTATTTGATATTTTATAAAACAAAGTTGTAATTATAGTATTTTATATTATATATTTAATATTGCATCTTTATTATATTATATTTTTATATTTATCATATTTTTTAAATGTTATTGACAAACTATTTGCTGTATTTTATATTAAATTTTACACAAAAATTGTTTATAATGTCCCAAATATAAGAGGTCAAGACGTATAAAATAAATGATTTGTTTTATGACTGATATTAAATCAAGCTGAAAGAGGAGAGTTTTTTGTACAATTTGATACAAACAATAAAAAATAGTTTGTCAATAATGTAAATTAAAAATATATTAAATATAAAAAATATAATATAATAAAGACACAATATTATATAATATAAATGTAAATGAATTTAGAAAAACGATCGAAAACGGTTCTTAAAACAATAAATTTATTTGGAGAATCCAATAGTAAAATTCATCATTTTAAAAATATTACTGAAGTTGTAAATCAAATTTTTTTAAATTTTGATTTCTCTATACCTGTAAGAGAACATGTATTATAGTAAATTGAAAAAATTGTGAATAGTTAAAAATGCAACAATTTTTAAAGCTTTTAAGAAGATTGGATTTTATTATTACATGTTGTTATAAACAAGTAAGGTACACAAAAAAATTAGCCCTTAACATTTATTATAAGCACATTTATTTCTATTTCTTAATTTTATATCTGGATCAGGGTATCGATCACGTTACATTTTGTCGGCGGAAAAGTTTTTAATTTCACGCAAATGCAGTATAAAGTTTCATGTTTATTGGTCATTCAATGAAATACGCGTGAAAGTTTTCATTTTTCCGCTGCATAAAATTACATGATCAGGTTTAATTCCAAAAGCTGATTGGACGATGAATGAAATAATAGAAAGAAGATGTTTCATGTATTTGTTGTATATAGCTTCATAGTAACTCAAACACAGAGTAATAGCTTCTTGAATACATTGTATCTTAAAGTAGTTTCTGAGAAAATTGTTAATGTTATGTCAAGCATGCTTAAAATTGTTTTATTTAATGTTACTTTTACTTTTAAATACACGATTGTTACAATTGATATCTCCCAAGTGTATCTACTATTTTCTTTAAACAATCATTTAAGAGTTAACAAAATTCAAGATGTTTCTATTATTTCATTGCCGAAATAGTTATTTGTGAAATTGGACAGGTATATGCACAAAATAGAGAAATATAGGTAACAATGTTTCTAATGAATATTATGGGCTGATTTTTTATTTGCAGATGTATCTTATTGAATATGTTAACATGCAACAATAAAATCCAACATTTTATAAAAATTGTAGAAATTAGAAACAAAACTTTTTCTACAATTGGTTTACTACCGAATATGCACAACTAATCAATGAAAATTTTAACAATAATTTTTATGTTACGTATACATATATTTATTTTATTACGTTAACACTTTACTAAGAAAAAGAAACCTGATACGTGCATAATATGCAACAAATAACTATAATAGTACATTTATTTACCATTTCATATTAACTGTTCATTTTATATATCACATATTATTATTCACAATTTGACGTGTGCGTACACTTTTTTAACTGAAAGGTTTTGTATTTACACATTATAGATAGTAAACAAAAACTAGAAGAGAAACTTGCCAGTAAAAGACCACAAATCCCAGTCTTCGATAACTGCCAGTCAGCATCGGAAAGTGAATTAGAATCGAATACAAATGATGTACGATCTGTAATATATTATTCTTTATGAGTAATTTTTGAATATTTTATACATATTTTAATTTTTACAGAAAGCGAGTATTACCGATAAAATTGAAAAGAGACTAACACGTATCAATTCAGATTGTAAAAATGTAAGTGAAAGTATTATTTTAAAACAAAATAATTATAATTATACAATAATTAGAATGATCCAATTCTTAAATTATTTACATTTATGTATATGATTAATAATTTTGTATAGAACAAACCCCTAGAAAATATTGATGTAATCACAAAAAAGGACACGAGGGAAGTAAATAAAAAGGATACGAGGGAAGTAAATAAAAAGGATACGAGGGAAGTAAATAAAAAGGATACGAGGGAAGTAAATATAAAGAATGTGACAATAAAAAGCAACGTAATTTTGAAGGTAATATACGTAAAGTAATTTTTGATCTTTAAGAAAATTTATGCTGAGTTTTCAAGATATTAGCACATCATTCAAATTATTTTCAAAATTTATTATCAACTTATAATGAAGTTATATGTTACAAATTTCAATAAATTTTTTTTTATTAAACATAAATAATATAAAGAATAATTCTAAATTGTAGTAATTAAAGTAATTCTAAATTCTCCTTGTCTACGATGCTAAAAATTGCTCCGAGATCTCGGACGAAGAAAGATTAGCAAATCACATTTGAACAATTCGATCATTTGACCAATGCGATTGATCAATTCTTTCTCCGTCCGAGATCAATTTCTACCATTGTGGACCCAAGGCTTATTAAAATGAAATCTCTAAATCTCAATTTTCCCACAACTACTACATTTGTGTTGTAACTTTATGATGTAACTTCGTTTAGTATCCTATTATTAGTTATAAAATAACAGTTTAATCGATACTATCGTAGATCGTACCATGTTATTTATTTTTTTTTTAAAAGAAACTTGAGAAAAGTTTGTAGACTATAACAATAGTTCATAAATTAATATTAGAATGTAACTGGAGTCAGAAATAAATGATTGGATGTAATTGCTTATGAGAGTAATAATAACTTTTAAAGCATTTCGGCAGTTTCTCTTTCATCGACTTTTAAAGTATTCCTTCAAGTGCAAGTAAAGTGCATTTTCTGTATGATCCCGTGTCAATAATCGTCTTATTAATATTATATTTCTCATTTTAAATACCTTAAAATTTTACAGGTACAAAAATATGACTTTCAACTACAATATATCAACAAGTTTAAGATTTATTTATTAATTCGTTGTGGCGATTGAACTTCCTTAAGCTGTTGCAAGTCATTTATGGATCACTATAAAACAAATCTTCCAATGGCGACTACCGCCAAATTTTTTAAAAATTTGATATTGAGCTGTAATTATTTATTGTCTGTGTTTGGAGCACACATTTTGGTCTATAAAATCTTTTTGGAGCCTATCTCTATCCCGTTAAATGGTTTTTGAAAGTAGATGTGTGCTTATATTGATAGTATTGATAGGCACGCTAACACTCGAAAAGTTTTTAAAAACACGATTAACTTATAAGTTTAAGGTAAATGAATGAAACGTGCACAATTGACGTGTGCATATACTACACGTAGAATGTATACGATGAATAGATATTGCAAACCAAAATCCGCATAGCGGAATATATGTCAAAATGAGAGTTTTTAACATATTCTGCTAGGCGGATTTTGAGAAGTGTTTTTGAAAATTGTTATATGGAGCAAAATGTATATAGACAATAATAATTATAGTTGAATGTACATTTTTTGTTGGCAATCGCCATATGATAATTTCTAATGGACTAACCATTAATAACGAACAAATATTTTTGTAACAATTATAATAATTTTGTATTTATTTATAGACAAATAATAGTCATAATATCTTGCCACCAATGGATCAAAATATCAAGGAAAAAATATCAAGGAAAAAATTGAGTCTAAGAAGGTATAAAAATGTACTAGTTAATGTTATGTCATTTTACAAATTTATATTTTTAATATTTTTAAATCCCTTTCAAAATAATTTATATATTTTAATTAAATGTATATATATTTATCCCACTGTTCAGGAATGAACTTAACAAACGAGGAGATAACTGCACGTTACCCCCTGCCTGTATATACAGGGTGTTCAAAAAGTCCCGGACCGGTTGAATAACTTGTAAAGTAGGCGTCGCACTGAAAAATGGCCTAGATAAAAGTTGTAGGAAATATCCCTGGCTATCTGATGGTGACCTTGGCTGTAACTTTGGCCTTGACCTTCAAGGTCATTTGAAGGTCAAATCGATTTTTTTAAATGGAACGCCATATTTTTGACCCCGGAAATGAATAGAGCGGAAAATTTTACGTTCAGATATGACCTTGACCATTTTAAAAATTTGATCTCTGAAGGTCGAGCGATGATCAAGGCAGGATCAAGTACAGGTTGGCCTGATACCTTGAAAGTAGGCGTCGCACAGAAAAATGACCAAGACAAAAGTAGATTATTCGATGGTGACATTGGCTGTGACCTAGACTTTAATCTTTAACCGCCATATTGCATCCGTCATCTTGAATTTTCAAAATATGATTTCAGATTCGTAACCAGCGATCTGAAAAACCCGAAACAGTTTTCAGTCCAAATTCGAAAAAATTAAGAATTTTTTGTCTACCATGTTGGATTTGACCGCCATATTGAATCTGCCATCTTGAATTCGTAACCAGCGATCTCAAAAACCCGAAACAGTTTTCAGTCCAAATTCGAGAAAATTAAGAATTTTAGTCTACCATGTTGGATTTGTCTGCCATCTTAAATTGATTTCAGATTCGAAATCAGCAACTCAAAAAACCCCCAGAAACAAATTTTGGTGTATTTTAGTTAACAATTGTCGTCTACTACTTTTGGCACGAAATTTAGAAAACAGCCTACCACTTAACCGGTTAAATATTGAGTTGTGAGACTGCAGTAATTACATCTCTAAATCGGGTTTATTTTACTTACGCTAATGTGAATATTAGTAGTTCATCAATTTGAATGTTCATCATTGAGTACTCTTCTTGCTTCTGCCATTTCATTATTACTTTCAAGAACTGTGTGTGACTTTCTTCTTTGATAGAGCTGCTTTTTTTCATAGCTCTGTAATTTTTATATCAGGCGTCTGTATCGCTGTTCATGTTATTTTTTTATTTTTTGCTTGAACGTCTTGGATTTTTCCTACACCTTAAGATAACATGGCTCCTCTCACTGAACGTGAGCGAATACTTATTCTTATGATAAAAGGCTATGGAAATATGACGAGATCTAATAAAGATGTACAGATTTTATTCAACGATACTTTTAGGGTAGAAGGTGAACAGATATCCAAATCGACTGTACAAAGAACAATTGCACGTTTCAATTTGAGTGGAAGTGTAAAGGATCTCCCTAGATCGGGTCGCCCTGTTACAGCAACTAGTCCAGAAAAGCAGCTGGATGTTGCTCTTTCAATTACTGAAGATCGTCACAGTACAATTAGGAAATTAAATCAGAAACATGATATTAGTGTAGGATCTACACATAATATTTTGAAAAAAAAATTAAAGTTCCATCCATACAAAATTAAACTTGTACATGAACTGCTTGAGGATGATCCTGATAGACGCATTCAGTTTTGTGAATTGATGATGGCCCAAATAGATGCTGATGGATATTTATTGAATAGAATTTTATTTTCAGACGAAGCTACGTTTGAACTTAATGGCAATGTCAATAGACATAATTTTAGGTATTGGAGTGATAACAATCCAAGATGGATGTCTGATACTCGCAGTACTCAATATCCTCAAAAATTGAATGTCTGGGCCGGGATTATTAATGACAGAATAGTTGGGCCTTTTTTTATTGACGGAAATCTTACTGCGGTGAAGTACGAAGACATGTTGCGAAATGAAATCATACCGGCGATTCAGGCAATTGTGGGCGATGATTTTCATCAGACGTGGTTTCAGCAAGATGGTGCAGCTCCTCATTATGGCCGAAATGTTCGTGCCTACTTAAACACAGTATTTCCAGCAAGGTGGATAGGGAGAAGAGGAGCTATAGAATGGCCAGCCAGATCCCCTGATCTTACACCGCTTGATTATTTTTTGTGGGGTTACCTCAAAAATAGGGTATATCGAACGAAACCAGCAAACCTCAATGAACTTCAACAGAGAATAATAGATGAAATCATTGCCATTGATGCAGACATGATTCGCCAAGCTATAGCAGGATTTTACAACCGCATAGCGTATTGCCAGACAGCTGGGGGCGAGAACTTTGAACATTTGCTCAAATAAATAACTTCCAATCTTGCAGCAATTGCTTGGCTTCACCCAACCTTGCCTTAACCGGCTGGGATTGATGTCAGTCTTGCCTTCACTGGCCGGGCATCACCCAACCTTGCCTTAACCGGCTGGGATTGATGTCAGTCTTGCCTTCACTGGCCGGGCATCACCCAACCTTGCCTTAACCGGCTGGGATTGATGTCAGTCTTGCCTTCACTGGCCGGGCATCACCCAACCTTGCCTTAACCGGCTGGGATGGAGGCCTTGCCAACTATCAGAGGTCAAATTTTTAAAATGGTCAAGGTCATATCTGAACGTAAAATTTTCCGCTCTATTCATTTCCGGGGTCAAAAATATGGCGTTCCATTTAAAAAAATCGATTTGACCTTCAAATGACCTTGAAGGTCAAGGCCAAAGTTACAGCCAAGGTCACCATCAGATAGCCAGGGATATTTCCTACAACTTTTATCTAGGCCATTTTTCAGTGCGACGCCTACTTTACAAGTTATTCAACCGGTCCGGGACTTTTTGAACACCCTGTATGTATATATGTGTACTAATTAATTTGCGCTAATTAGCCCTCACAATTAATACCGCGATTTGGCGATTCGTAACGCGCGCGATAAGCTGCGGACTCGCGCTGCACGCATCTCGCGCTGCACGCATCTCGCGCTGCACGCATCTCGCGCTGCACGCATCTCGCGCTGCACGCATCTCGCGCTGCACGCATCTCGCGCTGCACGCATCTCGCGCTGCACGCATCTCGCGCTGCACGCATCTCGCGCTGCACGCATCTCGCGCTGCACGCATCTCGCGCTGCACGCATCTCGCGCTGCACGCATCTCGCGCTGCACGCATCTCGCGCTGCACGCATCTCGCGCTGCACGCATCTCGCGCTGCACGCATCTCGCGCTGCACGCATCTCGCGCTGCACGCATCTCGCGCTGCACGCATCTCGCGCTGCACGCATCTCGCGCTGCACGCATCTCGCGCTGCACGCATCTCGCGCTGCACGCATCTCGCGCTGCACGCATCTCGCGCTGCACGCATCTCGCGCTGCACGCATCTCGCGCTGCACGCATCTCGCGCTGCACGCATCTCGCGCTGCACGCATCTCGCGCTGCACGCATCTCGCGCTGCACGCATCTCGCGCTGCACGCATCTCGCGCTGCACGCATCTCGCGCTGCACGCATCTCGCGCTGCACGCATCTCGCGCTGCACGCATCTCGCGCTGCACGCATCTCGCGCTGCACGCATCTCGCGCTGCACGCATCTCGCGCTGCACGCATCTCGCGCTGCACGCATCTCGCGCTGCACGCATCTCGCGCTGCACGCATCTCGCGCTGCACGCATCTCGCGCTTATCGTCACTGCGCGCTGCACGCATCTCGCGCTTATCGTCACTGCGCGCGTCCCACGTTAGCCGTCACTGCGCGCGCCGCGCAAATTGCTTCGATTCGCGCATACCGATCTCGAAAGTAGCCGGTGGCCCGAATTTTCAACGGGCAACCGGCTAACAAATAAAAATATAAACACTTCTGCCCTCCGACTTTCTAGAAGATTCACAGTCGCCTTTGTGATCACGTCAAAGTGATTTATGACTGTCGTGAATCTTCTAGAAGGTCGGATTTATAAAAGCGCGTGCCCGAAATCGCTCGCCGGCACTTTCGCAGTTTTACTCGCGCTAGAGCACTTATATCAGATTTCCGCCTTTCGAGTAGTTTTTCGCCGCACTTCGTTCGAGCACAGAACATTCGAGTCGTTCGAAATCGCGTTTTATCGCACTTTAATCGCGTTCTATCGCACTTTAATCGCGTTCTATCGCACTTTCCGCGAACCAATTAACTGTATATAAGTTACTGTAATTAATTGTACAGAATATACTGTCCGTTTTTTTTCGTCAAACTCAGTTCACGTTTCCTTTTATTTCTTCTTGTTCGTTGTGCCATCGAACTAACACTCGTTCCTCGTGATTACGCGTCTACGATCGCACACCCACAGAAAGTTCCTGCTGCAACAAAACCACTATATCAATGGAAAAAAAGAATATTACAGTAAGTTAGATTCTTCTTTCTTCTTAGATTCGGGAAGAATCGGTTTTTCTGCCAGCTCAGGAGAGCTTTTTCTGACAATTTAAAAGCAATGTATTTTCTAATTTAATGACGCGATTCATAGGCACACAATTATGGTGATATTTATTGTATAAATATATAAATATATAAATATAAATATATATATATATATATATAAATATATATATATATATATATATATATATTTATATATTTATACAATAAATATCACCATAATCGTGTGCCTATGAATCGCGTCAATAAATTAGATAATTAGAAAATACATTGCTTTTAAATTGTCAGAAAAAGCTCTCCTTCCCGCGATGCTAGTGTTTATGTATATACGTAAGAAAGTGTCCTATTTTATATAATAGTCGCGAATATCTTTAAAACTGAATCAGAGATAGAAAAATGTTTCTTTCTCATTCTTTAGATCGAATTTGGCTTTATTCCGAGAATAAGTGTCATCTATAGTTTTATTTCACTTTTCAATAAAAAATATTTTTTTAAAAAGAATTATTTAGTGACTATATTTTACAATTTCGAATTTTTTAAGCTGCTTGAAGAAAACAACCTTATGTAGAACTATTGTGCAATTACTAAGGACATTGGGAGTCCTGTCTTAATCTCTCCTTTTTTGCTAACTTTTTATTTTGGCACTAAAAATAATATATCAAGTTTTTTACCTCAAGCTACGTATATTAGAAATAGGAAAACTATTTTAAAGTCCGACTTTTTATTTTATAATTAATATATTACATCATATCGCTCGAGTTAAAGAATGTGTCAAATAAAAATTATGCATTTGCATTATAAAAGTTGATTTATAACTTAATTTTACATTGAATAGTTAACTTGCAAAATTGAACACGAACACTAATATTTGAAATTATGAAAAACGAGAAAAATTATATTAAAAACTGATGTACAAAGTTGAAAATCGGCTGTTATTTTCTAAAGTATGCAATACAAGTTTGCGAAATGATAATGCAATTAAGCACGACTTTTATTTGATATATTTTTCGATTCGAGTGATACGATGCGATATATTAGTTATAAACTATGACGGATATTTAAATATTTTTTCTATCTGTAGCACAGGTTGGAAAAAACTAGTAAAAAAATGTACTAAAAAATGTAGTAAAAAATGTAGTGTTATTTCTAGTATCAAGATAAATTAATTGTTAGAAAAAACGATCAGATAAATTTCTTTCAGCTCAAACGTTTTTTTTTGTCAATTAAATTACTTGCATAGTTCTCGAGATATTTGCGCGTATCATTTAAATGAGACACCGCGTACATACGTATTATATTCTTATGTGCGTATGTTTTTTGTGACAGACAAAGAAATGTAACGAGACTACGAAAATGACGGGTTCTAAAGTAGTCGACAAAAATAATACAATAAAAGAAAATGAATTACATGTTGCAGCATTAAAGAAACAGGTAAATTATTAGATATTTTATTTACGACTTAGGCCCGAATTCATAGTCGTTTCTCAAATCTCAAGATTTAAGAATTTCTTAAATCTTAAATGGTCTTTTTAAATTGCAGAGCTGATCTTGGTTGTTTTATAGTCTATGGTTTAAGAAAAGAAAGAAAGGTAACTCGCGAGAAAGACGAAAAATAACCTTTAATAAATAATATGTAAAATGTAAGTGACTCTAGTAAATTAATAATGTGTGTATTTTTATTTCAAATCTTCAATAATATACATAATTAATTAAGGGGGTTTATTTTTTACTTCACTGGCGACACGAGTATAAATTCAAGATTATACATAATTAAATATAAATATAAATATATAATACGAGTTCCTTTGTACTTAATATTTATAAGTAAACTTTATAAAAATTTTTATGTAAAATTTATGTTACAAAAATATTATCAAGAAAAATCTAATTATTTTCAAGAGAATATAACAATCAATTTGTAAAATGTTTTTTAATAAAGTCCAAACGATAATCTAGTCCATTCATATTGCGAAGATCATCATCAAGATACTCAGCATTTTCTGGTTCCACATCCTCAAAATTTTCATTTGGATAATTCAAGTCAATGTATAAATTCCAAAGAACTGCGGTAGCACAAATGATGGCAATAGTATTATCTAATTTGTTCAAAAGTCCCCTTTTCAAACATGAAAATTTTCTTTTCCATCTGCCAAACGTTCTTTCAATGACATTTCTTGTCATTATATGGCTTTTATTGTAATCGCGTTCAAATTGATTTACTGGATGTAAAATTGGTGTAAGTAAATACGATTTACAACCGTATCCATTATCACCTAACAGTAAACCTAAAAAATTAAAAATAAATTATTTATACCATTTTTAACTAAATTTTCTTTTAATTACAAAGTAAAATGAACTATTGTACCTTTTATTTGATTTTGTTCAAAGTACAACTTTAAAGCACTACGGTCAAAGCAGGTGTTGTCATGGGCAGTGATGCCAGTTTTGAGACCTGCAGCCATACAGCGTGGAGGGGCTAGGAGCGCACACAAGGAAGGAGCCGTGTACGTGTGCGCTCGGAGCGCACACGTACACGGCTCCTTCCTTGTGTGCGCTCCTAGCCCCTCCACGCTGTATGGCTGCAGGTCTCGAAACTGGCATCACTGGTCATGGGTGCTACCTGGATGTCGCACATCTATAAACAGAAATTCTCCTCTTGGACCTACAGTAGCCTACATAAAATGTTATGAAATGTTTATAAAAATTTTAATTGTCATAAAAATTAAATTGATTGACAATATATTTACCAATATATTTAAAGCAAAGAAGCCTTTCCTACAGCGAAACATTTCTCCAATTTGTTTAGCAGGGCAGATAATCTTTATGAGTGTACCATCTATGCATCCAGCTACATTAGGGAATCTAGCAATCTGATAAAACTTGCGAATATTTTTTCGTTGATCGTTTATAGTTGTAGGAAATTTTACATAATTATGTAATTTTTCAGCAACTGCTATTGATACCGTTTTGATACTTCTACAAACACTAGCTTGAGAAAAGTTTCTTAGATCACCTGTAACAGCCTGGAAATCAGACGTTTATTAGCACTAAAAAATTAATAATTTAATGCATTACTACAGTATTGACTTGATAATTTCCAGTCGCATAAAAATGAAGAGCCATAATAAGCTGAAGGATCGGAGGTACTGGCAAGCCTCTATTGTTAGGCCTTTTTAACTTTTCTTTTACTAAGGGTAATATTAAATGCATTATTTGATCTTTAGTAAATTTGTAACGTTTAGTGAAAGCTTCTTCAAAAAAATATTCAAAAGGATTTGATTGATCTCTTATAAAATACTTCGGTATTCTCGCAGAGATATTTTGTTTTCTTCCCAGGAAGTCCAAATATTCATCTAAGTCATCTACCATGGTAATCTAATAACATAAGATAATAACAAGCAATAAATTAAATTTTATTTCAAAGTATTATATAAAATTCGATTATTATATTAAATAGAGTTAATATAGTTATTAATTAATATATATATACAGGGTGACCCAATTTAATCGCCGCACCCCGATTTCTCTGAACCTAAGCCAGATAGAGAAAAACGGTTCAGACAAAAGTTGTAGGGGACAAAGGGGGCCACACAATGGCACTAACGTCTTTGACCTTGAACTTGACCTTCAAGGTTATTTCAAGGTCAAAGTGGTTTTTTAAATGGGAACACCTAGTTTTGACCCCAGATTTGGAAAGAGCGGGAAATTTTACGTTCAAAATCATATTGAGAAAATTTTTTTCAAGGTCATTTTAAGGTCAAATCAAGGTTCCGTTTAAAATCGTTTTTTTCCATGAACCACAGGCTGAGCTGGTTCAAATTGACCGTAGGTTTAATAGAGGAACCCACAAACCAAAAAAACCACACACCCCACACCCCACACACCCAAAACCTACACATCCTAGTAAACAAAACTCAAACTCGCACATTCTAACCCCATGCACTCCATACTCTCACATGCGAAACTGTTACACCCCAGTCCCACACAACCGTACCCCACATACCCCAGTCCCACACATCCCTACCCCACACACCCTAAACCCACACATCCTGAACCCTGATAAATTTTTCTTAAGGGCAAAATGATTTTTTAACGGAAACTTTAAGATTGTTGAAGCTTCTGTTATACAAAATGTACATTAACCTTACTTTTTGCGCTACCCAGAAACAACGTCGTGGACGTAGTAAGGACTGTTTCCTTCGGGGTGCTTGATTATAGTGAGTCCCCTTGCCTCTCACTGTTCGGGGTGCTTGATTATAGTGAGTCCCCTTGCCTCTCACTGTTCGGGGTGCTTGATTATAGTGAGTCCCCTTGCCTCTCACTGTTCGGGGTGCTTAATTATAGTGAGTCCCCTTGCCTCTCACTGTTCGGGGTGCTTGATTATAGTGAGTTCCCTTGCCTCTCACTGTTCGGGGTGCTTAATTATAGTGAGTCCCCTTGCCTCTCACTACTGTAAATAAATTGTTATTTAACCTCGAAGCAAGTGTTCAAAATTACGACCATTTGCTTGAAGGCACAAAGTCAAACGCCTTTGAAAATGGCGAACGGTGTTCTGCAAAGTTTGCCTCGGAACGGCAGCGCATGCTCGACGAATCCGATCCTGCATATCTGCTCTTGTAGTGGGTTTTTGTTCAAAAACAGCATTTTTTAAATACCCCCATAAATAGAAATCTGGTGATGTAAGATCGGGTGAGCAAGCAGGCCAGTTAACCGGACCTCCTCGACCAATCCATCTGTTATGATAGTGCTCATTCAAAAAATCCCTTACAATTCGAGCGAAATGTGGTGCTGCGCCGTCCTGCTGGAGCCATATTCTTCGTCGCGTTTCTAAATCAACATCTTCCATCAATCCAGGTAGTTCATCTCTTATTAGCGTCAAATAGGTATGTTAATTTACATTTTCTTCAAAAAAATAAGGGCCAATCAAATATCCATTGATAATTCCGCACCATACCATAATACTCCAACGTCTTTGATGGTTTACAGTTCTGACCCAATGAGGATTCACATTAGACCAATAATGGCAGTTATGCCTATTCAGTTCCCCATCACTTTGAAATTTTGCCTCATCAGAAAAAAGAACAAAGTTAAAAAAGTCTGGATCATTTTCTATCATTTGTAAAGCCCATTGGCAAAACACAATACGCTGTTGAAAATGGTCAAACTGTAGCTCTTGAACTAAAGTAATATGATGCGCATGATATTGAAGCACCTTCATAATTCTTAAGAAAGTATTTCTTGGAATACCAATTTCCCTTTCGACTCGACGAGCGCTAATGTGAGGGTCAAGATGAGTTATTGCAAGAACAGTTACAACTCTATTATCATTTTCATTATACTCATGGCGCCTACGTTGGCGAACCATGTGTCCATCACGAGCTCTTTGAGTTAAACGTCTGATAGCTCTATCGTCAGGGTGTCGTCTGTCAGGAAAGCGTTCAGCATAAAGTCTCGCCGCGCCACGATAATTATTTTGGCTTGCTCCTAAAACCATAATCATATCAACGATCTCGTTGGGCGGATAGTCAGCCATTTCAGAGA
>CAXASD010000017.1:0-48213 GCA_963971435.1 Lasius platythorax | reverse complement strand
CGAAAAACATGTCTTCATGATAATTGAGAAGAACACGCCAAAAGCGATGAAAGTTTTACAAATAATAGCAGAAAGTACAGCAGACACAGAATTAAAAGAAGCTGTTAGTAAAGTTAACAATAATTCATGGGAACCAGCCGACAAAAACAAATATTATCCTTATAGGCACGAGCTAACAACACTAGGACCAGTCATACTTAGAGGAAACCGAATAACAATCCCACAAACCTTACGGGAACAAGTACTCAAATTAGCTCATGAAGGACACCCCGGAGAAACTGTCATGAAGAGACGCTTAAGAACCAAGGTATGGTGGCCTCTGATGGACAGACAGGCCGAACAATTTGTTAAACAATGTCAAGATTGCCTACTAGTATCACAGCCCAACAGGCCACCACCAATGACCAGACATCGATTTCCGGAAGGACCATGGGAGTGCATAGCTATGGATCTAATGGGACCATTGCCCAACAAAGACATGGTGTTAGTTATAATAGACTATTATTCAAGATACCAGGAGATCAAGTTCTTAAAATCAACAACATCAACCATCATCATCAAAAAGTTAACTGAAATATTTGCAAGATTGGGGATCCCGAAGTCAATCAGAGTCGACAATGGCAGACAATTTGTCAGCCAAGAATTCAAACAATTCTGCCAAGATCACAACATTCAACTAATTCAAACTCCCCCATACTGGCCTCAGGCAAACGGTGAAGTAGAGAATATGAATAAATCAATTCTCAAACGACTTCAAATTTGCCACGCAAACAACAACGATTATCAAACAGAATTACAAAAGTTTACATTAATGTATAATGTAACCCCTCACGGAACTACGGGAAAAACACCGTCGGAACTACTATTTGGCCGAAACATCCGAGGCAAAATACCATCTATTAGAGATCTCATAGAAGAAGAGAGAGACGAAGAAGCAGCTGATAACGATATATTACACAAACATCAAGGAAAGGAAAGAGAAGATCGAGCAAGAGGAGCAAAGAAAGCTAATATCAATATAGGAGATCGAGTGGTGGTGCAAAACCTGATTGTACCACATAAACTAACATCGAGGTTTGGCAAGACGGAATACGAGGTAATGGAAAGAATAGGAAATGAACTGACACTGAGCGCAGAGGATAAGACCATTCGAAGACACATTACTCAAGTAAAGAAATTACCAGAAAAAGAGCAGAACGAACCAGGAAAGGAGCAGAACGACCTAAGCGAAGCTGGGCAGGACGTAACAACAACGGAAGAGCACCGAAGGACGAAGGAAGCAGACATAGCAGAATCGGACAGACAAAAACAACAACCAACAGCACCAGCTAAAAAGGACCCCAAACTCCCTCCTCTTAAACTGGGGAAAAAGGAGGGAATGTGGCGACTGACAAAAGAGGGCGCCTCAACCGGCGACAAGGGGGCGCGCGCGGACTGAAAGGTTGGGTTGGTTAAGAAAGTACCGAGCATGTGTGAATGAGCGAGGTCTCGAATAAAGCTAATAAACAGTGACGCATTTTTGAATTTATTCACCTTCCCGTAGAGTAGCACAAGTAGCTATCGGTGAGGCTATCCGTGTCGTGAGTAATTGATTTAACGACTAATTCGTGTCCGAGCTTCGATCGTTCTAATGCCGTCGCGAATTTTGTAAGCTTTTGGTGCGTTTGTAAGGGTTGAACCCATTAATTTCGCGATTCTTAGTGTAATTCAGCGACCGGTGTTAAGCGACGAGAGTTTCCGAGACCGTCGGTCCGTGATAATTATCGCGAAGTATTGTCTCTCCGGGATCCGGTCATTATTGCGTTTTGCGGGTGCGCGCTGTCGAGCACATATTTGTTCGTATCGTTTGCGTTTTTGTAATTCATTGTAATGCAAGTATATCGCGACTGTAATTGCCGTGTCGATAAATTACGTGTGTTAATTATACGGAAGATTTCGAAAACGTCGCATCTTAGCATAATAAGCGAGAGCGAAGAAAAATACATTCTTTCGATACCGAGAGCGTGCGCGGCACGTGATCGGTGAGAGCGAGAGCGAGAGAGAAAGAACGAGCCTACGCGCGCGAAAGAGAGAAAGAGAGAGCGCACGAGGCCAGAACAGGTATATACCGCGTGTAAAATCCGGACCGTCGAATGTAGATTTCGCATAGTTCTCACAACGAATTTTTCTTGCCATTCTATCTGCGCGATTTTCGTGTAACGCTCCTCTATATCGGAAACCATACTCTCTCGCTATCGTTAATATTTCGCGGATTTAAGATCGTTCCATATTGCTCTTTACCATTGAATAACCGCACCGCTGATTATCGCAAGCGTTAAGATTTTCTGCGATTTCGCGTGAACTCTCGCGATTGGTCTTCGCGAACTTGTCTATGATCGAATTTTGACGCATTCTATTGTAATATTTTTTTTGTATTATTTTGTCACTGTCGCGTTATTCTTACAGTCCGTGCAAATTCAAAGTATTTATATCGTTTCTTTTTGTATTTTTTTTGTTATTATTATTGTATTATTTTTTTTGTGTAACCGTGTACTTATCTCGAGTTCTCGGATCTCGACAACCGAATCATGCACACTAATTTTCTTGCCAAATTTTTGGTTATCATATTATCACGCTTGGTAGCGAAGTTATCATTAATTTGAATTGTTTTCTTTATACTTGATCCTAAATCAATTAAATTTTGATTTATTTCATAATATTGTTTTCAAATCCACTTAATGTTCAATCTACTCTCTTCTTACACAGTTTACATTTTTTTTTGTTAAATAAATTAATATTATTTTCTGACTTTACTTCCGTGTCAGAGATTTCAGTTATTTTCTATGTTTCCTAATTTGTCTAGTTTACCTGTCTCGTTAAAATCTATTATCGCGAATCTCTTCTGCGACTAATCGTTTGAGGCAACTCCACCCTGCCCCTCTACCGTTAGATAAGCTAGTCCGCCCGTGGCGGAATTCTCGGCCAAGATTTAGATATTATTAGCGTATCGCGAATTGACGCGTGAAAGACCGCGTCTAGCGCCCAAAACTTTCGTTCCGACGGCTGGTGTTCTGCTGCGGCACGCGCGGAGCAACCGTCATCCAAGTTCCCGATCGCGTGGAATATAAATTAGAAAACTACTCTTTTCCCCTTTTTGTAGATAATCGTTCTCTGTAGTCGCTCCGCTGCCGAGAGAATAATTATTAGAAAAGAAATCGTCACAATATATACACATGTATATTGAGAATTCCGAACTAAGGATTGAAACATATATAAATTGTATTGATTTATCATTTGTGTTAATATAAATATTAATTTATTATTCGTATTAATATAGATATGCGTAAAAATATTATGATTTTCACTTTTTATAAGATCCTGTTTATTTATTTTCACATTTGATTTATTATATCATTAAAAGATTATGTGTAAATTTCATTTTACATAATTTATTCGATGTTTGATAATAAGTTAATTAATAAGTTAGTAATTTATAAAAAATTTTTGTTAAAAAATATTAACTTTCATATAAGGGAAAATATTTTTTGATATTTCTTTTTATTCAATGAAGATCTTTGTAATATTACATTTTATTATATTTTATTTAATATATGTACAAAATTTATATAAAAAAATTATATATATTTATATATTTTTTTCAGTTTTGTAATTTTAAAAAATATAAATATGTAGTACACAAATTTATGTTTATATATTTGTATATTTATTGATCTTAATTTGGAAACGATTCATTTTCAGATGAATAAATACTTTTACAATATATGTATGCCAGTTGATTTGAATTTTATCAGGAGTCTTCAATTTTATCAGGTATTATTTTTTCTATATGTTTTTATGATAAATAAAGCATTGTTTACATCATAATATGTATACCATTCTTATAAATAATTTATTAAAATTTGTAAAAAATGTAATAATATTTATTTAAAGAAAATTAAAATAATTCTTATTTTAAAGGTTAATAATATTATAAAGCTTTATATATTACTTGATTTATTTTAAGTGTATTATTGAGTCATAAACTAAAGTATTGCAATAACATTCGATATTAAACTCTTTAGAGTAAACAAATTTAATTTTAATTTTATATATTAACAAATGTTTCATTTAAGTATGTATAACGGGTGTAAAGTGGATATGCATTTATATAATATGTAAATTATATTATATAAAATAAGTATATAAATACTATATTAAATAATGAAAAGTATAATTGAAATCTTTCACAGGTTCTGATACAAACATATTTCAATATCAAATATCAGCAAATTAATCTAAAAATGTCGCAATATAATTCGGATGATTCGGAAAGTCAAAATTCTCAGAATATTGATAAACTTATTGAAATTGACAACTTAAATCCAATTGAACTTTTGACACCAAGTGATGTACTTGAAAACATACAAATGTATGATTCAACAGTGTAAGTAAAAAATTTTTTAGAATTGAAGAAAAGAATAAACAATTATTTTAATCAATTTTCATTATTCTTTTGTATTTTTTGCATTATTTATGTTTTAAAAATTTTAATAATTAATTTAATATTAATTTAATAATTAATAATAATAATAAATAATAATAAAATTGATTAAAATAATTGTTTATTCTTTTCTTCAATTGTATTTATAAAAATTATCATAATACTCCAACCTTCTTATATAGGTATTTCTAAAGTATGTTGATATCTAACCATTAAAATTACTTTATGTGTATGTATATATACAATATATATATATATATATATATATATATATATATATATAAAAGTATATATATATATGTGTGTACGTATATATATATATATATATATATATATATATATATATATATATATATACATACACACACAAAGTAAATTATAAGTTATAATATATGAGAAAAGTTGATTTTATCAAGATTTAATTTTATAAAATCTTTTCAATATATATCAGTATAAAGAATATGCAATAAAAGTAGGGAATTTAATTTAAAAAATTCAAAGTAACTTTATCTTGACCTTGAAGACTTAAGATTAAACTAATAAAATCAATAAATAGATCTCCTCTTTAAACTCTAATTTTTATCTAAAATATTTTTTACAAATTTATAAAACAATTTTACATTATTTTAATCTGTAGAATATAGAGGGTTTTTGACAACAGGTAAGACAAAATTTAAGGAATAATTCTACATGATAAAATAAAACAAAAATCAAAAGTAACAAAATTCCTGTAGAGGCTTCGTTTTTTAGTTATAAATATTTAAAAGTTTCGTTTAAAAGGTATTCAAAACTCGACAATTCGCTATATACTTTTGCGTCACAGAGTATTTTGAGAGCGATGTAGCCTCTGCACGCTAAAAATTTTGCAGATTATCATGCTTCAGACACCTTTCACACAAATTTTCAAATATTTATAATTAAAAAACGAAGACTTCATCTAATTTTTGTTACTCTTAATTTTCGTCTTATTTTATCAAGTAGAATCATTCCTTAAATTTTGTCCCACCTGTTATCGAACACCCTGTATATACAGGGTGTCTGACATAAAGTGTCACACCGAAAATATACAAGTAGATCTCGTTATTTGGAGACAATTTTTCCTCAGCAAAAATGTCGAGGGAGTCCATCATTTTTTGCAATTTCTCAAATTTTGTCATCATGTATCTTTTGGTAACTAAGCCTTAAATTAAAATTCCATTAAAGTAAACTCTATCTGAAATTAACTGAAGAATGTGATTTTGTAATTATTTTATTTTCACATGGCTTAGTTTGCAAAAAACCCTATATTTTCAATCGCTTATAACTCGAAAACTATTGATGTCTCAATATTTTTGCTGAGGAAAAATCGTCTCCAAATAACGAGATTTACTTGTATATTTTCGGTGTGACACCTTATGTCAGACACTCTGTATACATATATGTATGTGTGTATGAGTGTGTGTGTGTGTGTGTGTGTGTGTGTGTGTGTGTGTGTGTGTCTGTGTGCCTTCTAATTTATTATTAATTATCGGGATAAATAATTTGGACGACCAATACTGGCTAAGTTAGTATTTAATGTAACACGACGTTTCGACCGTGGGTTTCGGTCCTTTTCAAGTGTACTATAAAAATTATAAAAGATTTTACAATTATAAAAAAGTTAAATTCGATCTATAGCAATGCGCAACTAAATATGGAGAAGAAGTTAAATAATTATTAGAATTTTTATCTTACGTTTAAAATTAGTGCTGTGCGAATGTCACATATTGTCAATAATAAAGTAGCCAACGGACTGGGAAGGGGACTAAACAACCTTTAATATATTGTCATAGACATTGTTTAGGTTTTCTGTATCTTTTTGTAGGTTAATTGTGTTTTTAGTTTTTTTGATAAAAAACATTTCGGCTATTTCTCTCTTCTTAGTATGTTTCTCGCTATGTAATATCATTGGTTTAGCCCAGTCAAAATCATGATTAAAATCTAACTTATGTTTACTAATAACTGAATGATTAGACGCATGCAATTTAATATTATTAAAATGTTCTTTTACTCGAGTATTTAAATATCTTTTTGTTTGGCCAATGTATGACTTAGTACAATTTTGGCAGTTTATTTTATATACTAAATTAGTTCTAACCTCATTATTCAATCTGTCTTTGCCACGTTTAATTACAGAATCCAATTTTTTTGGTATTGTATAGACGACATTAAAACCCAGTGTATTAAGCGATCGACTAATGCCTTCACTTCTTCGACATAAGGTAAAGAAATAATAGAATCAATGTCAAATCGGTTTGTCGTACTATTAGTGTCCTCATTATTAACAGAATAGTTGTCATTATTACGTTTTATTAAAATATTCATTCTTTTATCGACATAGTGTTTTATAGTATGCTTTGGAAAACAATTATTTATTAGAATTCTTTCAACAGTTAAGATATTATCTTTATGGAATTGTATATCTGATAGTAATATAGCATGGTCAACTAAGTTGTAAATGGTGTTAATTTTGTAATTAAAGGGATGGTTGGAGTAAAAATTTATATATCTGTCAGAATTAGTTGGTTTTCTATACCAATTAGTCAATAATTTACCATTGTTTCTTATAACCGTGGTATTCAAAAAGTTAATACACGAGTTTGATTCCATCTCGTGTGTGAATTTTAAACGTTCATGATAGTTATTAAATGTCGTCAAAATTTCGTCTATCTTCGATCGCCTAACTACAGCAAAAATGTCGTCAACGTATCTATAAAAAACAGTTACCGAATCACCTAACAAATTTAAGCAATGTGTTTTCAAATCGTCCATTACCAAATCTGCCAAAATTGGTGACAAAGGGGAACCCATCGGGCTGACAAAAATTTGCTCATAAAACTGCCCATTAAAACTGAAACTCGTCGAGTCTAAAATTAATTCTACGGCGTATACAAACTGAGCTTCATTGAAATTTGTCTTCTTGCTAATGTCACACCAACGTTTCATAATTGCCTTCAATGCTAAATCTTTAGGAATATTGGTAAATAATGACGTGACGTCTAATGAAATTAGTAATTCATCATCATTAATAGCTATATTTTTGATCATATTAGCAAAGGACCATCCATCTTTGATGTGAGACAGAGGTTTTGTAACAGAAGCATGCAAAATACCGTGAATGTAACGCGCAACATTGTATAACGGACTACCGAGTGACGATACAATAATACGTAGAGGGAAACCAGTTTTATGAATCTTTGGCAGCCCGTAACAGCGTGGTAAGTTCCCATTTGTAACATTCAGATATCTGTACAAATTTTCATCGATCAGGTTGTTATCACGCCATGATTTCACTAAAGAATGTATCTTATTAGTTAAGCGTTTGGTTGGATCCTTATGTAATTTCTTATACGTATATTGATCGCCTAATAATAACTCAGTTCTATTTATATAATCCTTCTTGTCCATAATTACAGTTGTCTGGCCCTTGTCAGCTTTCGTTACAAAAATATCTTCGTTTTCATGTAAAAAACGTTTGCTCATATAAAAACTATCTAGTATATATCTATTCACATAGCTAACATGCTTCTCCTCACATAAAAATTTTTTAAGAGTGTTAGCTGCAGTGTGTCTGATTTTTTCACGGGAATCAACATGGAATTTATGATGGTTAGTTTCAATATTCTTCACAAATTCCAATGAGACAGTTAAACGATCATTTTTTATGGATTGATCTAAAGGCAAACCAAATTTGTCACCTAAACTCAACAGGTCAGCAATTCTATCTGGAATTATTTTATTGCTAATGTTTACTAACCATTTGGATTTATCAACGCAATGAAACGGGTCAACCGCTATGTTCTCCATATTTAGTTGCGCATTGCTATAGATCGAATTTAACTTTTTTATAATTGTAAAATCTTTTGTAATTTTTATAGTACACTTGAAAAGGACCGAAACCCACGGTCGAAACGTCGTGTTACATTAAATACTAACTTAGCCAGTATTGGTCGTCCAAATTATTTATCCCGTTAATTAACGACTGGCAATATCAAGAATTAAATTATTATTATTAATTATATTATTAATTATATTAATTACATTATATTAGCGAAATTGTCGGCTACGTTGATAATATCGAATCTCCACGTTGCGTGGGCTCACAACAACAGTATAAATTCTTCAAATTTTATTTGAATAACGGGAAAGGAAAGAGAGTTCAAATTGTCGCTTGGAACAATGATGTTGATTATGTGGAGCCTCATATAAAAGTAAACACTGTAAGTATTTTTATTAATTTTTTTATTTTTTTAATTTTTTTATTATATTATTTTATTAAATATTATTATTTTATTAAAATATAAAAAATTTAATTTATAACTTGTAATTGTTTAAAAATTTATGTAAAATATATGTATAATTATATTTTTAATATTATATAAAATACATTTCATAAAATAGATTATTCATTTGGATGGTACCAAGACATGTCCACCAAAAATATCCCAATTTAATAATGGTAACATGTCGTATGAGTTATTAGTAAAATCCAATACTACAATTTCAAATCTTGGAAAATTTGAACCAATTAAAATGTCAGATACCACACCTGAAAGAATTGAATTATCTGATGTTTTAAATGCTAAAAAAAATCGTATTAGTGAGTATTCTTTATATAATTTCTTTTCTCTTTTTATTAATATAATATTATAATATAATATAATAATATAAATATAACATAAATATAATATAAATATAATATAATAATATAAATATAATATAATTTTTTATATAATTTCTTAATCCATATACCTTTTTTAATTAATACGTTATTAGAATTTGAAATAAATATAGTATAATAAATAAATATTTTTTTCCTTTATCAATTGTCTACATATCAAGCATTCAAATTTTCAATTGCTCAAAATTATTTTTTAAACTATTTTTCCAAACTTTAATTATTTAATGTTTTTAAATTTTGAATAATTGAAATTTATTTAAAAAATTTAGTTTTAAAAAATTGAATGAATGAAAATGATTGATGTTTAGATGATATCAGAAAAAAATTTATTCGTTATAAGTGGTTCGAATGTTAAGTAATCCACGCAAATTTGATTTTAAATTATTAAAAGATTTAAAACAGATAATATGATCTATTATTATTTAGTACAATTATGCAGAACACTTGTTAAAATTTTAAAAGAAGCGCTTTACAAAGGACAACGGTTATGTAGTAATAATAGATTATAATAATCTTTTCTCATCACGGACTAATACTCATGTAAATTGGTGAATCCTTCTTAATTAGTTTGTCATTAATTATTGTAAAAATCATAAAATGATAGAAAACTTCTTTTTTCTGTTTAACTTCTTCTATTTACACGAGAGGTAATATAGTTATTATTGGATACCCTGCACACGCACGCGCGCGCGCGCGCACACACACACACACACACACACCCACACCCACACCCACACCCACACCCACACCCACACCCACACCCACACTTACACCCACACCCACACCCACACCCACACCCACACCCACACCCACACCCACACCCACACCCACACCCACACCCACACCCACACCCACACCCACACCCACACACACACACACACACACACACACACACACACACACACAACATAAAGTTATTTATATTTAAACACTATAAAATAAATTATAATTATGATTATTATAATTATAAAAATTAAATTGCAATGTTTTTAACATAAAATTGGCTATAATTGGGAAGCGACTTATTTCGGGACTTATATTTATATCGCTTTTTTCCTTCTTTTTGGGTCCCAAATCACTTCTCGAAGTATTGCGGGCGATTTTTCGGACACCCTGTATATAGTATATACGCGTATATATATAAAATCAGAAATTTATTAAAAAGTAATAACATGATTATTGATAATATAATATAAAATATTTTTTATTTCTTTTAGAATTTTATTGTATTTATTTAAAATAACACAATATATTTTATATATAATTATTATTATTTTTATTAATATATATTCGTCAAATATTTTTAGTATTGAGAGGATACGTAAAGACAAATTTTGCTGAAATATATAACAATAACATGAACAAAATTATTGGATGTGGTGCAATAACTGATGGCACATACAAACTGGAAGTTCACGTAATAAACTTTAGTAACGATGATTACTTTCTACATAATATCAAAAAAGGTGATCATGTAGAAATCACTGGTATTATGCAAACTACAGGTAATAAACTAAACTATTCAATTTTTACTTATTTTAGCCTTACAATTGTTTAGATATTACAAAATTAATTTATATAAAAAAGTAAGATCCACTTTAAGAGTTTTATTTCAAAAAAAGTGAAATTTTTAATCTTCAAATCTCTAAAATATAAAACTTTTAACGATTAACAAAACAAAAGGAAGGCCAACAAAAACGAGTTAATATTTATATATTAATATTAAATGTAACTTTTATATAATATTTATTTATACTATTTATATTTATTTATTAATATTTTTATAATTTTTAGTTACACCGTCGTATTTAATGGTTAATAATGTGGAAGATATAAAAAAATTGCTGGACATATGCCATTATTAACCTTAATAAATGGAACAAAAAATTTAAAAAGAAAAATAGAAGAGATAGATTCATCTAATCAGGTATAATTATTATAACTAATATTAAAACTATTAGTTTCTAATAAAACTTATTAAAGAGAGTGGTGAAACTCTCAAAGTTCCACTCTAAATGTTTAATTATATAGTACACACACACATATATAAAATTAATTTATATATTTTGTTATAGAATCAGAATAAGAGGAATCCAACTTCCACATAATGTCATATACATATATATATTGTATAATATTATGTATGCAATATTCTTATTTCTTTTTTAGTTTTTTCCAACTTTATTAATATTTTTTAGTTTTTAACTGCCACAAAAAGTTATGTTAAGATGTGCCAAAATGTTATTATTCCAAACTTTTGTGTTATACAGACTCTTTCTGTTTCTTTTACGAGCATTGAAACAATCTTTACAAATATCAATCAATAATTTATATTACACTTCAAAATGTCTTTATAAAATGTTATAAATTAATAATACTATTATACCCGCGATGAATATATAAAAATTAATAATTGATTTAATAATTTTATTAATCAAATTAATTGATGATATATTATAAATTACCTTTCTTTAAAATTTGTATCATTTTATATATACTTTGATATATATTTTACTGTAATATTCTACATAATTCTTTTTACCGGCGTAAATTTGTGTTTTATGCTCGTAAAAGAAACTGATGAAAGAATCACACACATATATATATATAAATCGTAAGATTTTATAAAGTAAGTTTATAAGCGTTATATATATCCATAAAAAACTTACCTTTTAAAAAAAAGGTAAAAAAAAGGCGCCAAGTCCATGCGCTATGTAAAAAAGTGTTACACAAAAAATAGTATTTTTAAATTAAAAAAGTCTGTTAATTGACAAAACTTATAATTTTAAAATTAATATTTCTAAAAAAATAATGATATCAAAAAATTGCGCCAAATTTTACAAAAAATTAAAATTTAAAAACTTATGCAAAAATTTAAATGTTCTAAAATTAATATCTCTAAAAAAAATAATGATATCAAAAAATTGCGCCAAATAAATAAAAATTTTTACAAAAAATTAAAATGTAAAAACTTATGCAAAAATTTAATATTAATACAAAATAAAAAAATTAAAAAAATTTTAGTTAAAAAAACTTGGCGCGCTCCTAAGTTTTAAAATTACAATAAATCTTAAAATAAAGTAACAGAATTTTAATTTAACTGCAACATATTTTAACTGCAATAAGTTTTGTAAAGTAACAAATAATTTAATTTAAACATTACATCAATAACTGCAATATTAATATATGAAGTATACATTAAAATATCAATATATTATATTATATAATAAATATATAATCATATTATTTAATTAATTTATTGTATCATAAAGTAACAAACAATTTAATTTTAAACATTTTAAACATTTTAAATATTAATACGGTAAATGTACGAAGGATATTAATATGTATTATTAGCATATTATTTAGCAGCGCGCCAAGTTTTTTTAACTAAAATTTTTTTAATTTTTTTATTTTGTATTAATATTAAATTTTTGCATAAGTTTTTACATTTTAATTTTTTGTAAAAATTTTTATTTATTTGGCGCAATTTTTTGATATCATTATTTTTTTTAGAGATATTAATTTTAGAACATTTAAATTTTTGCATAAGTTTTTAAATTTTAATTTTTTGTAAAATTTGGCGCAATTTTTTGATATCATTATTTTTTTAGAAATATTAATTTTAAAATTATAAGTTTTGTCAATTAACAGACTTTTTTAATTTAAAAATACTATTTTTTGTGTAACACTTTTTTACATAGCGCATGGACTTGGCGCCTTTTTTTTTACCTTTTTTTTAAAAGGTAAGTTTTTTATGGATTTCATTCTTTTTTGTAGTATATATTTATTTACACATTTTAAAATAAAGAAGCAAAGAACCCGCCACCGCCCCCGTCATATTTCATCAAAATACGACGGTCTTCTTTGCTTACAAATACTACAATAATGACAAATTCTTTTTATAACTGTTTCATTATTTTATACTATTCAATCTAGTATATATTATTTATTAGCTATCTTTTGTAAAAATATTATATTAACATCTTTAGCTCCTCTAGGCCACTGCTTTTTTTTTATTTGCGCATCATCAACTTCAACCCAATTATTAGATACTCCTTCTCTACATATACTTACATAATGACCTTTATCAATACATGAACCATGATGAAGTATAGCATTCATCGTCTTATATAATTGTCCAGCTACTAATACTTTAGTTGTTGGAATAGCACATAAATTTAATTTGTGTGCTGTTTTCATTAATTTATCATCTTGTAAAAATACTATTAAATGAATAACAACTATCTCTCTTGCCAATGTTATTTCGTCTTTAAATATTATATCATTTCCAGCACAATGTTCACAGGATTCATTGTGTGATTTCTTCCAATGTGAAAATGTAACATTTAATAAATCATTAAGATTATAACTTTTCTTTTTCTTATTAATAGGAATTGAAATAATAATATTCTTATCAACAGTAATTTTAGTATTACCACACGTTTTGCATCGTTTAGTAGAAGTAACTTGATGTTCTATCAAATTTCTTATACAATCATATTTTTCGCAAAGAGTCGTAAGAAAATGAGATGCATTTCGTTTCGCGGTGTTCGAAAAATATTCTCCTAAACATTGCCGTATTGCATATGTATTTAAATTAGACATTCCATATTCATATTGATGCATTAATAAACGTAAAATATCTGATTTATCGCACTTAAATAACTGTTGCCTAATAACATTTATATGTAATAAACATTGCAATACTGCATTTGCATAACATGAAACTTTGTCTGTATTTTGAAAACTATGTATGACCCAAGCAGTACTTTGTCGAACTGTTTGATCTGAACTTAAGTTTTGAACAGAAGAAACTAATTTTGGCAACGCCCATAAAACATCTTTTACTTTGTGATAGCGTTCTTTTGACATGGCAATCATTTTTGCGTTTGGATTGTGTGTCTGTTTTAGACGATTATATTCAATAACAGCTTTTTCACTAGCTATTACTGATGAAGGATCGTAATTAATTAAATGTAATCCTTCCAGAGATGTTAGTCGTGATAATGCAACATAAGTTTGACCACAACTAAATACAGAGTTACCGATGTCCATAATCGCACTTTGCAAACTCAGTCCTTGGCTTTTATGAATAGTAATGCCGTAACTTAGAGATAACGGAAATTGTTTTCTGATAACATACACTCTATCTATCACTTCAAATTTAACTTTTACTCTTTCAATTTCATATTCTAAACCTGATGGTAAAAGAAGTTTAATTTTTTCTATGTAATTAGTAGATGTATCTTGTACAATTGAATTTACTTTAGCAATTGTACCATTTACAAGACCTAAAGTAGCATCAATATTACGTCGAATCATAACTTTTGCTCCAATTTTAATTTTAATTTGTTTTGAAAGTCCAGCTGTTTTAGAACTATCATCATCGTTATTTGACAATACTTTTAATGCTTTCTTTTTTAAATATGGAATACATTCAATCGTGTCTTCAGCAATTAATAATATTTCTTTGGAGGCAATACGACTTAACATTGCATCATTAAGAACATCACACATATTACAAGTAGGTAATAAACAAACAGTGTCCGATGATAAATTATTAATAAAATTACATAATTCATTTAATCTAGATTCGAAAGACTCATCTTTAAAAGATATTTTTCTACTTTCTAGAATTTTACAATCAGATTCTGTCACTAAACCAATACGAATTCGTGACAATAACTCACGGTAAGAATTATCTCCTTGTTGACGTATATTGATTGTCAATTCATCGTAGTCAAATAATGTAGTCCATAAATTAATAGCATTTAAGGAACCAAGATGTTTAGCAATTTTTTTATATTCTAAATGCATAAAGATCGGATCTTCGTGTACAGGAGGTAATTGAAGCAAATCTCCAAATAAAAGAATGTGCTTTCGACCAAACCAACCATTATCACAATCACTAGTGTCAAATATCTCAGACAACCGAAGATGTATATACATTAAAGTTAAATTAGATATCATTGACACTTCATCAATTATAAGAAGAATAACATCTTTAAGATCTGCTCGTAAAACTTTCAATACATGATCTGATAGTTGTTTATACTTAGGAGTATGACCATGTTCAACGGGTAATTGAAGCAATCTATGAACTGTCAAACCATCTATATTAAATGCTGCAATACCAGTAGGGGCTGCTACAGCAGTATCTTTATTAAGATTTTGTTTTATCCAGCATTTAATAGTCTTGATTAAGAAACTTTTTCCAGTACCACCTTCTCCAGAAACATATAATCGCAATACCAATTTATCCGATTCTATAATATTAATAACGTTACTGAATACTCGTTTTTGATCCATATTTAATTTTTCTATCATTTCAGATACATCAATTTCTTGATTTACTTTATCACCAAGATCTTTAAAATCTTGCATTGCATCACCAGCCTCTATATTTTGAATACCTATCGCATTTTCAGGATCATCCTGAGATTTCTCTTTTTGCAAATCGTCATCTAAGCATTGCTGAACTAACTCTTTTGCAGTTTCAAATGCTTTTTGCAATTCTTCTAATCTTTCATGATATTGCAATGCTTCTACAAGATGCAGTTTTACTTTGTGAAACGATTCAGCATAAATATCACATTCACTTCTAAGATCCTCTAATTTTCGCCATGGTTTAAACATAAGCAATAACGCAAAGAAATAAATTTCTGGCTGTGTATTAACATCATATCTATAATGATTTATAAGATATCCACGTTGTCGCCGTTTAAGATAATAATCATTATTTAATTTATAATATTCAACATTCTTATTTTTCGGTTTGATCTTCGAGATATCGTACCACTGTGCAAATTCATAAAGAGACATATTTTCTAATTCGTTTGGTCTATGTGGATAATGATTATCTATCAAAGATGGATAAAATATATCTGTAGATTCAGCATCAAGAACTTCAATTTCCTTGGCGCTTTTTAATTTTCTATATCGTATTTGATTAACATCTAACCATTTGATAGACGTATTTCGATCAGTTCCATATAAAGAAATACTTAACAATGTATCAGCAGCTTCAAGAGCTCCATATTCTCTATTATTTGTAAATCGCAAAGCAATATTCCAAAGATAACTTGCTAATGATTTGTTTTCATTCTTACTAAGGATAGTATCGGACAGTTCACTTTTTCCCGCTTTATTCATATATTTAGTAACGTACCAAGTAAGCAGCGATGATTTTTCACCAATAAATTGTATATCCATATTACCTTCCCACGCAGTAAGAAGAACAGGATTATAATCATTTATATTAACTTCATTATCCGTTCGAGGAAGATCATAAAGCCTACTTTTATGTTTCAATTGTTTTCTACCTGCTATCGAAGTTGCCACATCTCTCATATTCAAAGTTTCAGTAACGGGACGAGGAAATCCAAATCGACACCGACGAATAACTTTACGTCCTACTTTTTTAGATCGAAGACAATAATCGTTATGTATATGTTGCTGATGCGTATTAACACGCCTGTACAATAATGGCGAAATATTTTGATCCGGCATTTTGCAACTTATATGTTGTAAAATAAATTTGGACACTTCTTCAATAGTAGATTCACCGAAAATAGGTGCATTTTTAATCCAAATTAATAAGTGGAAATGTTGTATACCTCTACCTTGGTATTCTCGTCGCCAGAAATAGTGCGTTACTTCTCCAATTGGATGATCTTTAGAACTAATAAAATCAAGCATTGCTCGAAACTTATTATCGAGAAACCTGGATGTTGATACAGGATCTCTAGCAACAAGTACGCTAACGCATAAGGAAGTGTCATGCCATCCATTTACTTCACGAATATATTCACCTAAATCTTCCCATAACCATTCACTCGGACTTAGTGTTAAAAACCATGTCGCAGGCCCATAATGCTGCGTCATACAATTTAAATCACTTCTTGGTTTACGCCAATATTGCTCCGTATTTCGAAGTGTCGCAAATATTGTATTCAGATTAGATTCCAACAATTCTTTCGACATTGCATCTAAATATTCTGCAGCTGTATAACGAACTCGTGGATTAGTCACGTTCATTTTATGAAAAATTCCACGACTTAATTGACGCATATTTGCATCATTCAGTAAATAAAATAAATATTGTTGATTTAATCTGTATTGTGGATGTTTAGATGTCAAACGACATTTAATAAATTCATGATCATATAGTTTGACTGGCCTAGTTTCATGTTGTCCATTAATACCAAAAGGGTATATATCTGGAAAACACATTAAATCTAAACATTTTTCACGATTATCCAAAGGCAAATCCTGAATTTTTAACATTTGATATAAGCTTGCCGCAGATTTATTTGCTTTTTTTTCATATAAGGGATAGATAGTATATTGCTCGTAATAGCCATCATTTTCGTCAGTAACCTGAGTTAACATTGCTTTTTGTTCCTCTAATGTAATCTTTTGATCCTCTAATATATCTTCTTTATCATTTTTCGTTTCTTTTATTGAATCATTTAATAATTCAGATTCATCATCCAATATTGCTTCTGTATTATTTTCTGTTTCTTCTACTTGGAATACTAAATATTTTAATTTCTCCAAACATAACTCATCGTGATTATTTGGTAGTATAATGTGAGAGTATAAAACATTGTTGTGCTTTAACCACGTTAAAGCATCAAATACGTTTTTAACATTAACTATTTCTTCCCAAATAATCTTTGATTTTGTCGGGATACCTCTAATTAATATGTATAATTCATGATTAATATTTATTGGATCAGTATTTTGACATAATTTATTCAATGTCTCCTGTAACGGAAGTGGTAAATGAAATGTTCTACCTTTAACTTTTTGTATCATTTGCCTTTGAGGCAACTTTTTATTCATAACAGTTCCCATTTTGAGAACAGTTTGAAATGCCTTAGCTCTTTGTATAAGAACTTTTTCAAATGTGTTAAGAGATGATATTACTTCGGGTACAACACCTGTGAAGAAATTATTCAAAATGCAATATGCAGGTATTAAGCCTTTACGAAATTTGCCTGCACAATAATTAC
Source organism: Lasius platythorax (assembly GCA_963971435.1). Taxonomy (NCBI): domain Eukaryota; kingdom Metazoa; phylum Arthropoda; class Insecta; order Hymenoptera; family Formicidae; genus Lasius; species Lasius platythorax. The sequence continues at coordinate 30,014 of CAXASD010000017.1, read as the reverse complement.
AAATATATTCTGCATTAATTTTTTGTTGCTGTATATGTTCTATTAAATCTCTCCAAATTTGAATGTCTATTTGTGTTTGAATATTATTAACGTCAACCACACTTCTTTTATAACACAATCTCTCACATGATACGCAAATATGTCGTGGTGTATCTTCTGAACGTTTAGTTAAAGCCTTAAATGCTTTATGATATTTAGAAAAAATATCATCATCGCTCAGAATTGTATCTGTTTGTTGATGTTTGTACATATCTGCTTTTTCTTGTGCAGAAGTTACAATTTCATTTAATGCATTTATATCAGCATAATTTAACGCTTTATCGAGATTTTCCATCTTTCGATAAAAAGCTGTCATTTGATAAATTAAACGTTTAATATTTCTTACTTTTGGATAATGAGGCAATAATAATTGAATAGGAAGAAACATTCCTTTACAAAGTCTTGAATCAATGTGACAACTACGCGTATGACCCAATTTCTCATTAGAAGTTTTCATAGTACATTTATGAATATTTTCTATAAATTTGGGTACCTTCTTTAAAGTACAGGTATTTATAGTTTCAAGGAATTTCTGATAACCGTCAATTAAAAAATCATCAACTTTACATGAACTATTGCACGACCACGATTTTTTTGTTTGTAATTGTTCCATTAACGGTAATATATTCACAACTCGTCCTTTCGTATCTATTACCAAAGATTTTGATAAAGTTATATTTTTTATTAATGGCAATATATTCAGAACTTCTTCTTTCGTATCCAAAGGTTCTTTTGATGTTACATGATGATATGTAGAATCAATAAAATAATTTTCGGATGAGGCTGTATGTCTAGATTCCCCACATAACACATTTATTTTTTCTTCAATTGTAGAACATTCAGCGACGAAGTGTCAAACTAATTTCTGATTTCTTTTTAATTGAAGCTAAAATTTTGTATACATTGCGAACATGTTTGTTTCTAATATACATACACCACCGTACGATTTTTTCGGCTTTTAATCGTTTCTCGATATAGCCTCTAATAGTTAATTTTTCCATAATATTTTTCACAAATGTTTCCAAAGAACCACGAATTTGTATAGAATTTTTTGACCGGAATTTTTTATATTTTCTAGTTATAGTTGTGACATAATCTTTTATTATATGTATTTTTGTATGTAATTTAGAGTTTTTCTTTTGATAATATCGTTTGTTATAAAGCCACTTGTCATTAGAATCTAATTTATTTTGTCTGTCTCGTTCGCGAATATTCATATGATAACGTTTACGTTTTTGTGCACATTGTCTTACAGAATCTCGCTTATATTGATTTCGCTTTTTAGTGCGATTATTTTCTAAATCTTGTGCATATCGCTGCCGCTTTTTAGCACGATTATTTACTACATCCTGTGCATATCGCTGCCGCTTTTTAGCACGATTATTTTCTAAATTAGTCAATATCTGCTTATTGTCAGTTTCTGTATATTGTTTTGGAATGCATTCCATTTGTTGTAATTGACTATTACTTGAATCTTTTCTAAACTGAAAAATATTGCAAGTTTCTTCTAATCTTAATTTTTGTTGTTTTGTCTCATATTGACGTTTCGTGCGTATACGAAAAGCTTCAGCCTCTCTTACTTTTACTACTGTTAATGGAAGCACTTTCTGAGGAATATATTGTAAATCTTGAGGAAAATGCTCAATTACATTTGTTTCAAAAATTTTCAACAAATGCAGACGCATTAAACTGTGATCATAGATTACTTTTTCAGGTTTAATATTAAATAACAAAGAAATCGCAAAGGCTATTGCGAAAACACCACAATCGTTATTGTTTGGTTGATGTTGCACAGTAGGAAATTTAACAGAACACTTTTCAAAATCATATGTTGGAAATAATCTTGTTAAGAATTGTTTATGATGTTCATGTAACTTCTTAGAATTTAAGGAATCGTAAATAATTATATTCTTTAAATTATAATAACTACAGACCCAATGTCCATCAAAAGGACTCGATGAACTATGCAATATTTGTATATGTTTCTTATCTTTTGAAACAGGTTGTATTGTGTCAGGACATTGTATTCGCCATGTTTCAACAATTCTATAATCTGAAAAATTTTCCAACAAACGTTGGAAATGATACATATGCATATCCGTCAGCCATTCACCCCGGACAATTATGTCTCTATCTGTAGATGACAAAACTATATTTGTTTTTGTTTGCGCAGACATTTTTTCTTTTTAAACTTAGTACAAATGCAATATAAATAATTATATAAAATATATAGCTTCTTTTTTATAAGCGCACAAGCGATAATTCGTATAGACAAAGTAAGGTTTTTTATAAGTTCACAATAACTTTATTAGAAGTGCACAATAATTTTGAAATAATAAATAATCTGTATAAACGCACAGCAACTAGTTTAATAGGCGCACAGCAGCCTGTATGAGCGCACAGCAGCTACTTCAATAGGCGCACAGCAGCCTAAATAAGCGCACAGCAGCTAGTTTAATAGGCGCACAGCAGCCTGTATGAGCGCACAGCAGCTACTTCAATAGGCGCACAGCAGCCTAAATAAGCGCACAGCAGCTAGTTTAATAGGCGCACAGCAGCCTATATGAGCGCACAGCAGCTACTTCAATAGGCGCACAGCAGCCTATATAAGCGCACAGCAGCTAGTTTAATAAAAAAAAATACTTACCAACCTAGTCCTAGGAAATCCGCTTCAAAATGTTCCTAAATATATTCACGCCTTTAAATGAAAAATAAAAAATAAAAAAGGAGAGAGAGAGAGAGAGAGAGAGAGAGAGAGAGAGAGAGAGAGAGAGAGAGAGAATGAATTCAGAACAATAATTACAGGATATTCCATTTTGTAACTTACAGCATAATATTTCGAAAACTAAACTTTATCAAACAAATTTAAAAATATTTACTGATTTTAGCACTTTGACCTTGGATGCAATTAATAAGATTATACTTTCAATTGACGCAACTTTTTTACATCATTATTTTTTTAAGGAATATATTATTACCTTTGTATATTCCACATATTTAACTCTTGCAACCTTACATTTTGATATAAATTTGCGTGTACGTGTGCATGTGTGCAAAAGTTTAGTTAATAATCTCATTTATATTTAAATTCTGCATCAACAAATTTATTAGTTCAAAGTTTCCATCAATTTTAAATCACATATAAAAAATATTTTTAAACTTGTATTTAAATGAGCCATAAACGCAATGACCGTAATGTAAATAAGGTTTAAGACGTAAGATGTAAGAAATTAACCAATGAGTCGAATGTGAGAAGAATAATCCAATATGATTGATTAATTTCTTAAATCTTACTGCTACAGCCATTGTAGATAACCCTTAAGATTAAAAGTAATTATTCTCAATCTTACAATTAGCAATATACATATGTATATATAACTTATCAATATTTTATCAATGAAATTACTCACTGTTATCACTAATTCAGTCCTCACTTTTTTCAGCGATACATGCAATCCTAAAATAAAAAAATTTAATTAAATAAAATAATAATTGTTATATATTTAAATTCTACAGCAACAAATCCATTAAAACTTCCATCAACTTTGAATCATATTTGAATATGAAAAAAATATAAAGATCAATAAATAGATATTTACTTGTATTGAAATGTAAGATTGAAAGTATAATTATTTTCAAATAAAAACATGTATTTGTGTTCTTAGCAATATATGTATATATATCTTAGCAATATATTTTATCAATCAAATTACTTACTTTTATCATTGATTTAATAGATACAGTTTTTTAGTAACAATACATACAATGGTGCTAAAACAAGAAATTTTATAATTAATAACACAAACGTTGCTATATTTTATCACACACATACACACACACACATACACACACACATACACACAAAAGTTAGTCTACTGTTTCTTTCTTATTTTTATTATCAAATAAGTATTCAATTTTTTTAGCAATATACTCAATAGGCTTATAATAACATTGTATAATAAAATAAACATTGCTATATATATTCACACTGTAAAAATACTGATACAGGGTGTTCAAAAAGTCCCGGACCGGTTGAATAACTTGTAAAGTAGGCGTCGCACTGAAAAATGGCCTAGATAAAAGTTGTAGGAAATATCCCTGGCTATCTGATGGTGACCTTGGCTGTAACTTTGGCCTTGACCTTCAAGGTCATTTGAAGGTCAAATCGATTTTTTTAAATGGAACGCCATATTTTTGACCCCGGAAATGAATAGAGCGGAAAATTTTACGTTCAGATATGACCTTGATCATTTTAAAAATTTGATCTCTGAAGGTCGAGCGATGATCAAGGCAGGATCAAGTACAGGTTGGCCTGATACCTTGAAAGTAGGCGTCGCACAGAAAAATGACCAAGACAAAAGTAGATTATTCGATGGTGACATTGGCTGTGACCTAGACTTTAATCTTTAACCGCCATATTGCATCCGTCATCTTGAATTTTCAAAATATGATTTCAGATTCGTAACCAGCGATCTGAAAAACCCGAAACAGTTTTCAGTCCAAATTCGAAAAAATTAAGAATTTTTTGTCTACCATGTTGGATTTGACCGCCATATTGAATCTGCCATCTTGAATTCGTAACCAGCGATCTCAAAAACCCGAAACAGTTTTCAGTCCAAATTCGAGAAAATTAAGAATTTTAGTCTACCATGTTGGATTTGTCTGCCATCTTAAATTGATTTCAGATTCGAAATCAGCAACTCAAAAAACCCCCAGAAACAAATTTTGGTGTATTTTAGTTAACAATTGTCGTCTACTACTTTTGGCACGAAATTTAGAAAACAGCCTACCACTTAACCGGTTAAATATTGAGTTGTGAGACTGCAGTAATTACATCTCTAAATCGGGTTTATTTTACTTACGCTAATGTGAATATTAGTAGTTCATCAATTTGAATGTTCATCATTGAGTACTCTTCTTGCTTCTGCCATTTCATTATTACTTTCAAGAACTGTGTGTGACTTTCTTCTTTGATAGAGCTGCTTTTTTTCATAGCTCATCTCTGTAATTTTTATATCAGGCGTCTGTATCGCTGTTCATGTTGTTATTTTTTTATTTTTTGCTTGAACGTCTTGGATTTTTCCTACACCTTAAGATAACATGGCTCCTCTCACTGAACGTGAGCGAATACTTATTCTTATGATAAAAGGCTATGGAAATATGACGAGATCTAATAAAGATGTACAGATTTTATTCAACGATACTTTTAGGGTAGAAGGTGAACAGATATCCAAATCGACTGTACAAAGAACAATTGCACGTTTCAATTTGAGTGGAAGTGTAAAGGATCTCCCTAGATCGGGTCGCCCTGTTACAGCAACTAGTCCAGAAAAGCAGCTGGATGTTGCTCTTTCAATTACTGAAGATCGTCACAGTACAATTAGGAAATTAAATCAGCAACATGATATTAGTGTAGGATCTACACATAATATTTTGAAAAAAAAATTAAAGTTCCATCCATACAAAATTAAACTTGTACATGAACTGCTTGAGGATGATCCTGATAGACGCATTCAGTTTTGTGAATTGATGATGGCCCAAATAGATGCTGATGGATATTTATTGAATAGAATTTTATTTTCAGACGAAGCTACGTTTGAACTTAATGGCAATGTCAATAGACATAATTTTAGGTATTGGAGTGATAACAATCCAAGATGGATGTCTGATACTCGCAGTACTCAATATCCTCAAAAATTGAATGTCTGGGCCGGGATTATTAATGACAGTAGTAGATGACAGAATAGTTGGGCCTTTTTTTATTGACGGAAATCTTACTGCGGTGAAGTACGAAGACATGTTGCGAAATGAAATCATACCGGCGATTCAGGCAATTGTGGGCGATGATTTTCATCAGACGTGGTTTCAGCAAGATGGTGCAGCTCCTCATTATGGCCGAAATGTTCGTGCCTACTTAAACACAGTATTTCCAGCAAGGTGGATAGGGAGAAGAGGAGCTATAGAATGGCCAGCCAGATCCCCTGATCTTACACCGCTTGATTATTTTTTGTGGGGTTACCTCAAAAATAGGGTATATCGAACGAAACCAGCAAACCTCAATGAACTTCAACAGAGAATAATAGATGAAATCATTGCCATTGATGCAGACATGATTCGCCAAGCTATAGCAGGATTTTACAACCGCATAGCGTATTGCCAGACAGCTGGGGGCGAAAACTTTGAACATTTGCTCAAATAAATAACTTCCAATCTTGCAGCAATTGCTTGGCTTCACCCAACCTTGCCTTAACCGGCTGGGATTGATGTCAGTCTTGCCTTCACTGGCCGGGCATCACCCAACCTTGCCTTAACCGGCTGGGATTGATGTCAGTCTTGCCTTCACTGGCCGGGCATCACCCAACCTTGCCTTAACCGGCTGGGATGGAGGCCTTGCCAACTATCAGAGGTCAAATTTTTAAAATGGTCAAGGTCATATCTGAACGTAAAATTTTCCGCTCTATTCATTTCCGGGGTCAAAAATATGGCGTTCCATTTAAAAAATCGATTTGACCTTCAAATGACCTTGAAGGTCAAGGCCAAAGTTACAGCCAAGGTCACCATCAGATAGCCAGGGATATTTCCTACAACTTTTATCTAGGCCATTTTTCAGTGCGACGCCTACTTTACAAGTTATTCAACCGGTCCGGGACTTTTTGAACACCCTGTATATGTACACACACACACACACACACACACACACACACACGTATATAATTATTGTACAAACAAAATAGAAGATAAAATCTTACCTTTTTTCTTGAAACTATCTGTCCAGCAGCACAGCAATAAAATATTTCACGTTCTTATTTCTTCACAGTAATAAGACTTCATAAAATATAATACTTTACTTTTTGTTAACACGTAATACCTTCTTCTACGATGGCTAAAATGCTTCTAGTGAATTTACCTATACACCAGTTCATGTAGTAATGTAGTAAAAAACAATCATATCCATCTCCCTAGCAACTTTCTATAGGATATGTAATATATCAGTGTATGTACATATAATTGCGGATCAATCATAATACAAGATATATGTGCGTGGTACACGTGCGCGAGAGGTTATCGTTCGCGAACGAGAACGGATGTGTTTCAAGTTTCAACGCGTTCCTCCACGTGTCCTTTGACCCTATTTTGGTGTACCCATCAAGTCCTCTAGTACTAGAGAAAGACCAAGCTCAAGAAAGAAAAACAAAATAAAAATATGGTATCCAAAAAGTAAGTATCTTTAGCTTTATTATACTATTTTATTTAAAGAGGTTAAGTGAAAATATAATTAAAGCTGTAGTTTAGACTGCACTCTAAGTATTCGTAACATCATTCTTTGTTCTGCATTCCATGAGAATACAGAGAGAATGATGTTTCGAAGCATTTGTAACACAATCTTGACCACAGCTTGGATCATATTGACATGCATATTTGCATAGAACAAAAAACACATTTTTTTATGCATAATTTAATATATTCATTCATATTAACATTAAAATAATACATTTATCTCTATACATAATTTAATATAAATTAATTTTGTTCCAGGAGTGTCGGCAATAATCATTCAACCCAATTTGTTAAAAACGTAGCATCCAATAAGAAGTAAATATCTTTATTCTTACTACACTATTATATTTACAATTATTTAACGATTAAGTGAAATTATAATCTAATCATATTTACATTCAATTTTATTCATATTTGCACTAGTACAACACATTCATTTCTTTACACTTAATTTAATATATATCATATTTACATTCGAATACATTTATCTTTGTACGCATAATTTAATATAAACTAATTTTGCTTCAGAAGCATAGATAACAACTCAAACCAAGTTCAAAATAATGGATCTGATAAGGAGTAAGTATAATATTCATTAAATTTTAATATAAATATATCAGAAATTATAATAAAATTTAGTAAATGATTTGTTAAAGTTTTTTATTTTAATAATGTATAAATTAACTTTTTCCAGAAAAAATGTTGAATCCGAAATGAATAACGAATTGAATAATATGGAAAATATGGAAAAAAGTGTGGAACTGGAATTGTCTCTTACAAAAGCCGAGATGAAATCAATAAGTGACGAAAATGCAGCTTTAAAAGCACAGCTAGAGGAATTACGGCGAAAACAACGATCACCAGCAATAGTTACAACACCACAGTCAGCGGAACCTATGAAAAAGGCGATACCATCTCGTTTAACAAGAAAATTTGTAACCTCAGCAATAGCTGCAGCACCATCACAATCAACAGTGAAGGAAACAGCGGAACCTATGAAAGAGGCAATACCATCTCGACTAACAAATAAATATACATTTTGATTAAAAAATACAATAAATATGTTAAATTAAAATTTATTTAATGATTATTATTATTATTTAATTTCTTTATACAATATGTTGTTAAAAATAGCAGTATAAAAACTCATTGAAAATAGATAGCATAATACTTAAAACAATAACTTTTTGGTCTAGTTGTACAACAACCACGCAGATGGGCTAGAGCAGGACGTGGAAGCCATGAAGGCCGTGGAGGCCGTGGAGGTCGTGGAGGACGTGGAGGACGCGGAGGACGTGGAGGACGCGGAGGACGTGAAGGACGCAACCACATTCGTCAAAATATTATTAATATATATTAATTTTAACAATGTTAATACATATATTTTAACTATTAATACTGTATTAATACTATCCTTATAAACATGTGATGTTTAAACATAGAGTTTATTGCAGATAAATAACATTCTATTTCATAAACATGTGATATTACTAATAATATTGTATATTAACTACATTAGCTACATTAAATAATAAATACATTTATTTTGTTTAATAGATTTTATAACAGATAATATATTTTATTTTATAGGAAGGAAAGATGGCCGGCGGAGTAAGGTGACGTGATTCTGCCACAGTGATAGTGTGTGGAGTGTTTGACAGGATGGGAAGAGGGTGAGAGGTCGGTGAGTGGTGGAGTCAATGGAGGAAGAGGAAACGAGGCGGAGGGAATGGAGGAGAGGAGGGGGATGAAGCAGAAGAGGAGTTGTGGGTGGAAGGAAAATTCGGCTGGCATGATTCAGGAGATTTTGGAGCAGGAAAAGGGAGAGATGGTGGCGACAGAGGAAGGATTGGCGGCCGGAGTGTGGAAGCGAGAAGAGTGGTCGGTAAAGAGGAGAGGGGTAGAAGAAGACCGTATGTACCGGCAGGTAGCAGGAAGGAGGTTTTGAGGCAACAGGTGGTGGCGACACTGGAAGGCCGGGAGGCCACGTGCGCGGAACACGTGTTGCGACGGGTTAGAGGGATACGCAGTTGAGCGGCATACGTGCGTGGAGCTAAGGGTGATAAGTAGTGGTGCGTGGAGGTCGCAGTTTAGAAAGGATAAGAGAGAGAAAGTGGTGAGATTGTGAATTTAGGGGCTGGGAAGAGGACTGGTTGAGCGAGCTCGGCACAAGAAAAGAAGAGGAGGCAGGGGGAAAAGGAAAAGTTGGTGGAAGGGAGGGGAAGAGAAGAAAGAGGGTGGCGGTGTGGGGCAAGAGTGAAGGGGAAGAAGCAGAGGAAATCGCAAAGGAGCTGAGGTGGACGAGGAAGAAAGGACGGAGAATAATGGAGAGAGAAGAGGATGAAAGTGACAAGATGCAGAGCGAGGAGGAAGAGGAGACGACGGAGGATGAGACCGAAGACGCTGAGGAGGAGAAAGAAGAAAAGGAAAAGAAGAGAGAGGACGCTACGAGAAAAGAAGAAGGGGCAGGGGGTAATGGAGTGGCTGGCGGAAGTGAGGGGGAGGGGAAAGAGAGCGGCGACGTATGATAGGGTCGAGGAAGGGAAGGGAAATGAGAGACAGGAGACCGGGAAGAAGGAAGTGAAAGAAGGAAGAGGGGGAGAAGTGGAAGGACACGGGAAGAAGGAAAAGGGGGTGGGAGGGTAAGAGGGAGGGGGAAGGATTCTTTCTGCTTTGTATGTTATAGAGGTCCAGGCGAGCTAAGGTGAAGGGGAAGAAGCAGAGGAAATCGCAAAGGAGCTGAGGTGGACGAGAAAGAAAGGAATGAGAATAATGGAGAGAGAAGAGGATGGAAGTGATAAGATGCAGAGCGAGGAGGAAGAGGAGACGACGGAGGATGAGACCGAAGACGCTGAGGAGGAGAAAGAAGAAAAGGAAAAGAAGAGAGAGGACGCTACGAGAAAAGAAGAAGGGGCAGGGGGTAAAGGAGTGGCTGGCGGAAGGGAGGGGGGAGGGGAAAGAGAGCGGCGACGTATGACAGGGTCGAGGAAGGGAAGGGAAATGAGAGACAGGAGGCAGGAAGAAGGAAGTGAAAGAAGGAAGAGGGGGTGAGGTGGAGGGACACGGGAAGAAGGAAAAGGGGGTGGGGGGAACGGGGAAAGGGAGAGGAAGGTGTCCTTTGCTTTTACTGTTACAGAGGCATAGAACATTGGAGTCAAGGGCAGAAAGGAGAAGAGGTCGCTAAGAAGGAGAGGATGAGGAAAGGAGAGTAAGAAGAGACGGATGGAGGAGGAAGGACAAGTCTGGTGGAGGGGACGAGTAAGGAAGGTGGAGGACGCAAAAGGGGGAAGGGAGCAAGAGGACGAGAGAGGCGGAAGGTGTGGTGGTGGAAGACAAGGGGGGAGGGGAACGGGATGTGGAAAGCGGGGGTGGGGGGTAAAAGAATGTAAGGGTCGCCCATGGCCAGGTCGCGAGGGGGAAATGTTTTATTTATTTTGTAAAGGTTCGGGAACGCTCCTTAAAAGCGCCTTCAAATCCCTGAGGGGCTGAATAAAGACAATGAATGAATGAATATATTTTATTTTATAAAAATGTGATATTACAAATAATATGTATATGCTGCATATGTATTTTAAGTTAAAAAAATGTAGTTCAAAATACTAATCTAAAATAAATTTTATTTAAAATATATATATATATATGTTTAATATTATATTATATTCCTCCTTTAATAATACACAATCAAAAACCTACAATTTTATTACAATAAGCATTGCTCTGATTATATACACACATACATACATTATATATATATTTATAATTTTAATATATAATTATATTAATTTTATTTAATAGATTTTCTAATATTTTATAAAAATGAGATATTACAAATAATGTGTATGTATATTTAAATTTAAAGAAATTGATATATCATAAAGTACTAATTTAAAATAAGTTTTATTTAATATATATATATATATATATATATATATATATTATATATATATATATATATATATATATATGTATGTATGTATGTATGTATTATATATATATATATATATATATATATATATATATATACATATATGTATATATTAAAATTATAAATATATATATAATGTATGTATGTGTGTATATAATCAGAGCAATGCTTATTGTAATAAAATTGTAGGTTTTTGATTGTGTATTATTAAAGGAAAAATATAATATAATATTAAACATATATATATATATATTTTAAATAAAATTTATTTTATAGATTATTATTTTGAACTACATTTTTTTAACTTAAAATACATATGCAGCATATACATATTATTTGTAATATCACATTTTTATAAAATAAAATATATTATGTTATAAAATCTATTAAACAAAATAAATGTATTTATTATTTAATGTAGCTAATGTAGTTAATATACAATATTATTAGTAATATCACATGTTTATGAAATAGAATCTGTTATTTATCTGCAATAAACTATATGTTTAAACATCACATGTTTATAAGAATAGTATTAATACAGTATTAATAGTTAAAGTATATGTATTAACATTGTTAAAATTAATATATATTAATAATATTTTGACGAATGTGTGTAGTTGCGTCCTCCACGTCCTCCGCATCCTCCACGGCCTCCACGGCCATTATGGCTTCCACGTCCTGCTCTAGCCCATCTGCGTGGTTGTTGTACAACTAGACCAAAAAGTTATTGTTTTAAGTATTATGCTATTTTCAATGAGTTTTTATACTGCTATTTTTAACAACATATTGTATAAAAAAATTAAATAATAATAATAATTATTAAATAAATTTTTAATTTAATAATAATAAATTTTAATTTAACATATTTATTGTATTTTTTAAATTAAAATGTATATATTTGTTAGTCGAAATGGTATCGTTTCTTTTATTGATTCCACTGTTTCCTCTACTGTTAACTACGATGATGCTGTAGCTGTTGTTGATGTTAAAAATTTTATTGTTAATATAGATTTCGTCGTTGACTGGTGATGTCGTAGCTATTGTTGGTGATTGCTGTTTTCATCGCAAATCTTCTAACTGCTTTTTTTTAAGTTGCATTTTCTTCACTTATTGTTTTTAGCTATTGTGAGAAGCAGTTCTAATTCTATAATTTTTTTCATATTTTCCATATCATGTAATTTGTTATTCATTTCGCACCCAATATTTTTTCTGAAAAAAGTTAATTTATATTAAAAATATGAAGCTTTGACAGATTGCTTACTAAATTTTATTATAAATTCAATTATACAATATATTAAAATTTAATGAACATTATACTTATACTCCTTATCGCAGTCAGTATTTTGAATTTGATTTGAGTTATTGTTTATGCTTCTGAAACAAAATTAATTTATATTAAATTATGCGTAAAAAGATAAATGTACTCTAATGCAAATATAAAATATGTTAAAAATTTAGCGTAAAGAAATGAATGTGTTGTTCTAATACAAATATGAATATAAAAATAAATGTAAATATGATTTAATTGTAATTTTACTTAATCGACAACAAAACGAACAAAATTAGTTTATATTAATTATGCATAGAGAGATAAATGTATTATTTTAATGTAAATATGAATGAATATATATTAAATTATGTGTAAAGAGATGTGTTTTTTGTTTCAATGCAAATATTAATGTAAATATGAATGTAAATATAACTAATTATAATTTCACTTAATCGGTTTAAATAAAATAATGTAGCAAAGATAATAAAGATATATATACTTACTTCTTGGATATCATATTTTTATTTTGATCTTCCTTTCTTTTGAAATCTTGGTTTTTCTCTGCGTTTCTGGAAAAAAATTTAATATTTCTTAGATTATACAAACCTAAATGTATTAGTTTATAACCTTAATTATATATATATATATATATACATATATTTATCGATTAGCTTAGGTTGCCTTAAAGCAAAAGGCCAATAGGAAAATATAGTAGGCCAGATTTGTTATTATGAATCTTTGACTATAGAAATATTTCTATAGTCAAAGTTATGAATAATATTTTAATTCTAGGAAAGGATTTTTCATTCTGTACAACCAAAAAATAGTTAAATGAAAATATTTGTCGATAAAAAAGTATAGTCATCCTCTTAATTATTTCAGTTAATCAATGTTAGTTTATAATTATATTATATACTTACTTTTTATGCTTCTTCATCAGATCTGTTTCTTCGGAAGATTAAAATATGACTGCCTTTTTCCTCACGCATGTGTTTTCATTGAATTTATTATCGATCAACATTTATCACGCATGTGTTTTCATTGAATTTATTATCGATCGACATTTATTTATTATCGACAGTAACATTTCATTGAACTTATTATCGACAGTAATAACATTAACGTCGATAAATCATTTTTCACTCAACTAGCGCCATCTTTTGCGTAAAACTGGAAAAGTACATTTTCAGGTCGACTACGACGTTTCTTAATAATTCTTATTATTAATTTCCACATTGGGACTTTGCGTCATAATATTCACTGTTCACGTTGCATATAATACAAAAGTAAGAACACTTTCCTTATAAAATTTAAACCTAAACTATCGATTAAGACTAACAAAAACTCAGTCTGTTCAGCCGTTACTGAAATCTGATAATCTCAGATACTCTGAACTGGCTGACTCGCGTATAGATACCACGGGTGCCTCGCTGTCGCTGCGCGTAAATCGCTACGCGGGAACTTGGCGCGAGACACTACCGTGTCTCTTGATATATATATATATATACAGGGTGTCCCATTTTAATCTTATCAGGCAAATATCTCGAAAAATATGGAAGATACGGAAAAATGTTTCAGACAAAAGTTGTAAGACTTGAAGGGGGACAGATGATAAAAATATGTACTTGACCTTGAGTGACCTATTGAAGGTCAGGTCAATGTCATCGATGTTTTCTTAAATGGAACCCTCTATTTTTCAATGCATATTCTTGTAGCTTATCTCGAGAGTTTTCCAAAACACTATAATGAGTTATTTTTCATTAAGTACTTTTCGAGTTATAAGGCTTGAAGTTTACAGTATTTCAACATAAAATACAAAATATCGTGTAATACATTCAGTTTTCGATAATCTTACCTTAATACTTTTATTCACAGAATAATGAGACCAATCAATTGGTGTAAAAAAACACATAGTTGCAAAAAAAAAGTATGCAGCTGCATGTTGCAAATTACATTCTTTTTCTTAATAGCAACTATGTGTTTTTTTACACCAATTGATTGGTCTCATGATTCTATGCATAAAAGTATTAAGGTAAGATTACCGAAAACTGAATGTTTTACAAGATATTTTGTATTTTATGTCAAAATACTATAAACTTCAAGCCTTATAACTCGAAAAGTACTTAATGAAAAAATAACTCATTATAGTGTTTTGGAAAGCTCTCGAGATAAGCTACAATAATATCTATTGAAAAATAGGGGATTCCATTTAAGAAAACATCGATGACATTGACCTAACCTTCAATAGGTCACTCAAGGTCAAGTATATATTTTCATCATCTGTCCCCCTTCAAGTCCTACAACTTTTGTCTGAAACATTTTTCCGTATCTTCCATATTTTTCGAGATATTTGCCTGAGAAGATTAAAATGGGACACCCTGTATACAGGGTAGTATTTTTTAGTTTTTAACTGTCACAAAAATTTATGTTAAGATGTGCCAAAATGTTATTATTCCAAACTTTTGTGTTATACAGACTCTTTCTGTTTCTTTTACAAGCATTGAAACAATCTTTACAAATATCAATCAATAATTTATATTACACTTCAAAATGTCTTTATAAAATGTTACAAGTTTATTAATAATACTATTATACCCGCGATGAATATATAAAAATTAATAATTGATTTAATAATTTTATTAATCAAATTAATTGATGATATATTATAAATTACCTTTCATTAAAATTTGTATCATTTTATATATATTTTGATATATATTTTACTGTAATATTTTGCATAATTCTTTTTACCGGCGTAAATTTGTGTTTTATGCTCGTAAAAGAAACTCATGAAAGAATCGCATATATTATATATAAATCGTAAGATTTTATAAAGTAAGTTTATAGGCATTATATATACAGGGTAGATCATTTTTTAATCAATACACGCGAATATCTCGAAAAGGAGAAGTTTTTTCAAAAAATGTTTCAAACAAAAGTTGTATGGCTTCAAGGGGGATATAAAAGGTGGTACCATTAGTTTGACCTTGCATAGTCATTTTTTAAGGTCACGTAAAGGTCACCGTCAGTTTCTTAAATGGAACCCGCTATTTTTCATTGCATGTTCTTGTAGCTTATCTCGTGAGCTTTCCAAAACACTGTAATAAAATAATTTTTTCTTAAGTACTTTTCAAGTTATAAGGTTTTTAAATTTACAATTTTTTGATATAAAATGTAAAATATCTTGCAAAATATTCAGTTTTCGGTAATCTTATCTTAATATTTTTATGCACAGAATAATAAGATTAATCGATTGATGTAAAGAAAATACATATTTGCTTTAAAAAAAAAAGTATGTAATTTGCAACATATTCTTTTTACAGTAACTATGTGTCTTTTTTACACCAATCGATTGGTCTCATTATTCTGTGCATTAAAATATTAAGATAAGATTACCGAAAACTGAATATTTTGCAAGATATTTTACATTTTATGTCAAAAAATTGTAAACTTTAAGCCTTATAACTCAAGAAGTTTTTAAGAGAAAAGTAGTTTGTTATAGTGTTTTGGAAAGCCCTCGAGATAAGCTATAAGACTATGCAATAAAAAATAGGGAATTCTATTGAAGAAATTGAAGGTGACCTTCACGTGACCTTCAAATGACTATCCAAGGTCAAACCAATGGTACCATCTTATGTCCCCCTTGAAGCCATATAACTTTTGTTTGAAACATTTTTTGAAGAAACTTTTCCTTTTCGAGATATTCGCGTGTATTGATTAAAATGGTCTATCCTGTATATGTATATAACGTCTATAAACTTACTTTATAAAATTTTACGATTTTTACTATTTTATTTTATAATTTCATTTTTGTCGTTGCAAATACTTTTCCTATAATGATATTAAATTGTTAGTTTCGATAGACTACTTTTATATTATTACACGATGTGGTTCTGACATGCATATTTTGTTATTTTATTTATACTTATTACGTGCAAATATAAACCATTTTGCTATAATTTAGAAATTTATTAGTTATGAAAAAAAACAGTTTTATAACAAACCACATTAGTTGCGTTGACGAAATTTTTTTTCTGTGTATTGGAGTATTGTATTTTATTTATTATACTGATTATATGAGTATAATAAATGTAACATGCGCACACATGTATTTCATATCTTTTTGTATGTCTTCCATTTTATAATATCCTCCAATTTGTAACACAATTTTCTTTCTTTTTTCTTATTTAATGCTGACAAAATTATATCGCGCTCATTTCTTACATGTTCATACGTGAGATATAGATGAAAAATTAAAAAATACAAAGTTAAATACAAGTTAAAATTTTAGTATTTAAGATGAGTAATTAATTCGTGGAAATAATATGATTTAAATATATTATCTTTATTGTTTCTTTTAATAGATTTACCAAAAATTTTTTTTTCAAATCAGATTAGTGTTAATTTTATTTGTATTCATAAAAACATTTATAAAAATCATTATTTAATTATTACGACTAATGATTTAGTTTCTATCGATCAAATGTTTTTTTTTTAAACAGTTTTAATGAAATAAAACAAGAATACCTTTTTCTTAGAAAGATGTAAAGAATCTTAAAATATAATTTAAAAATAAAAGAGCTCATCAGCTTTAAAGTTTGTAAGTTACAAGACTTACAAATAATCCGATTCTGGTTCTCTGAGATAATATCAAAAATCTATCACACTATTTTAAAGATCTTCACTTAATAATAAAAAAAGTCTTTATACATTATTAAGATCTACAAAGTAATATAAAAATTATTTAAGAAAAATGATTCTCAAATTTAAATTTTAGAGACAAATATCTCGATAGAAATGCATTTTAGAAAAAAATTATATATACGAGGGCTGTCCGGAAAGTATCCGACCTACGCCAATATCATTGTACCTGGGTGTACTATTGTAGAAAACGAGTATTCTCTATTTAGGGGGGACCTTTGTGAGTATCTCTGGCAAGCGGCACGGCCCTGCAGCCCTTCAGTCGACAACGGTACGCAGTTGTGTACGTGACGAAAACCGTGAGCGTCGCATTTCTAATTTCTCTACAATGACCGAGCGCCTCGAGCAATGAATTTGTATAAAATTTTTTTTTCTGAAAAGATTACGAGATGCAGTAAGAAGGAAACGGCCTCATTTGAAAAGCGCTGACTGGTTGCTTCACCATGATTTTAAAGAGATTTGACGATGTGGAGGACATAAAACAGAATGCGACGAGGCAGCTGCTGGGTATTCCAAAAGCTGAGTTTCAAGACTGCTTCAGGAAGTGGGAGCAGCGCTGGGAGAACGTTGTGACTTTCAAAGGAAAGTACTTTGAAGGAGACATAATCACCATTGATCCAGAGTAACTCTTTCTCTTCGTATAGCGTAAGGTCGGATACTTTCCGGACAGCCCTCGTATATATATTGTTGCGCCCCCTCGGATCTGCATCCTCATCCTCGGGATCACCCCATATACGTTTCCGGGAGATCGTCGTCAAGAGAGTTATTGATAAACAACTCCCGGGTTACTTTTGTTTTCCATCGCCTTGGTCTAGCTGTCATACCGTATTGACGTTACGAGACCTCTGACTATCTTTCCTAATTATTATTGTATTTCTTCTTCAATTTGTAACTCTCAGGGTCGTTGATCCATTAAACATAATTCTGTCCACAACGTGTCTTAATTTATTTCGCGCGCGAATGAGAGAGTGCTTATGAGAAAATATCTTGCGAGATATCGCAAGAGGCGTCCGGGGGACGCAACAATATATATATGTATATAGAGAATGCTTGGTAAAGGAAGGACATGTAGAATAGGTAAAAATAACCCCAAGTTCTTATAAAATTTTTCTCCAAAATGCATTTCTACCGAGATATTTGTCTCTAAAATTTAAAGTTGAGAATCATTTTCTTACACGTATATATACATATTGTGGCGATTTACCACAACAAACGCCTACGCATATGCAACCCGCGAGGCACAGCTTTCTCGCATGTGCTCGCGAGGCGCAGCGCGGTACGGAGCGCGGCCGCTACGCGGCGCGACGCGGTAAAGTGAATCCGTAAGTAAGATTCACCCGGGCAAGAATATAAGCGGGCCCCCCGCAGAGTGAAGTTACGCAATCTCTCGACGGAAACACTAGTTCTCGGCGCCAGTCGCCGGTTCTAGTCGATCTCAAGAAGATACAGTTAGTGTTTGAACCGCCATCCCAAAGATGGCGATTCGTGCTACATCACCCTTTACGGGTACACGCTACACTTATATCTCTGTCCACCGAAACCGCCCCGAGACGAGCGATGGAAAAATCCAACAGCGCCTGCGGGATCGCCTCGCAGGATGGACAGTTTAGCCGCGACGGGTGAGCCCTCCTGCTCCTCCGACCAGTTTCCTCTTAGGGGCCACGCTTCGCCACAGGACACGATACGCGTGTTCGGCTAGACGCGACCCCGCATCTCACCCGCCGCGCCCACGGGGACCACGGGGAGGCCTGTCCATTGTGTCCCGATTCCCGGACACACGCTCTGACCCTGTTGGGTGGAATATATTATAGGATGGTGGGAAGGACGAATCTAATCTCGGGAAGGGACCTACCTAACCAACCTCTATCTTACATGCTATTTAGAACCGTTCGGAGGTGCGGTTGTCTCGAGAAGATTACGAGGCCGCCACCCCACGACCGAAGCCTCCGACCTACCTCGGTTGAACAGTTTCACTCTTAACCTACTTATGTCTCGCATCCCTTCAGCCAAAGGGACTCCCGACAATAATCCGCGAAAACAGCGAAGGCCTCTGGAGAAGACACGAAAAAGCGCGCCGCCTCCGGCCACCGCCACTCGTCATCTGGGACAATATCGCGCAAAGCGACTCTTTGCGCGTCAAACAAAGAACACTCCAGCAAGAAATGCTGCACCGTGTCGCTCTGACCACCGCAGATACACGCAGCACCATCTACGAGTCCCAATGAGGCAAGACGAGCCCGGAAATTCCCGTGTCCGGTGAGGGCCTGCGTGACCCAGTGATCAGCCTGAAGGGATCGTGCGTCTAGTCTATTACGCACTTCATCGAAGAAGGCAAATGTGGCACGACCTTTGTTGGAAGAAGTGCATCTGTCCTGCCACACGCTTATCGCCTCTTCCCGTATTTTCGCAAACGCGTCTTTTTTCGTCGTACCCGCGGGAATTTCGACGTTCCCGATTTTCGCGAGTTTTCCCTTACGCACGTCATACCGCGTGGCGTATTCTTCAATTAGTATGTCGACAGGCGTTGCTCCGGCCACGACGCAAAGCGATTCCCAGCCTGCCGTTCTGTAGGCGCCGGTTAGCGAGATTAAAGCCCTACGCTGCGCGGATCTAAGTATTCTAAGGTCACTCTCTGTACACAAATCGGCCCACCCCGCAGCGGCGTAAGTCATTACCGGTGCAAACACTCCCCGGTATATCGCGGAGAGCGCCTTATATCGAAGTCCCCATTGAGATCTCGCTAATCTACCTAATCTTTGAAAAAGCAGCCCGGTTTTACTACTTAATTTCCTACAATGCGAACTTATTTTTATTCCCTTATCTATATGTACTCCGAGATATCTAACCGTTTCTTTAAAATCAATCTTCCTGTTATTAATTTTAATAATCGGCGGCCTATTAGTAAAGTCAACGGTCTTCCTATTGTTTTTACGCTTCCTATCCGGTCTGTCTCCTCCCCTTCTTCCGATCGGTTTCCGTTTTACCGCGTCGCTCTTTAACACGATCGCTTCAGTTTTTCGCTCCGAGACCTGAAGTTTCGCGAACTTGCACCAATTATTTATCATGTCTACCACGCGTTGACTTTCTATTTCTATTTCTCTTCGTGTATTCCCGTCCACGATTACTACAAGATCGTCCGCGTACGCTGCGAATAGGATGTTCGAGTCCTTCAAAAGTTTTAGAAGATTATCGAACATTAAGTTCCAGCATGTTGGGCCGAGAACAGATCCCTGTGGGCATCCTCTTGCTGCCCGTCTGGAAACCTCTGAAGAGCCATACGAGAGGCTGACCCTACGGTCGTCGAAGTAACTTTGCATCACTCCGAAAACGTTCCGCTGACAATTTCCCGATTTCAACGACTCTAATACAAGGGGCCACCAGACATTATCAAAGGCCCCCGAGATGTCGAACAGCAGCGCGACGGCATGTCTCTTTTCAGAGGCAGAGACCATACGACGCAACTCCACGACAGCGTCCTCCGTCGACCTTCCGGGCATAAAGCCGAACTGCCGATCGGAGATCCCACCCGGAGCCAGTGATGTGTCCATGAGGCGAAGCTTGATAAGCTTCTCGAAGAGTTTTCCTATCACGGAGAGGAGACATATGGGCCTATAGGATTTTGGGTCCTGCTCGTCCTTATCCTCGCCCTTTAACAGTGCTCGAAGCGAGCCCGTTTTCCAGGCTTTGGGAAAGACGCCCCACTGCAGGCACCCATTGAATAGTCTTGTGATCTGACCAGGGATCACTTTAACCGCGGTCTTCAGCACCTTTACCTCAACTAAGTCAGGTCCTGGTGCCTTATTATTATTTTTGAAAGATTTTACTACCCTGGCTACTTCCGCCTCCAAGAAGAGAGGGGCATCGGCCGTATCAGGCGCTGTGAGTGCATTTTCCCTTAATGCACTTTGCTGAGGGGTGTCCTCTGAGATCTGGTCATTCGGAACGTGCACCTCCAACAGGTAGCTGGCTGTTTCCTCTAAGCTCATTGTCGAGATTTTTCCACGCCGGAGTGTGCTGAGCACCCTCTCAACTCGGAGTTTTTCCGCTTGTTGCTTATATACGAAGCCCCAAGGCTCCGAGTTGCCGTACGACGTGACATAGTTCCTCCAGCTCACGAGCTTCGCCTTCCTCACCTCTCTGTTATATTTCCGCAAAGAAGAGCGGTACTCCAACAGTTTATCTTGGTAGGAAGGTTCATCTCGTCCTTTTTGGAGGGCGCGTTTAAGTCTATAGACTTTTTTCTTGATGATAGTAAGCTCTCTCGTCCACCACGGGTTGGACTTCCGGAAATGCCTTTTCTTAGGCATTGATGCTGTGCACGCCTCATTCAGAATTATTGTGAGGGTGTTTGCCATTTCCTCGACATCCTCCGCCGACTGCAGCCCGAGGACCTCGAGCCTGGACCTTGAAAGGTCAGCTAGGCTCCCGGAGAACCGTTCCCAATCGGCCCGACGTGTGTCGAACCTCGTGTTCGCAGTGCCTCCGCCGCCCCGCTCTCTCGGCACCCTCAGTCTGATGTCAACGGAGTTATGGTCACTGGTCGTCCAGTCGCATCTCACCTTCCAGTCGCCGATGAATTGACTTATGGAGGGCGACGCCAAAGTCACGTCGATAAATGACGAACCTCTTGCCGTCCAAAAGGTGGGCGCCTGTCCAACATCGTTGACCACTTCCATGTCATATGCCCGGACTAGGTCTTCGAGTTTCGCACCTCTATCGTCCGTCTCCTGGGAGCCCCAGAGCGACGACCGAGCATTGGCATCTACTGCAACAATGAGTCTCTTCCCCCTCAGTGAATGAAACACCGCTTCGAGGTGCCTGAGGTGCTCCTCAATCTTGTCACTATACTGAAAGTAGCACGATGCTACGTAGAAGGAGAAGCCGGGAGCCTGCACTTCCGCACAGACGCAGTGGGTCGTGCTAAGCTGCGAGACAAACATGATTTGGAATTTAGGGTTACAGACCGCCACCGCCGCCCACGGACGTTGCGAGCGCACAGCGGCAACCCTCATTCCAATCCCTAGACCGACAAAGGTGTGGCTCAAGCCTTGCTTCTTAACGTGTGGTTCCTGCAATAACAGGACGTCAAGTCGCTTTTCGACTATGAGCTGACGCACCTCACCCGTTACTACAGCCGAACGCCTCATGTTCAGCTGCAGCATCCTCACTCCCGTGGACGTAAGTGAGGGAGTAGGAGAAGAGGAGAAATTTGCCGGAGCTTGTTGCAACGGCAAGGAAGAAGAACCCGATTCACACTCAATGTGGGGTTGTGGTTGGGGTTGGGGTTGGGGTGGGGGACTATCCACGAATCTAACTCTCTTTTTTACCGCGGGATTTTTATTCGCGGAACTATTCGCGGATTTAATCGCGGATCTAATCGCGAGATTTATCGCGGGGTTTTTCGCGGCATTATTTTCGGCGCTATTTTTAATTTCTCGTTTTATTTCCCCTCGCAACTTGACGTGTGATCCTTCCCGGTAGAAGAAGACCGGCATGGATCTTATCGCGGTTACTAAACAACGCGTCAAAACGATTCGGACGGCAGGAAGGCCGCAACCTTGGGACTGCGCACCGATGCGTGTTTCGTCGCGGACTCGCTCGGGCACAGCTTGGTGAAACGCTCTTGAGGAAGTGGAGGCCGCTACCAAGTGCGCAGACGAGCGGACTCGCGACTTGACGACGGGCACATCCCCTGCTCCCTTTTTAGCGGCCCGTTCCGGCTGGGAGCGATCAGCCAGGCGGGCACTCCTCCTCACCTCTATATTTTTAAATTCGAATTTACCCATATAGCATAGAATTTATGGTGGAAAGGGAGGTCGAGCGACGCAGAGCCACCATTACGCCACCAAGCCTAACTACACCAGGAGGACGGCAGGTATCCCGGAGCGGATCGTTAGCGGCCGCGATCTTAACGTCCACGCGACCATTCATACCCTCGGCACGATACCTTACACCTTAGCATTAAGACGAGCGCCATTCGGAGGAAACGCCTACCTATTTCGCACTAATCCGCAACCACTACGGACGAACGATTACGGCACGGACGACCGAACGCGACTACGAAGTCGGCGGAGTTCAACCTGAAAATAAAACACGATTAGTCACCCCCGGTCCCGTCGCCGCCAGGTCCAAGACCTCGGAGACGCAGGGCCCGGCGGGCGTATAAGACGGCCCCTGTTCCCCTCTCCCACACAAAAGTGCGGGAGAGACGAACGGGAAGGTGTTAGGCCGCCGAGGAGAGTGGAAAAGGGAAGGTGAGGGAGGAAATGATGGATGGGAGACAAGGGCTCGGGAACACATCCATAGCCAATGCCAGCCCCTCGCGCCCCGGATGAGAGCGAGGGGGGTGTCGCCAGCACGGCCACGAGTGTGCTCCTCCAGCGCAATTAAATGCGTTTGCTACATATGAGGCATTCGGTCAGACAAGCTGACACCGCCCCGTAGCAATGACGTGTTTGTGGGTGCGTTAGCTTCTCCTAAGATACTGGGCCCTCTCACCACGACGAGGTCGCACCCATGAGAGGGCTCAAGAAGATACAGCAGCATTACGCACCGCCGAGTGGTCAGGAGCCTCCAACTCACAACACCCGAGGAAGGAGTCATAGTGGCTAGGCGCAAAACTCGCCCTACGCCACTCCACCTGCTGACCGCGAAGCGACGGAAGAGAGACGCCCAGTCTCCGCCACCATCTGGCACCAGCCAGATAGCCGCAGAGGACGCGGACACAGGCGCCAGCCGCCTCTCCACAAGCGCCAGCCGCTCGGACACAGGCGCTAGCCACCAGGACACAGGCGCCAGCCGCCTCTCCTCAGGCGCCAGCCGCCTCTCCCCCGGCGCCAGTCGCCAGGACCCAGGCGCCAGCCGCCTTTCCACCGGCGCTAGTCGCCCGGACTCAGGTGCTAACCGCCGCTCCATCGGCGCCAGTCGCCCGGACAACAGCGCTGGCAGTAGCTCCACCGGCGCCAGTCGCCCGGACAACAGCGCTAGCCGCAGCTCCATCGGCGCTAGTCGCTCGGACACCAGCGCTAGCCGCTGCTCCACTGGCGTCAGTCGCCCGGACACCGGCACCAGCCACCTCATCTCCGGCGCTAGTCGCCAGGAAGCGACACCCATCAGGGACGACTTCTCCAGCGGGGACACACGGCCGGCCTCGCAGACAACCGACCGACCGGCAACACCGGACGTAAGAGAGCGTTCGCTGACACCGCCGATATTGTGGCATGTGCCACCTCTCATATCGCCACTGAAACGCTCGCCCGTAAAGAGGCCCCCTCGGACGTCAACGGACGACCGAACGTTCAAGGACGCCTCCACGCAAACCAAGAGGCGAGGAGGCAGAGCAAGGAGGAGCAACCACAGCAAGCCTAGCATCGACAAGAATAACAATATACACTGACACGCAAACACATCCTTACTTTGTAATAAAAACATGAATAAATCTGTATATACCAGAAATTAAGAGCGTACGACATTCAACACGTCCCCGTCCAGCGAGCGTAACCTCCACAAAAAATTGGTGACCCCGACGTGTGATAATGGCTGAAGATCAAATCGGCCGCTTGGCAGTAAAGGCACCCCCCTTCTGGCCTGAAGAACCAGAACTCTGGTTCGTACAAATAGAGGGTCAATTCACCCTCGGAGGCATTACGCAGGACGCAACGAAGTACTCGTACGTGGTGTCACATATCGAAACAAGATATGCACGCAAAATTAGAGACATCATAACACAACCTCCGGTAAATGGAAAATACGAAGCGGTTAAAAAGGCTCTGATCCAACGGTTAACGGCCACACAGGAGCAGCGTATCCGTCAACTAATAGAACATGAAGAGCTTGGCGACAGGAAGCCTTCACAATTCTTACGACACCTACGAACGCTTGCCGACGCAAACGTTCCAGATGAACTCCTACGAACACTATGGTTAGGCAGACTACCTACACAAATACAAGTCATCCTTGCAACCAGAACGGAGGATAGACTCGAAGATATCGCTGAACAAGCCGACCGAATCGCGGAAGTAACCAGCCGAGCTACAGTGGCTGCAACGACCGCTACCGCTTCTACTCCTTCCACCTCTAGCTCCACATGGGAAGACCAGATCAAATTGCTGACACAGCAAGTCGCAAAATTGACGCAGCAGGTCAAAGAACAACACAGCCGCTCGAGAAGCCAATCTAGAAATCGGGCATCGAGAAACCGATCACAAAGCCGATCACGAGATAGAACAGATACAGATGATGGGCTGTGTTTCTATCATTGGCGCTTTGGAGACAAGGCAAAGAAATGCCGTCAACCCTGCAATTACAAACAGGAAAACAAGGAGGGCAGTCGTTGAGGGCGGCCAACGACCCTGACCCGAATCTTCGCCGCCTGGTTATGACCGACGTCAAAACCAAAGTGCAATACTTGATAGATACCGGATCAGATGTCAGCGTATATCCACGCAACCTGGTCAAAGGCCCGCTATGGTCTAGCCCGTATCAATTATACGCAGCGAACGGTACAATCATCCGCACTTATGGACAAATAACGCTGGAACCAAACTTCGGCTTGAGGAGGACGTTCCTGTGGAGATTCGTGATAGCGGACGTAGCACAGCCACTAATCGGCGCCGATTTCTTATCCTATTTCTATCTGCTCCCAGATCTACGAAAGGGTCGACTAATAGATGGAAAAACAGGACTATTTACAAAGAAATCTCCACATACAAAAACAGGAGAGGGCATTAAGGCAGTTACAAAACAAACAAGCTACCACGATCTTCTTACCGAATTCTCCAACATCCTCAAACCAACGGGGAACAAGAAGGAAATACGACATACCACAGTACATCACATTAAAACAACATCAGGACCACCTGAAGGATGTCGCCCACGCCGTCTGGCTCCAGACAAATTAAAAGCAGCAAAGGCTGAATTTGACCTCTTATTACAAGAAGGGGTAATTCAACCGTCAAAGAGTCCATGGGCCGCACCCCTCCATATGGCGCCCAAGAAAGAGAATTCTTAGCGCCCATGCGGGGATTACCGTAAACTGAACGCGAGAACTGTACCAGATCGGTATCCAATCCCACACATCGAAGATTTCACCCAGACACTGGAGGGCAAGAAAATCTTCTCAACAATAGATTTGGTGAGGGCGTACAACGATACCGATACACCCAGAGGATATCCCAAAGACGGCTATCACGACTTCCTTCGGCTTATACGAGTACAAATACATGCCATTCGGACTGCGCAATGCGGCACAGACGTTCCAACGCTTCATCAACGAAGTATTACACGGGCTCGATTTTTGCTACGCTTATATCGATGATATACTCGTAGCATCGAAATCAAAAGAGGAACACGAAAACCATCTGCGAAAACTATTCCAACGATTAGATGACTACGGGCTAATAATAAACCCGGCAAAATGCGTCTTTGGAGAACCACAAGTCAAGTTCCTAGAGTATCTGGTATCAACAGAAGGTACCAAACCCCTACCAGAGAAAGTCCAAGCCATACAAGACTTCCCGAAACCGGAAACGGTGAAACAAATGCGCCAATTCCTGGGGATGCTAAATTTCTACAGAAGATTCATCCCCGGTGCAGCAAAGGACCAGGCGAAACTGAACGACACACTAACGGGCCGAAAACAAAAGGGAAAATACCAATCATATGGACACTGGACTTGGAAGAGGCATTCACAAAAACAAAGAACAGCCTAACACGAGCCACACTATTGGTACACCCAGATCCACAAGTCGAGCTGGCGATAACAACAGATGCGTCCGACAGTGCTATAGGAGCGGTAATACAACAGAAAAACGGAAACGACTGGCAACCACTGGCGTTTATGAGTAAGAAGCTAAGTCCCGCACAAATGAAGTATAGTCCATACGACAGGGAACTATTAGCAATCTACTCAGCGATAAAATACTACAGGCACCTCTTAGAGGGACGGAAATTTACGGTGTACACGGATCACAAACCAATCACGTACGCCTTCAGACAAGATCCGTTGAAAAGCTCCCCACGCCAAACACGACACCTTGAATTCATCGGGCAATTTACCGCGGACATACAGCACGTCGCTGGAAAGGAAAACGTGGTAGCAGACGCCCTCTCGAGGGTAGAGGCTATCCAGGAAGCAGTTGACTTCGAGAAACTAGCAAAATCACAAAAGACTGACGATGAATTGCAGCAAATCTTGCAGAGCGACTCAGCATTAAAACTAAAGGAGATACCGATTCCCGGAACAGAGATCAAAGTATATTGCGACGCAGAAGCACAGATTCCACGCCCATTTGTGACAGGATCATACCGCAAGCAAATATTCCAGTCCTTGCATGGTCTATCACACCCAGGGGTAAAAGCCACAACGAAGCTAGTCATGCAACGATTCGTGTGGCCAGGAATACAGCAAGATTGTCGAAAATGGTCACAAGCATGTCTCCAGTGCCAACGAGCAAAAGTAACAAGGCACAACAAAACACCAACTGGGAACTTCCAAACACCCACTCGACGGTTCGAACACATACACATCGACATCGTAGGACCCATGCCCATGTCGAAAGGATGCAAATACTGCCTAATAATGATAGACCGGTTCTCGAGATGGCCGGAAGCAATACCAGTACCGGATATAACAGCAGATACGATAGCAAGCAACATTTTTGCTAACTGGATGGCGAGATTTGGAGTTCCAACACGTATCACGACAGACCAAGGCCGACAATTCGAAGCCGACTTATTCAGGCGTCTAACACAGCTTACAGGCTCAACACACTATAGAACAACAGCATACCATCCAGCAGCGAACGGCATGATAGAGCGATTCCATAGGCAGATGAAAACAGCCATTAAATGCCACCAAACAGAAAAATGGGTAGAAGTTCTACCAGTGGTTTTAATGGGCATAAGAGCAGCGTGGAAAAATGACCTACAAGCAACAACAGCTGAAATGATATATGGAGAGCCAATTAGACTACCTGGACAGTTCCTGCAACAAAGCACTCAAAAAGAACCGCAAGAAAACCATGGAGACATGCTGGAGCAATTGAGGAAAAATTTTCAAAACCTGAAACCACAGGAGATAAAGAGGCACGGACAAGCAGCAACCTTTATCTTCCAAGACATGAAGACAGCATCACATGCCTTTATGCGAAGGGAATTACTTGGTGGAGCATTACAACCACTATACGAAGGACCCTACAAAATAATAAAAAGAGGAGATAAAGTTATCACGCTACACAGAAACGGCAAAGATATCAACGTTTCAGTAGACAGATTGAAACCGGCGTACATCCTCCAAGAAGATGACATCGAGACAAATCAACAACAACAAACGAAAAAGGAACAATCGGAGAAAGGAAAAACACGAAGTGGACGAACTTCGCGCCCACCAGTTCGCTTCCAAATCCCGTGACTTATATACAGCAAAGGGGGTCCTGTGGCGATTTCCCACAACAAACGCCTACGCATATGCAACCCGCGAGGCACAGCTCTCTCGCATGTGCTCGCGAGGCGCAGCGCGGTACGGAGCGCGGCCGCTACGCGGCGCGACGCGGTAAAGTGAATCCGTAAGTAAGATTCACCCGGGCAAGAATATAAGCGGGCCCCCCGCAGAGTGAAGTTACGCAATCTCTCGACGGAAACACTAGTTCTCGGCGCCAGTCGCCGGTTCTAGTCGATCTCAAGAAGATACAGCAGCATTACGCACCGCCGAGTGGTCAGGAGCCTCCAACTCACAACACCCGAGGAAAGAGTCATAGTGGCTAGGCGCAAAACTCGCCCTACGCCACTCCACCTGCTGACCGCGAAGCGACGGAAGAGAGACGCCCAGTCTCCGCCACCATCTGGCACCAGCCAGATAGCCGCAGAGGACGCGGACACAGGCGCCAGCCGCCTCTCCACAAGCGCCAGCCGCTCGGACACAGGCGCTAGCCACCAGGACACAGGCGCCAGCCGCCTCTCCTCAGGCGCCAGCCGCCTCTCCCCCGGCGCCAGTCGCCAGGACCCAGGCGCCAGCCGCCTTTCCACCGGCGCTAGTCGCCCGGACTCAGGTGCTAACCGCCGCTCCATCGGCGCCAGTCGCCCGGACAACAGCGCTGGCAGTAGCTCCACCGGCGCCAGTCGCCCGGACAACAGCGCTAGCCGCAGCTCCATCGGCGCTAGTCGCTCGGACACCAGCGCTAGCCGCTGCTCCACTGGCGTCAGTCGCCCGGACACCGGCACCAGCCACCTCATCTCCGGCGCTAGTCGCCAGGAAGCGACACCCATCAGGGACGACTTCTCCAGCGGGGACACACGGCCGGCCTCGCAGACAACCGACCGACCGGCAACACCGGACGTAAGAGAGCGTTCGCTGACACCGCCGATATTGTGGCATGTGCCACCTCTCATATCGCCACTGAAACGCTCGCCCGTAAAGAGGCCCCCTCGGACGTCAACGGACGACCGAACGTTCAAGGGACGCCTCCACGCAAACCAAGAGGCGAGGAGGCAGAGCAAGGAGGAGCAACCACAGCAAGCCTAGCATCGACAAGAATAACAATATACACTGACACGCAAACACATCCTTACTTTGTAATAAAAACATGAATAAATCTGTATATACCAGAAATTAAGAGCGTACGACATTCAACACGTCCCCGTCCAGCGAGCGTAACCTCCACACATATAAAGGATTTCTTGGTAAAAGTGGACATGTAGAGCAGGTAAAAATAACCCGAAGTTCCTATAAAATTTTTCTCTAAAATGCATTTCTATCAAGATATTTGTCTCTAAAATTTAAATTTGAGAATTATTTTTCTT
>CAXASD010000016.1:0-30000 GCA_963971435.1 Lasius platythorax | reverse complement strand
CTAGGGTCACCATGACAAGGCGGATGAGTGTCGCCTTTAAATAAACACTCCAATTCCCGGGCAGGTCGGGCTCGTCAGCCATGGGAGGCAACCGGCCTAGAGGACGGACCACCTTATCCAAAACCAACTCTCAGGATTATGGAATGGACAAGACGAATTTTGAAGAAGTACCAGCTCAGGGTGACGGACCACCCAGAGCTCGGCAAAGCGGGAATATCGTCCCAGTTCCCGCTGGGTCGTCATCTGACGATGGGCTAGCCGTCGGGTCTGAGGAGAGCCCGACGGTGGCATTGACTATCGCCTCAACAGACGAAGGTGTCGCGCGTGGACGGACCTTCGGTCCCGGTGTTAGAGGCCTGACGGATGGATCGGATCTTCAACCGGTCGTGCGTTTGGCGAGGATGGACGCGGGCCTTGGATCTTCTGGTACCTCGGGTGGCAGTGGTTCGAGTTCTGGTCGTCGGACCCCTCTCTGTGGTTCTTTCGAGCCTCAGGCCGGGGGGGATGTGACTGTGGCAGTTTCTGGTGCGGGGGAGCCCGGGACAGTGTCTGACGTGGTGGAAGCGGTGACTGTGTCTGGTGCTACGGGTTCTGTGTTGGCGTTCGGTTCGGGCGAGTCGTCCGCGGTCTCCTGTGTGCGTGCGCGAGTTCCCGGTGCGATTGTGATCTCGGATGACGAGAGTGTGACTAGCCCCTCCTCCAAAGGGGCGGTGGGTAAGGTTTCGCTCGGTAGAGTTGAGAAACCTCTCAGGCGTCGTAGAGGTAGGCCCCCCACTACCGGGGAATGGGTGGGCATCACCGAGGCCTTGGAGAGATACAATGCTGCCAGGGCGGTGGAACTTGAGCTGGATGAGGTCGAGTACATCTTGGACCCTAAGGTGCCGCCGAAGGAGACGAAAGGAAAGAGGGACCTCCCCAGTATTGAGGCTATGAGGAAGGATCTCTCCGACTATTCGTACGAGGCGATTCGAAAGAAGGCGGGTGAGTCGTTCAATTTTATCGATAAGTTATCTGATAAGTCTTCGGGTATTAGCGGTAAACTGATCCACGAGTTGCGTGTTTCCTCGCGTCATTTGGTTGCGTCGGTCACTGAATTGAGCGACAGGGCCGAGCGGCAGGAGTTAGAGGTCCTCAAACGGAACAGAGGCAACGAATACCTCATAAGGGACGATGAGAGGCTAAGGGGGGAACTAGAGATCGCTCGGGTCGAGATTGCCTCCCTGAGGTCCTCGGTCTCTCCCGCTGGTAGGAGCCCCCCTCATAAAAAGGCCAAGGGGCTTGTAGATTCCGAGACGCGTGAGGTGGGCACCCAGATGGACTTTGAGGAGGTTTCCCTCGGTCCTTCTTCTGTTCCGCTTCCCGTCTCGCCTGTTGTGGTTGGGAAGGTGACGGTGGACAGATGTTGCTCCCCGGTTTGGAGCAACGTGGAATCTGTGTTCCCTGCTATCGAGGGGACGTCTCGTGGGGGGGAGTCGGGAGTCTCCCCCTCTGGGTCTAGAGACCTCACGGCCCTGGAACAGAGTCTCCTCGATCACATAGAGGCGCTCTTTTCGCAACGCAACTCCCTCCAGGAGGATATCGGACGCATCAGGAGAGGGATGGAGGATCCCCTGAAGGATCCTATCCCCTCTGTTTCCTGCGCTGGACCGATTACATCGAGGAGTGCGGCAAAGGTCAGGAAGAGGAGGTCGAGAAAGAGAGGCAGGGGGCCCTCCGTGGTAGATATCACTGGCCCCCCGTTGCCCCCACCGACTGGGGTTTGGGCTGCTCCACCTCCTTGTGTGGAGCCCCTGGGTGTCTCTCCCGTTTTGGGGGATGACCAATGGTCCCAGGTAGTTGGAAGGAAGGCGAGGCGTGCGTCCCGCGCGATGGCCGCTCTTAGTGGGCGTCCATCCGCTCTCCCTGGTCATGGGACTGTACCGGGCCCTGTTAAGGGTACTAGGGTCGAGAGGATCGCGGCCCCGCGCCCTGCTCGCGTGGCGCCCCCCCCTCGGGGCGTTCTGAGGGTAAGAATGTTCGAGCTCCGAGGATTCGGCCTCCGACCACGGCGGTGGTTTCTGTAACGGTTAAGCCGGGTTCTAAACTAGAATATAGGGAGATTATGTCCGAAGCGAGATCCAAAATCGATCTTGGGGCGCTCGGCATCGTCAAATCCCGTATTAGGCAGGCTATCAACGGCGGGGTGTTGATACAGATCCCTGGTAAGGACAGGGTCAAATTGGCGGATGACCTTGCCAAAAAGATGGAGGAGGTGTTTAAGGGGAAGGATGTCGTCATTGGCCGTCCTTCCAAGCTTGCCGAGTTGCGGATTCGCGGTATAGATATTTCGGTTACCCCGGACGGTGTGTCTTCTGCGATCGCCCTTGCGGGCGGATGCGACGCGAAATTTGTCCAAGTAGGACAAATGAGACAATCCGCCTATGGTTTCGGCACGGTGTGGGTGCGGTGTCCCGCCCTCGCTGCCAGGCGAGTTGCTGCTGCGGGTCGGATCGGATTGGGTTGGGGTTTTGCCAGCGTGGAGTTGCTGCCGCCACGCCCGTTGGTGTGTCATCAATGTCTGCTGCGGGGTCATACGAGATCTCAGTGCGGATCCGAGATCGATAGGAGTGATCGTTGCTATCGTTGCGGTACTCCTGGGCATCGTGCTGGCTCTTGTGTGTCCGCTCCCAGATGTCCTCTGTGTTCGGACCTGGGCGGATTAGCGGATCATGTTTGGGGTGGCTCTGATTGCTGCCCCACCCTGGAGTCGGGTTGTGCTCCTGGTGTCC
This sequence comes from Lasius platythorax, assembly GCA_963971435.1. Classification (NCBI taxonomy): domain Eukaryota; kingdom Metazoa; phylum Arthropoda; class Insecta; order Hymenoptera; family Formicidae; genus Lasius; species Lasius platythorax. The sequence goes on along the minus strand of CAXASD010000016.1, from coordinate 27,232 downwards.
GCTCTTATAAGCGATCATTGGAGCCATCTAATCGGAGAGCTGGTTCCATCTCTTCCCCTATTTATAGGGGATCGGGTGTGGATGGTGCGAGAGCCTTGGCGGATAACCTTGTCCGGTTTCCTCTCGCTGACTCTGCCTCAACAACGGTGGGCACAAAACTACAATGACAATTATGGCTGACAAAAGGAACTTGAAAAACTTACCGCAGCAGGGGTGTCTCGGAGCCCCAGCTGCCGGCGTGGCGGGCACTATCGTCCCTGGTGCTCCCACGTCGTCATCGAACGAAGGGCTGGCTGGGGTGTTGGAGGCGGGCATCCCAGTCAATTCGGCTACCGTCGTCGAACAAGAACAAGTTTTGGAAGAGGATCCTAGTCCGAAAAAGAACCCGTACACGGGACTGGCTCTGAAAACTAGGTCAATAGACGACATCCTGAAGGATGTATACAAAGGATACGAGTCGGTTGTTCCCACGGCTGGGGAGCCTAGGGACTCTTCAGGTCAAGAGGGGGACACGTTCTTCGGGGACTCTCCCCCAACGGATCATCACCTGAAGAAGAACGCCGAGATGGAGGTCGACTCAGAGGCCTCCAGAAAGAAGAGGAAGGCTGAGGCCTCGCTCGTCGTGGGATCCTCGAGCGACGAGATCATTGCTCCCCCCACCTCATCTCGCAGAAGAAGGAGGAGGAGCAGATTAGCGGTCTCTTCACCCGGCGGGGTCAGTGTCTCGGATCACATTGATCTTACCGCCGAGTACGAGACTCCCCACGGGTCTGACCTTACGGACGTGGAATCGATCGGTGGATTGAGTGTGAGCAGAAGGCGGGCGAGTAAGACCCGCGGCGATGGCGGGGTGAAATCCTCCACGCCCAGGAAGGGAAAGAAACCCGCCATTTTCGGTTCGAAGATCGATTTCAAACCGGACCTGGATAGCATCTCGTCGAGCCAATTGCTTGGCATGAGCGCCACAAATGCAGGACTCATCGGGCTGGAGTGCGTTGAGGTAGTAGAATCTGTTAGGGCCAGGAGCAGCAACTTCCAAGGCTCCTGGAGTGGTCGGATGAGGGTTAAGCTCAACAAAATCAACGACGTTATCCGGGCCCTGACTCAAAAGGCCGAATCGTCCGGTGACCCGGCCCTGCTCGAGGTTAGAGTCAGGGAGTTGACGGACGAGCTCCTTGCCACGAGAAAGGAATCGGGCAATGAGAGGGCTGAACTCGAAAAACTTAAGGCGGAAAATGTAGCCCTCCGCAAGGAAATTGTTGGCTTGAGATCCGAGTTGGGAAGGCTCGACAAAATGGAAAGAGAGAATGACGACCTATGGAAGGTCGTCAAGGATTTGAAGGCCGAACTGTTTGCCCTCAAAAAGGGAGAAACCACGGTAGTGGGCTCTACGAATATTGGAGCGTCTGGGTCCTCGGCGGCATCTCTCTCGTCTGTCGCTGGCCCTTCGGTGGTGGCAGTATCGGAGTCTCGTGTGGCTGTATCATCCCGGGATACACCGGCCACTAGTAAGAAATCCGAACACCTGGTGAAGGACGACGTTCAGGGTAAATCTGGTGGGACGGCTCTTGTTTCCATGGAGTGGGAACGATTGCCGCAGCGTACCCCCAAACCCTCGAAACCCAAAGTTGTGTCCAATGTCCAACTGGTTCCGCCCGGTGGCGCTGGGTCCACTTTGAAGAAGCGGAGAATTTCGCATAGGAGGAGCGTCGGGGAGCCCAATGCGGGACCTGAACTGGCTAAAGCGGCTGTCCGGAACACCCCTTCCGGTAAGGGTGGTGTTGGCGGGTCTAGGGGTGATCCCCAGAGCGGCACCCCTAATAAGAGGCGGGGATCCAAGCCTTCTCTCAATAAGGCTTCGGTAACGGGCTCGAAGAGAAAGCCTAGAGGCCCGGTTCCTCCCCGTACGTCGGCTGTCTCGATCACCAGCCGATCCGAGGGGTTCTCATATAAGGACGCTCTGGTCAAAGCCAGGAGTGAAATCTCTCTCGGGGATTTGAAGATCGAGAGCACGAGGCTCAGGAGGGCTGCCAATGGTGGCTACCTGATCGAGATCCTCGACAAGGACAACGCCGGTAAGGCCCAAGCTCTGCGTGAGCAGTTAAAGAACCTGATACCTGAGGAGCAGGCCATTGTAGCCTGTCCTGTTACCTACGGTGAACTCAGGTTTGTGGGCCTGGATGACACAATCCTACCCGAGGAGGTTGTCCAGCTAATTGCCTCGGAGGGTAATTGTGGGGACAGCGATATCAGGATCGGCAGGATTCAGCCGATGCGAAACGGCTTGAGCACGGTCTGGTCCAAGTGTCCGCTTTCAGCGGCAGCGGTCATCGCACAAAAGAAAAGGGTTAGGATGGGGTGGACTTTTGTCAAAGTCGAGTTGCTGAAGTCGAGGCCCACGCAGTGCTTCAAGTGCTGGGGCTTTGGGCACGTCAGGTTCTCCTGCACCTCCACCATCGACAGGAGTAACCTGTGCTTTAATTGCGGCGGCGAGGGACACTCCCTTAGGGACTGTAGGTCGCCTTCTCACTGCGTGGTCTGTGAGTCGTCGGGCAACAAAAGCGACCACAAGATGGGCTCTGCCTTCTGCGAGTCCAACAGGAAGAAGCCTGGGAGGCCGGTCTCTGGGAACCCAGCCAAAATGGTGGTGGCGGAGCGGAGGTCCGGAACGAGGAGAGCCACGTGATGTCCGTTTCGGTTCTCCAGTGTAATATCAACCACAGTTGGTCTGCCCAGGACATGCTCGAGCAGCATCTAATCGAGCTTAAGATCGGATTGTGCGTCGTGTCGGAACCGATCAGGGTCCCTAACACGGTGCTCTGGTTTGGGAGCGACGACGGTAAGGCGGCCATACGCTGGAACCCTGAGGTGCTCCGGAGTCCGTGCACTCTTGCGGGGAAGGGTCGCCACTTTGTGGCAGTCAGATGTCGCGATCTCTGCATGGTATCTTGTTATGCTTCTCCGAGCCTCCCGATTGTCGATTTTCGGGAATTCTTAGAAGAACTGTCCGGGGCCGTTCGCGCCATGCGTGGCAGGATAATCGTGTGTGGTGATTTCAACTCCAAATCATCACTTTGGGGCTCTCCGTCTACGGATAATAGAGGGGACGAGGTCGAGAGGTGGGCGGCGGCTAACGACCTGCGCATCGCCAACGTTGGAAATGTTCCAACTTGTGTGAGACCCCAGGGCAGCTCTATTATTGACCTGACCTGGGTTTCTCCCCAAGCCGTCGGTTTGATCGGCAATTGGTCGGTCAGGGAGGACCTGGAGACCCTGTCCGATCACGCCTACATTACCTTCTCCATTGGATTTTCTCCGACACGATCTACGGGCAGTTGTGGTGCGGGTCGTCGGTGGAACCTGTCAAAGATGGACATGGCCGCTTTTGACCTGTCACTGGTCTGGGCCTGTTACGACGACTCCTTGGGCGATGACGCTTTTTCTGCGGGGGAATTTGCGCGGTGGTTGGAGGACACCATGGTGGAGGCCTGCGATGCATCGGCCCCGAGGATTGGTCCCAGACATCCGAAGAGGACCGCGTACTGGTGGAACGACTCCATTGCCGAGCTGCGGTCGTCCTGCGTCAGGGCCAGGCGACGTTGGACTCGCGGGAGAAGGGCTCGTAGACCTCTCCCCGTTGTAGAGGATCTGAGACTGGAGTACCGTACCAGGAAAAAGGATCTCAAGCGCGCGATTAACAGAGCCAAGTCTGCCGCTTGGAGGGAGTTGATCCTTACTCTGGACAACGATCCGTGGGGGCTCCCCTATCGCCTGGTACTTAATCGCCTCAGGAGGTCCTCTCCCAGTCTGAGCGAGATGCTTGAGCCGGAAGTCCTCGACCGACTCCTTGACGGTCTCTTTCCGAGAGGTTCGGAACGCGACGCTCCGGGTAACTGGGGCAACTTTCGATGGAGCGAGGAGTGGACCATCTCTTTTGGTGAAATCTTTGGACTGCTCAAGGGTAGAGCCGCCAAAAACACGGCTCCTGGTCCGGATGGATTCAAGGCCACCCTGCTTCGGAAAATACCGAGCTGTATGCTTGATAAGGTTGCAGCCTGCTTCAACAGGTGCATGGTTGAGGGTGTCTTCCCGGTGCCCTGGAAGATCGCCAACCTTGTGCTTATCCCCAAGGGGGATAAGGGATCGATCGCGGGTCTTCCCAAGGTTCGCCCGATATGTTTGCTGGATGAGTTCGGCAAAACCTTCGAGAGAGTCATAGCTGAGAGACTGCTGGATTGGTTCGCAAACAACGCGGAAGTCGATCTTTCCGCCAACCAGTTCGGCTTCCGCAAACAGAGGTCGACCTGTGACGCCTTGTCTAGGGTCAAGGAGATTACCTCGCGCGCTGTCGGCGAGGGCGGGGTTGCGATCGCGGTCGCGCTCGATATCGAGAATGCCTTCAACTCGCTGCCGTGGCACTCTATCCGCACGGCCTTGGCTGAGAAGAGGATTCCCGACTATCTGAGGCGCATTCTCGACGCGTATTTGTCGGAGAGGTACATCGAGTTCCGTAACACTAACGGGGAGCTTGTGAGAAGGAGCGTAGAGGCCGGGGTTCCGCAGGGGTCGGTCCTCGGTCCTCTGCTATGGAACATTGCGTACGATTCCACCCTGAGGGTCGCCAAGGAGCCGGGCTGCGACGTGATCTGCTACGCTGACGATACTCTTATCATCGCCACAGCGGATGACGTCAACACAGCGGCAATCAGAGTCGGGATGCAGGTCGCGAGGATCCTCTCCCAAATAAGACGTTTGGGACTGCGGGTCTCCGTGCAGAAGACGGAGGCGGTTGTTTTTCGCGGTCGCGCGGGTCCGGATGTCCTCCCTACCATCTCAGTGGGGGACAGCCGCGTCGAGTTGAGGGACTCCATGAAGTACCTCGGCGTCTTCATTGACAGCAGGTGGTCCTTTGGGGACCATTTCGCCTATGTCACGGACAAGGTGTCGAAGGTGACGCGGGCATTAGGCAGACTCATGCCCAACCTCAGGGGGCCCAGAGAAGATAAAAGGAACCTCTACTCCAAAGTAGTTCAATCGGTCATTCTTTACGGTGCTCCGATTTGGTGTGACTCTCTCGAGCGGTCGAGCGGGGCTCAGCGGTCTCTGCGGCGATTACAGAGGACCCTAGCTATTAGGGTCATCTCGGCCTACCGCACGACATCCTGCGATGCGGCCTCTTTACTGGCCAGAATTCCCCCCCTACACATTACTGCCCGGTGTAGGAAGAGGGTTTTCGAGGGGGTAACCGCGTTGAAGGCGAGGGGCGAGTGGTCCCCCGACGCCGCGGCTTCGATCAGGGAAACTGAACAACTTGTTCTTTACCACGAGTGGGCCCTGTACTTAAGGAATCCGGCTTTATGGGGTAAACGGACCATCGAGGCCATCTACCCTCATCTGGTGGAGTGGGTCGAAAGGAGATACCTCTGTGTAGACTACTACATGTCCCAGCTACTTACCGGCCATGGCAGCTTCGGACACTATTTGCTGCGGATTGGCAAACGAGAGGATGAATCATGCCCCCATTGCGATAGTGACGCTGACACCGCGGAACACACGCTCGGGGAGTGTGCTGCGTGGGATGATGCCAGGACTCGTCTGTTCGGCAAGATCGGTCCGAATCCGGAGGATGGAGGGTTACTCACCTTACGTTTCGTGGTCGGCAGGATCCTGGAGTGTGAGGAGAACTGGGCTGCGTTCTCCCACTTCGCGGCAACAGTCATTAAGACCAAGGAAGAGGCCGAGAGGAACGCGGATCGGCTTCCGCCGAGTCCCCATCCTCTTACGGATTCGTCTGGATGACGCGGGTTGCGTGGGTTCTGACCCACGCTCATACACTCACACACACACCCACACACACACACATACACACACGCATACACACACACATACACATACACATATATCTACACACACACTCACACAAGTACATACATTACCTTGTCGTTTGTACTATCGTCTATCGATAGCCAGTGGTCGTTCGAGAACACATTCCACTCCCACTTCTGGGGTGGGCTTCTCTCGGTCTGTGCTGTTAGTCTCTTAATTTCGAAGACTAATTAGTAGTTTTTCGCCTCTCCCCCAAAACAGCGGGGTGAGGTTCTTGTGTGGTTCCCGTCGAGTCGTGCGGTTCCCGCAATCTGTAGGGGAGTCTCCGCGACGTTATGCTTGCGCGGTTCCGCGGAGCTCCTGGTCTTTGCAGTCAGGTCGGACTGCGTACAGGGAGGAGGTTTTAGTGGGTAGGGCCCGTTGCGTTCTTCAGCAACATCGAGGCGAGTCCCACAGTACCTGGCCGTACGGGCGGTCAGGTCTGCGTAAACGCATTTCCTCCTACCCTCGCAAAAAAAAAAAAAAAAAAAAAAGGGGTATTCCATTATCTGCAGAATTAATTGCAGTACTTAGTGCAGTGTTTAGTGCAGGGATGAGTGCAGAGCTGATGCTGAGCTGAATGCAAGATTAATTACAGAATTGTAGGATCGGATACCGAATTGAATGCAAGATTAGGTGTTAGACTTAGTGCGGAATTAGATGTAGATATAAATAGATGCGATGCAGCTTCCCAAACTTAGTGCCAGGTTGGATATAGTTTGAGTGTATAATTCGAAAAGTAAATAAATTTAAGACAGAAAATAGAAAAAGAGAAATAAAGCGGAATTCGAGTCAGGATTTGGTGCATCGATGGATGAATGAATACGGGGCAGAATACGCAGCTGGGTTCAATTTGGGTGTAGATATAAAAATGCATTATTGGATGCAGAATTTGGTTCAGGTTTAGATACATGTGGAAATGAAACTTATTATTCGACTATTATTCGACCGTCGATTATACGTGACTTTATATACGAATATTATATACGAATAGAACGATCGCGAAATTAAAACAAGATCGTTAGGTCGAACGAGACACAAGTTTCTCTAAACATTACTACTAAATTTTGATTTAGATCGATACTTTCAAACGTGACTCTTTACCCAAAAAAAAACGATCGAAGCTTCGAGAAGCGTTTTGCGAAAATGATATAAGATTGACGAGCCCGACGAGAGAACGAGTTCTCATTTGCTTGTTTACCTGTTTATGCCTTGTATTTCTTATATTAAATATACTTTTCTCTAAAATAAGGCATCTACCGATGTCGCTTAAATAAATTATCCCACATACATGATACAATGAATGCGGAGCAGGATGCTTAGCGGAATTAATTGGATCCCGTGGCGGTCGATCAAATAGGCTCTTCGAAAAAAGAGAGTTTTCGAATACTTGAGGCGAATCATCGACTCGTACCTTTCGGAGAGGTGCATAGTTTGTCGAACCATAGATGGTAGGATGGCCAGGAGAAGCGTGGAGGCGTGAGTACCTCGGGGCACGGTGTTCGGCCCGCTGTTTTGGAACTTTGCATACGACTCCACTCTCAAGGTTAACAGAGAAATAGATTGTCGTATCATCTGCTACGCCGATGATACTTTGATCATCGCTACCGCGGAGGATGCCCCGACAGCCGCTGTTTTGGCGGGTATTCGGGTGACGCGTATCTTGTCCCAAATAGAACGCTTAGGATTGCGTGTGTCTGAAGAAAATACGGAGGCGGTCTTGTTTCACGGTCGTACTAGGCCGGTCTGCCTGCCCTTCGTCTCTGTCGGCAATTGTAGTATTAAGCTGGCCAACTCTATAAAATACCTTGGCGTTTACATAGACAGCAGGTGGACCTTTCGCGACCACTTTGCGTATGTGGAAGCGAAGGTATCCAAGGTTACGCTAGTCCTGTGTAGGCTCGTGCCTAAACTGAAGGGACCCATGGAGGGCAAGAGACAATTGTACTCGTAGGTGATCCAATCGGTCCTGTCTTACTGGGCCTCCATATGGTGCGACGTTTTCGATGCATCGAAGGAGGCGCAGCGTTCTCTACGACGAGTGCAGAGAACCCTAGCGATCAGGGTCATTACTGCCTACTGCACGGTGTCGTGCGACGCGGCCTCGTTGCTTGCTGGGATACCTTCCCTACACATCATTGCGATTGTGTAGGAAAGGGGTGTACGAGAGGTCAACCGCCTTTAAGGTTCGCGGCGAGTGGAGCAAAGAAGCGATGGCGGAGATCAAAAAATCCGAGCACATTGCTCTCTGTCATCGGTGGGAGGACTATCTCCAGGATCGATCTCTTTTTGGCAAACGGACGATTGAAGCGATTCGCCCTAAGTTTTCGGAATGGATTACCAGAACGCATGGCAGCCGGAACTACTACATGTCCCAATTATTTACGGGACACGGCAGTTTCGGGCACTTTCTGTTCGGAATCAGAAAAAAAAAGAACGGATGAATCTTGCCCTCACTGCGGCAACGATTCGGATACTGTTGAACACACGTTGCAAACGTGCCCCGCTTAGGCCGAGGAGAGGACCCAGCTGATCGCCATAATTAGTCCAATCGAAGAGAGAGCACTCATTATAGAGTTCGTGGTCGGTGCGATCCTTGGATTCAAGCGGCTCCGGATCGCCTTCGCCAACTTTGCGAGGGAAGCGATCAAGAGCAAGGAAGATGAAGAGAGGAGAAGAAGACAGCGATCGCCGAGTCTTTAATCCACTTCCGGGTCATCCGGGTAGAGGTCAGACGGATGAGCTGTGATATATATTCTCATTCTCGCTTTTACACGTATGCACTCACATCCAAATACACTTACGCACACACATTCATTTCATCCATTCGTTTATTCATTCGTTCACTTATTCATCCAATCACTTATTCATTCTTTCATTGTATATATTCTCTTTTTCATGTAGTGATATGATTTGTAGATGGAGTTATTACCCATTTCTACTTAGACGTAGTTAATTTTATATTTCCTTAGGTATTCAGTCTGCGGTCCTGCGAGAATACTTTGGTTCTCGCTTTGGGTAGTGTCATCTTATCTAGGATGTGGTTGCTCAGTGATCAGAGATTTAACTTAGGAGGGGTACACTGGGGGGGACACTTATACACCACACACATCTACTCGTGGTTGGGACAAGGGGAATGTTTTTACACATTTGACATGCACGTACTCCGACACAACACATACAGGGATAGTTTTAGAGCGGTTGATTGACGGTTCGATCTATCGTCAATATTTATTTTGACTATGATTTTTACTTGCGACAAAAACTTCTTCGATAATTGTTTGTCGCTTTTTAGAGTCAAGAAAATAAATAATGAAGCGTTCGAGAATCGAAGAGATGCGAAGATCTATTTAAAAATAATTTATTTAGTGGATTTTTAATCTTCGATTCTCGGACTTTCCATGAAACATAATGCGATCTTGAACATTTATGTAACTTGAAAGTTATTTAGTATATACGTATTTGGAATTTATTTAATATATAATATTTGGGAATCTTGCCGTGGAACTAAATTGAAGATTAGAAATTTTTATTTAAATTATTCTAAATTTCATAAAAAGATGATAGTTATTAAAGAGAAAGAAATTTGAAAATAATTTTTAATTGAGAATATAGTATCGTTACTAAATTCGTATTTTTTATATAATCCTAGTTCTTTAATTCAAAAGGAAGGTATGAAGGATGAGGAGAACGTTAATCAGGGCATAACAACAGGATGCTCAGTCAACAAAAGGAATTATACTGGGTGTTGATTTGTACGGAGTGCAGCCAAGGGCACAACATTGGGTGCTCGTCGGCGATGGAAATTTAGGAACAGATGAGAATAGAGAGGATAGAATATGAGATATGTCTCTGGTTATTATTAAATCTCCTGTTGATGATCTTTACTGGAGGGATAGGAGGTTGAGGAATTTTTACTGACCTTGGCACAACGTAGGGTGCTCGTTTAGTTATGGAGATATACTGGGTGATGATAGAAAATTGTCGATCGGGGCACAACGTAGGGTGCTCGATAACAAGATGAATCTCCAGGATTAGGTAGAGAATGACGCTTAGGGCACCTCAGAGGATGCTCAGCGTCGGGGTAAACGAGGATTGGACGACGTCCGAGTGTCAACTGTAGTATTGTTTTACTCAAAATCTAACTTCTTTTAGTATTGATACTATTTGCAAGATTCAGGGTATTTGATAGTTATTTAATAATAGTTTTAGGTTAGTTAAAAGATTGACTAACCGACAACTGTCAGCTACATGCCAGTGCTTGACAGGGGTTTTTTTTATTAAATAAAGGATATAAGAATGTCACCGTGAGCATACAAGATGCTGAGTGACGATGGCATAAAAGATGAGGTAGTGGATTGAAATTGGCTGTCAGTCAATAGCAGATTTCTAATCTTCGCTAAGATACGGCGTACTCAGGATTAAGGAGAATTAAAATTACCGTATAGTAGCGGCAAATCTCTCTAGTTCTGCTGTACGTCTCTCTACCTTCACGCTTCTTGGAGAACCTCGGTCACAGCGAGTAAAGCGGTTGAATTCAATTCACTCGGAATTATGCACAGTTTTTTATTCAGATTTTACACCACTGAAATATTAACGCACGACTGACAGTTACGAAAAATGAGAAGTCCGTCGCTGCGGACGCACAAAGATTTTAACGCAACTAGAATGTAATCTTAAAAGATTAACACCGAGTAATGTATGCTCTTAATGAATAATGATTGATACTGCTTAAAGAACGAATATAGAATATATAATAATGGCGGAGCTCGAAATTAGCGGTTTATATACCTATGGGACAAAGGCATTCCAATCGGACTTTGGTGCCGTGTAGAACATGCATTGGTCATCGGTCATTTGAAAAGCTTTTTAGGGTAGTTCTGGTGGGAATAACTTTTTCCAAAAATGTTTGTTATAAAATTCTTCTTAATTGAATCACCGGGTAGCGACGGGAGCTTGCTTGCAAATTTCGTATGTTTTGATACACGCCGGAGTGATATAGATAAGGGCAGCGATCATGTAACTTTTCCCCTAGGGCGGAAAAGCGAAAAGTGAAAAGTTTCCCGTGAACTCATGATTATGTAACTCGACAAAACGTAGAAATAGGTTTGTTCTTTATATCTGCACTGAGTTCACATTACACTGCACTGAACTGAACTAGTGCAAGCGAGGACAAGCTAGTGTAAGCAAGTATAAAGAACGTTTCAGTGCCATTCAGTGCAGTGTAATCAACATGGCGCATCATATAATAAACGAATTATCAGACTCTTCAGATGAAGAAAATATAAATCTAATAAAATATAAATAAAATATAAAATATAAATAAAATATAAATAAAAATATAAAATAATTAAAAAATATATATACATATATGTATATAAAATAATATATTTTATATATTTATATTTATTACATTTATATATTTATATGTATATTTATATTTATATTATATTTAGATTTAGATTTAGATTTATATTATATTTATTTATATTTATACTTATATTTTTATATTAATATAATATAATATAATTAATATAATATAATTAATATAATATAATTAATATAATATTATATTTTATATAATATATATATATTTATATTATATTTATATTATATTTATTTATATTTATATATTTATATATGTATTTTATATATATATAAAATATAAATCTAATTGATGAGCCACCACCATTTTTATTTATTATAATATTTCCAGCTGCATCTCTTCGTATAGTTGCTGTTTCTTCTTTAATTTTCTCCATAGTACCTTTCAGTTGTTATTTTTCAGCTATTCTCTATGTAAATTTATGACAACTTTTAATTAACAATAAATATAATTTTGTTACATAACAGCATAAAAAAAACTTTTATACACAAAATTAGCTTTTATTAACTCAAAATTTTTTCGAATTTGATAAAAGTTAACCCTTTATCACCTGATTTTCTCAAATTAAAATTAGAAGTATATTTTCAGTATTTATAATTTAATTTTAAGAGAATTGTTTATTACTTTAATATTAAATAGGTTATTTTAATATTTAATAGGTTACTTTAATATTTATAATAGGTTGTAGTTACTTGTTATTACTATTTACAAAATTAAATCTGCCGCCATTACTCAACTTAATTGGTTCTTGCACTGCCTGTTCTTCCTCGAGACCCAGTGCAACGAGTACAGTGAACTGTTGCACTAAATTTCGTTGCACTGCAACGAAGAACGGGTCAGTGCTATGTTGCACTGCAATAAAGAACGCTTTGGTGTCACTAGTGTACACTAGTGCATAAAGTTCAGCTATAAAGAACAAACCTAAGGTAAAACTTTTTACGTGAACTTTTTCGCCATCAAATTTGCTGGCGGAAAAGTTAAAATCTAGTAACTTTAATATATATTGTTACTACTCTGTGCTGTGGGATACAAGAAACGTTATATTTCTAAAGGTATGGTGTTTATAAGGTTAGATATTCTACAAGTGACAGACATTTATGTTTCGCTGATATCTGTAATTTTGTAATCTATAGATTTAGTCTCCGCTTTTGGTAATTTCAGTTTTTACGCATTTAGCTATATAATCGCATAGTGATTCGTGAAAATGTTCACGTGAAATCATTGACTGAAAAGTGAAAAGTGAAAAATTTTGCTCGAAATTACATGATCGATGCCAAGGGTCGGCCGTTTTCAGCATCCCCTCTATCGGGTTACATGCATCGATTGATCTGAATACTCTTATATTTTATTCCTTGAATGTTTCATAATGCTAAGCTGGTATAAAATGTTAAGACATCTAATTCTCTTGTTTATGGAATCAAATAATATTTTATTGTTAGCTTAGTCGTTTAATGAGAATTTAGAGTTAATCAAATTTCATATTACAGGTTTCTATAGATATATAAAATTTATTAAAAAGCGACCTGACTGGCCAATACAAAAATTTTCTACACGACGTTTCGGCCCTTGGGTACGGGCCCTTATCAAGTGTTGCTATAAAAATTAATGAAAAATTGTATATTAACAATGAGAAACGAACCGTAATTTGGGATGTAATGTACAGGATACTTATAAGAACATTACCTTTCAAGCTGTCAAAGTAAAAGCCGTGATATGACTAAGATCGAAACAGAAGACATGTATGTAAAATTACCATGTCTCGCGTCCAAAAAACAAACATTACAAAGACACAGGAACAAACTTTACAAAAACAGACTTCAACAAAAAACAACAAGCAATCATACTCTGTGTATTAACGTGTCATATATCGGATTTAAATTATCTGTCTTTTTGAAAATTAATATTGTTGTTAAATTTTTTTATAAAAATCATCTCAGCAATCTCTCTTTTCTTTCTGTTTTTCACAGTGCAAAATTTTTTGTTCCTTCCAATTAAAATCATGTCTGTATGTGGACCGATGGTTACTAATTACGCTGTGATTACTGGGATGTTTTTTAATGTCTCTGCAATGTTCTGTTACGTCCAGACTCGGAAAAGGTAGTTGAACGGAAGGGCGTAACTTACCGTTTCTCGAAACAGGTGCTTTCCGGCACGCGCCTCGAGTCGAGCGAATTTTAACGGGCCCGAACAGGTAAACGACTGAGAAGGTCGCTATTACTCTGTTCGTAAGGCATTCGCTCGGTGGTCCCTTTTCGGTAAGAGAATCTAATCTTTTTTACGCGGGACGGGACCTTGTGCGATCTCAGGATGAGGAGATAAGAGCGGGATTAATTAAAATAAATAAAATTTCCTTTAAACATTATAATTTATTCTAAATTAATTAAATGAGGAAAAAAAAAGTTTTATTGACATAAAAAGGCTTAGGTTATAAAGTGTGATTAACATATAAAATAGATCGACGGAGTACCGAGACGTATGTAAATCAGTGATGCCAGAAAGGCCACGCTAGCAACACGCAACCGTGGTGGGGAGAATGACGCACACAAAGCGAAAACCGCGTACGTGTGAGCTCGGTGCTTCGGCTAGCTTCGAGTAGTAGAGGAGGACAGATAGATTGTTTGCTGTCTCCTTCCTACCAAGCCGGTAACGAAGACGACGGACGACGCTGCTCGCTTCTCGCTTCTTCATACGCGCGTGACAGCGTTAAATGTTTCTTTACAGCCTTTTTGTATTAAATATATATATATTCTCTTATGCAAATGTTTTTATATGTGCAGTACATTGTACAGTATACTGTTTTATATTTATTTTTAAGTATACTTAAATAGAAAAATATTATTTATTAATGTAATATAACGTTAATATTAATAGTAACAGAAGCTTTAAAAAATATATAATATATAATAATAATTATATATTTAACTTTACTGTTTTGTATACATATATATTTACGATACTATTACGACACACAACGCATACTGACTACATATACAGGGTGACCCATTTTAACTTAGGCAGCCAAATAACTCGAAAAATAAGCACACTACGAAAAAATGTTTAGAATCAAAATTTCGTCATTTCGAGGGGGACGTACAATGACGTTAAAATGAGCCCCCCACCCCTCCCCCTGGGCGGTGAGGGGGGGCAAGTTTGAAATCTTAAATAGGAACCCCTATTTTTTATTGCATATTCGGAATCTTTGGCTAAAAACACATACAATTTGTCTGAAACATTTTTCTCGATTCATGATAGATGGCGCTGTAATCGACGAAATTCAATTTCTTCGATTTCTCTTACTGAGAACCCATGCTTACGATTCTGCAATAAATTAACAATAAAAATACCACGTTTTCATTGTTAATACTCGAAATTAGTCTTAAAACAAACTTCTCATTATTTTTTATTGCTCATTAATTACTTCTCAAGAAACTGCTTTTAGCGTAACCCAGGAACAACGTCGTGGACGTAGCAGTTTTCTGTTCCCTTCGGGGTGCTTGATTAACGTGAGTCCCCTCGCCTCTCACAATTCGGGGTGCTTGAACGTGTGGTAACCCAGCCAGTGAAGGCAAGGTCGTGTGGTGATCCAGCCAGTGAAGGCAAGGTCGTGTGGTGATCCAGCCAGTGAAGGCAAGGTCGTGTGGTGACCCAACCAGTTAAGGCAAGGTCAAGTAGTGACCCAGCCAGTGAAGGCAAGGTCGTGTGGTGACCCAACCAGTTAAGGCAAGGTCAAGTAGTGACCCAGCCAGTGAAGGCAAGGTCGTGTGGTGACCCAACCAGTTAAGGCAAGATTGCATTGTTATCAGCTCTCTCCGCATGGAGGAGATGCTCAAAGTGTGCACCATTATTTTCTAAGGATAACAGTAATTGACAGCGAAAGTTACGTTGTACATTTTCTAGCATTAAAGGAGTTATAGCTTCACAAGCTCTTCTTATTCTTTCCATCATATTCAATCTTGTCGTTGGAGCTTTACTATACACTGCATCTTTAACGTATCCCCATAAAAAGAAATCAAGGGGGTTCAAATCCGGTGATCTCGGAGGCCACAGAACTGGTCCACCCCGCCCTATCCACCGATTTGGGAACCTTTGATTCAAAAACATCCGTACAATACGAGCATAATGAGCAGGAGCACCATCTTGTTGATACCATAATTTTAGTCTAACTGCAAGGGGAACATTCTCTAGGTATGCTGGCAAATCATTTTCGAGGAATTCTAAATACATTGGACTATTAATTGGACGTTCAAAAAAATGAGGTCCAATGACTTGGCCATTTCAAATGCCTACCCATACATATAAACTCCAACGATGTTGATTAAGCACCTCACGATACCAATGTGGATTTTCTGGTGACCAATAGTGGCAATTATGCCTATTGAGACTACCATTGCTGATGAATGTTGCTTCATCACTGAAACAAACATTACTAAAAAAATCTGGATTCTGATCTAACATCTCAAGAGCCTATCTACAAAATTGTACTCTGAGTACGTAGTCGGCCTCACTTAATTCCTGTACCAGAGTAATATGATACGGATGGTAATTGACTGATCGTAACAATCTATGTGCCGTAGTTTGAGGAATTCCCAGTTCTCGTTCTATTTGACGGGTACTAATATGGGGATTTTGATGAACCATAGCCAAAACTGCGAGCAATCTAGGGTCATTATTATTATGAAGTCTATTCCTTCGCCTTTCGCGATGAAGTGGATTATTACGAGATCTCCTTTCAATGTTTATAATTTGTTGATCAGTAGGATGGCGGCAATTTGGGAATCGCTCCGCATAAGTACGGGCAGTAAGTCTGTAATTTCTACCACATTCGCCAAAGGTTATAAGAATATCGACTACTTCTGTAGGCGTATAATTTGCCATTTTACCAAAATTTTATCAGAGTACAAATGTTAAAAAAATACATAAACACTTGTGACTTTGGCACTAAATGGACAAAATTTTGGAGGGATACTTACAATCAGTAAGAGAAATCGAAGAAATTGAATTTCGTCGATTACAGCGCCATCTATCATGAATCGAGAAAAATGTTTCAGACAAATTGTATGTGTTTTTAGCCAAAGATTCCGAATATGCAATAAAAAATAGGGGTTCCTATTTAAGATTTCAAACTTGCCCCCCCTCACCGCCCAGGGGGAGGGGTGGGGGGCTCATTTTAACGTCATTGTACGTCCCCCTCGAAATGACGAAATTTTGATTCTAAACATTTTTTCGTAGTGTGCTTATTTTTCGAGTTATTTGGCTGCCTAAGTTAAAATGGGTCACCCTGTATATTTATATATATATTTATTATATGTGTATATATATATATAATATCTATATTTATTATATGTTTATAATAAATTTTCTGTCATATATTATTTTTTATGCGGCATGCGTTAGCGGCATGCGCGGTTAACCGCACTTTTGAGTTATAAATTATAACATTGATGTTATGTTACTGTTGATTTGTCTTTACTGGAAAGATATTGTCGAAACTTTATTTAGACTCGAAAGTGTTAATAAAGCGCATCACGCACGTGTTTGATTGTACAATACAAAAAGTATGCAAAAAGTGTGGCAGTTTTCTTCTGGTAATCAGGTAATTATTTCATATTCATACACACATTATAAATAAATCATTTATAGTGCGTATGCTTTTAAATTGTGTATGCAAGATAATTTGTATAATATATGCATCTTTATTACGAATAACTTGGTTCATTAAAAAATAGAAAGAATTGTATGTAGGAAATATTTATAAAATATATTGTTTCTTTAT
The DNA here is from genome assembly GCA_963971435.1 of Lasius platythorax. Taxonomy (NCBI): domain Eukaryota; kingdom Metazoa; phylum Arthropoda; class Insecta; order Hymenoptera; family Formicidae; genus Lasius; species Lasius platythorax. The sequence continues at coordinate 10,208 of CAXASD010000016.1, read as the reverse complement.
TTTTTTCAACCAAGTTATATTTGTAAAAATGAATGTATTATATGAGTTATCTTGCATACGTACTGATTTAAGTGATGTATTTACAAATTTTTAAACAGTAAAAATATTTGTTTTAGACTGTAAAGTGTTAATAAAACGCGTCACGCACGTGTTTGATTGTACAAAAAGTATACAAGAAATGTGGCAGTTTTCTTTTGGTAATTAGGTAATTATTTCATACACACATTATAAATAAATCATTTATAGTGCGTATGCTTTTAAATCATTGTGTATGCAAGATAACTCGTATAATATATGCATCTTTATTACAAAGAACTTGGTTCATTAAAAAATATAAAGAATTGTATGTGGGAAATATTTATAAAATATATTGTTTTTTTAGTTTTTTCAATCAACCAATTGGATGTTATAAAATAAAGAAACAGTTAACAAATTCTTCATTAAAAATACATGTTTTAAATATCAAACTTATTTGTGATTAATATTTAATCATTTTATAATTGTATTTCAATCAGTTCAATATAAAAGTGTCTCGTAATGTCTCAGTAACTTCATGAACAATGTTTCATATTCTGCATTATTCGTGAACTGTGAAGAAATATTTAGATAATTCGCAAATAATTTGTCTTTATTACCTTTACTTTTAAAAATAGAATTATATAACTCACTTTTTTCGCTTTATAAACTAGATAAGCACCAACAATTATTCATCATTGGATTTAGAAGCATATATTGTCAATAATAAGTGTATTAATGACACATTGTTTTGTAATTATCCATTATTTTTACAATAACAGTAGCATTGAAGTTTGAAAGATTTGGATATCTATAATAAGCAAAGATGACCGTCATATTTTGATGGAATATGACGGGGGTGGTGGCGGGTTCTTTGCTATTTATTTAAAGATTTATTTAAAGATGTTTAACATATACTACAAAAAAGAATGATATAATCCCTAAAAACTTACCTTTTTAAAAAAGGTAAAAAAAAAGGCGCCAAGTACACGCGCCAGTTGTGAAGAACTGTTATTTGTATTTATAAAGTAGTGTTATTTTAACTGTAAAAAAACTACTGTCAAAAACTACCGTAGAAAATTCTTCTACAAATTATTTTAATATTGTATAAAATATTTATATTGATATTGTGTAAAATACCTACAAAAATAATGATATCAAAAAATTGCGCCAACTGCAACTAAAAACTTATAAAAATATTTTAATCAAAAAAGTTGTGCAAAATATGTAGTTCTAATTTCCTACAAAAATAATGATATTAAGAAATTGCGCTAAATGAATAAAAATTTATGCTATAAAATTTATTTCTTTTATTATTTTCAATGTCATTGAAAGGATTAAAACTAAAATGACAAACAAAAACTTGGCGTGCCCGGGTCGGGGCATTAAAATCTGACATGCAATGAACTGTATATGCATTAGCAAATATAAATAAAATTAGCTTCAATTATCTGTATATAATTAAAATAAACTAAGTAAAATTTATTAAAAATACACTCTGTCTTAACATAAAACGTAAAATATAAACAAATTATTTACAATTCTAAAATTTATTTTAAGAATATATTTACAAATCTAACAAATAAAATGTAAAGAAAGTGTAAAAATATAAGAGAAGAATAGTATAATTATATCGTATAATATGGTATATTTTTAAACACAAAATGTTATTTATTATTCCATAAATCAATTTTATAGATTAATTTTTAAACAATCTTATTAAAAATTTATATAATTTTAATGCCCCGACCCGGGCACGCCAAGTTTTTGTTCGTCATTTTAGTTTTAATCCTTTCAATGACATTGAAAATAATAAAAGAAATAAATTTTATAGCATAAATTTTTATTCATTTAGCGCAATTTCTTAATATCATTATTTTTGTAGGAAATTAGAACTACATATTTTGCACAACTTTTTTGATTAAAATATTTTTATAAGTTTTTAGTTGCAGTTGGCGCAATTTTTTGATATCATTATTTTTGTAGGTATTTTACACAATATCAATATAAATATTTTATACAATATTAAAATAATTTGTAGAAGAATTTTCTACGGTAGTTTTTGACAGTAGTTTTTTTACAGTTAAAATAACACTACTTTATAAATACAAATAACAGTTCTTCACAACTGGCGCGTGTACTTGGCGCCTTTTATTTTACCTTTTTTAAAAAGGTAAGTTTTTAGGGATTATAAAAAATACGTCATTTGTGACGCCTATTGGACAATTTGAGTTTCTTCGTATGCCGTTTGGGCTAACCAATGCTTCGCGTGTATTTCAAAGATTTGTCAATGAAGCTTTTGAAAAACTCATTTGGGAAAATAAAATTTTACTGTATCTTGATGATATTTTAGTTGCTGAGAATACCGACAAACACTTAGATATCTTTGTTGGAAATATAAACGAATAGCTCTCGCGAAAAAGACACTTTTGAAATGTGGCGGTAATTCGGCGCTAGTAGCGAAATAAATTTAAACCGGAAACACGCGGAGACGGAACCGAGCGACCGAACGTAGAAACGCGGATCGTGGACCTCGTTCCTTTTCCCTGGCGACCGTGAGGCCGAACACACGTGTGAGCGAGCGAGCGTTTATTCCGGAAAACCGTAGGTTGTATGGATCCATACTATAGCGACCAAAGAGTAACTGAGATAAGTAGTAGATATAAGATCACTCGTTTAATTGTAACTTTACCTTCTTTAATTGAGTAAACCTTTTTTGTACACTATACATATTTTACTTTCTAAATATATTTTTTTCTCACAAACATACATGTTGCACATGTTTCATTTCACATTTACCGAGTAAAATCCAACAATCTTAAAGGATGTATTCGAGATAGCAAGACGATATCGATTGCAATTTAGACTCGATAAATGCTTTTTCGTACAAACAGAAATTATCTACCTTGGATACTTAATTAACGAGTACGGTATTCCTCCGAGAACACAACATGTCGAGTCAGAAGTTAATTATCCCCTACCGCGAAACACAAAATACAAAGGACCTGACCTTACATTGTAAAGCAGGTGTTAGATACCGATCGTTATGTAATAACCGATGTCGAGGGATTTCAAATCACACAGTTGCCCTATAATAATATAGTTGCAGCCGATGCAGTGAAACTTTACATTCACGAGTAGTAAATAAGGCGAGTTAATTTTATGTCCATTTAACGTAAATTGTTCTGATCAGCGCTTGTATTAGTTTATTTTTATGAGTTCACAGTTCTTTTTGTAAGTACGACCGGGACGGTCGTAATGTCAGGCTGGCCGACTGTAGGCGATATGTTTATTTATCTTTATTTTATTTCAAATTTTATATTTACGCGCGGAATTAGCGAGTTATCGCGCGTACGTTTTGCCATGGCGTTGCTATGTAATGAGTCTTCAAAAAAAAAGGTGTCGTTGTCCTGTCGGCGCGCGAGACACGAAATGTGTGCAATTGAGAATAAAGACTTTTCTCTTATTTATAATCGGTGTAAATATTAATAAATTAATACGCCCACCTATAACAAAGTCGTTCCTACATTTTTTTGAATCATTATTAAAGGTAAGTTATGTTATAAATTAGTTTAATCTGTTTAATATATTGTATATGTATATATGTATTAGTTAAGTATATATTAACTTTTTAGCCGATTTTCTTGCACATAACCTTAAAAATTATCGTTTATTAATAATTAATATGCCTCATTTATTTCTTATTGTAAAATTTAAAATTCATATTTTTCTAGGGTAAGCATGGAACAAATTTAAAAAAAAAATTTAATACGTTCCCACGAATTTAAAGAAAATGATTTTATCGAAGTATTAAGTACATGCCAGGAAAGCAGAATTGTGTTACAAAAAAGCCAAAAAGAAAAACAACAATTAACTGAAATGAAAATGATAAAATTGCAAGCTACCAAAAAGGATCTCGAAAATAATTGTGTAGAATTGGTCACGGTTAATGGAAGACCATTTAGTATTTTGAACGATTCTGGATTTCAAAAAATTATAAATCCAATTAAATGCGCGATAGAAGACAAATATAAACAAAAGTTTTCTATTTCATCTGAATCGATACAAAAGAAAATTTCTGAAGAAGCTACTAAAATAAGGAAAAAAATATCTGAAGAAATACGGAATAATCTGATTTCGACTAAAGTTGATGCCGTTACTCGAGTAGATAGATCCTTTTTAGGAGTTAATATACAATACATCAAAAATGCAAAAATTATATTAAGAACTCTGGCACTAAAGGAACTAAAAGAAAAACACACAGGTAATTTATATATATATATATATTCTAATTTTATATTATTTTATATTCTTTTATTTTTTATAATTATTTAGATTTTCAACTTTTATATTCTTATATTTTTAATCTTGCAGGTAAATATTTAAGAACAATTATTAAAGATGTTTGTTTATCATTCAATATATCATTGGATCAAATATATACAATAACCACGGATAACGGTGCAAATATGTTAAAAGCAGTACGGATATTATCTTCGGAATATGGAGATTCTAATGTAGAAATTCTAAAAGAAGATGAAGAAAATGATGATTATAATTTCAATGCACATTTAGAATTAAATGAAAATGAAGAAGAGGGTAGCGAACCTGATAAAACAGATTGTGATTCAAACGTTCTCGAAGAAATAGAAACTGGCGATATAGAACTTAATTTTCAAAGCAACATTTTAACAGGTAACACATTTTTAAAATAATAATTATTATTTAAAATTTTAATTGTTCAAAGAAATGATCGTTAATGTTAATATCCAATATCAAAAATTGTAGGAATTAGATGTGCAGCTCACACATTACAACTGGCAATAGATGATGCGTTAAAAAAAACAAAAGCTGTTTCATGTTTAATATCAAAAGCCAGAAATTTGATAAAAAAGCTTAGAACACAAACGTTTATATATTTAATAAAAAAACAAAATTTAAAGAAACCTATAATTGACTGTCCAACCCGTTGGTGTTCTACTGTAAATATGCTTGAAAGTTTATTATTATTAAAAGACTATTGTGAAGAACTATCGATTACAAAATTTCAAAATTTTACGACATTAAAAGATGAAGAATGGATGAAAATTAAAGAAATATGTGCAACACTACAACCATCGAAAATTGGTACGAAGAAACTGCAAGCAGAGCAATTAACTTTCAGTGAATTTTTTGGCACTTGGTATGAGATAATAATAGCAACAAAAGAAATACATAATCCTTTTGCTGCACTCATTTTAGGACAAATCACATCTAGAGAACAAAATCTACTGAATAATGATGTATTATTATCTGCTGTTTACATGGATCCTAGATATAAAATTTTGCTAGAGAAAACACAGATAGAAAGAGCTAAAAATCATTTAAAACATGTTTGGCTCAAAATGCTATCGATACAAAATTGCGATGAAAATTTGAACTTAAATGATAGAAATTCTCTTTCGACCTCAAGCGGAACAGATTCCACATGTGACGAATTAGAAAACCTCCTCAAATTAAAAGAAAGACAACATAATACAAATTCATATTTGTTATCATCGAAAAAACAGGATTCATATCTTCAGTTACGACAACTTGAAGCTGAACTTGAAATATATGATATCGAACAAAAGAGAATTAGTAGAAAAACTAATATATTACAGTTTTGGGAAGAAAAGAGAAAGTATCAACCTGAATTATATATATAATTCTTCGCCCCGATATTTTTCTCGCCTATGATTCTTATGGGTGGGGGGGGGGGTTAGAGGGGTTTATCCGAATTAAAAATCTCAAAGTAATGAGAATTAATTCAATTAATTACTTGGTATCGTACCAAGAAAAATTTGTGCCTTGTGCACAGTTAATAATTTCAGTGAAAAATTAAATTTTTCACTGAAATCGACGCACCGCCATCCGCGTTTGGCTCTAATAGCCAGTTTGAAATTTATATGTATTTCATTTCGAGAGCCTTTATTTCTTAGTAGCTGAATTATATAAATTAGCAATTGTTGTCCTATCTGTACCTGCAACTCAAGTTAGTGTAGAACGACTGTTTTCTGGACTGAAATATATTTTATCATCATTAAGAACTAACATTAACGATAAAATTTTAGAAGACCAGTTGCTTGTTAGAACTAACAGAATATTCTTCTGTAAAGATGAAACGTATGTTATGTGTTATGTTTTATTTTCTCTTTTGTTATTATACATATATAAAAATCTTATTTCTTATATATTAACGACCGCAAACGTTTTGAAACCATGTACCTTTTAACTTTAATATAATTTTTTCAACATATAAAAATTAAACAGCGCTTATTAGTTAAAGTTAAAAATGCTAATGTGGCTGTTAACGTTAACATTTAACATATAGATAATATATTTAGCGGTTCTTATTTCTTATTTTATTATGTCTTATAATTTATAACAACTTTAATTTTGTGGTTTTAAATGTTTAAGGGAAATAAAAAAGAAAGCAAAGCGACTATTGGAAATAACTATTTCTAATGACTGTGACATAGATTCCATAAGAGTCAAGGAAATGGAAACAAGTGCAATACTAAGTACCAGTAAAAATTGAATATCTTTTGAAGAAAAAACTAGATATAAGTATAAAGTCTATATAAAATCTATATAATACAATAAAATAAATACACATATATATAGTCATATATATATTCATATTTATAATATAATATATAATGTAAAACTTGTTGAAAGTTAAAATTTAAAATATAAATTTTGTGCAATAATAATAAGAAATATTCATTTACTACATCTTACTTGTCCTTGACTATACGTGATACATACATACTTAAATACTAAAAAAAACCCTGAACCGTAACCGTAACTACAAAAAACTTTAATTAAAACGGTTCTGATTTTTTTCTATGCCCAAGAAACTGAAACTGAAACCGTAACCGTTATTAAATGTCCTTATTGGACCGTAACCATAACCGGACCGAAATTTCGTTTCCCTGCTGAAAAGTGACCACCGAACGAACGGGCCTGCCGACAGTGTAAAAGCGACCTTTCCGGTTGTTGACGAAGGATTATACACGACGTATATGTTACTTTATTTGCACGATTTTTTTGAAGTGCAAATAAATTCCATTACCCGCGGCCGTGAAGGTTGATCGTGGATCCAGAAAACTCTCGTTGTCTTTGATTTGCCAGATCTCGTATTCGCGCAGAAGCAATGCCAAAACAATTTTAGCGTGTAACTGGCCCAATTTCATTCCTGCAAATCAATAAAAGATTGATTTCAGTGACAAAACGATTGTAAAATCCTAACTGAAACGATGTGATTTTCTAATCTTATTAAATAGAAGATATCAAAACCAAAATTCAAGTAAAGTAATACTTTATTTAATTTTCTCTTTAAAAAATCTCAAATAAAAGAAATTTTGAAAGAAACGTGTTATTAATATAAAAAACGTCATTATTCTAAAATAATTATAATATTTAAGATTATTTTAGTTGTAAATATATTTCAATTAAACGTCGTAAATACAATTACTTAAAGATACGTGCAAACTTGTGAGAGCGACAAGACGAACTTGACTTAACTAACAAAATAGTATCGATAAATAAACAGAGTCACGGTAACCGTTATTATGTTACGTTACATGCAAAGTCGCGTCGATTTAATAAATGTTTAAATCACATTTACAATAATTTTTCTTAAACATAACACAAACACAACCAATCGATCATGTATGTTCTAATTTTTAGATTTTTTTATTCTAAATCATCTTTTCACCGTTTATATTTCAATTCAGTAAATGAGTCTATTATTACATAATTAATCGACTGTAGACTATGCTTTTATATATCAAAAATAATTAATCGTGAGAATGCTTGTTTTTATCAATCGATAACGACAGCAAATTATGATATCATCAAAAAGTAAGAATTTTATTTTAATATCATTATAATATCATAACTTTGATACTATTTTGATAACCCATTAATTTTTTCTTTTGTATTGTTAATGTTATTACTTTTTATATTATTAAAATATATTTTGAACTCCTTTGTATAATGTTTTTTATTTTAAGAGAGCATATATTTTTAAAACGCACATAATTAATACTATTACATATATTATCACCTATATTATATACTATCACCTACCTACGCACATCCTGGGACCAATTCCGAATGGTATATAAGCATCGGGGATATGATTACTTTCGGCGAATCTATCGGGGTTGTATATTTCCGGTTCATCCCAGAATCTAGAATCAACCCCGAGTCCATATAAGGAGATGTATATCGGCGTGCCTTTCTCAATGACGATATCGGTGTTAGGAATCTGGAATTTTATATTTTTGTTAATATTCAATTAAACTCATTAATTAGTGACGTGTTTAATTTTCGTGACAGTTTTTATAAGAAACAAAACTACTTTAATTATAAATAAATTTACGTTCAAGTTTTCAGTATATTCAATCTTTAAGTATATAAAAGTTTTTTAAAAGATTATCGTATATTGTTCAAAAATTTTTGTATTCTTCAGAGATTAGAAAAATAGATAGAGCGAAAAAGGAATATATATATAATAAATTGAAAATAACGGGCTAAATAAGAGCCAAGGCGCTGTTAGGGGTGCGCAAATAATTCTTTTTTCTTTTGGTTATTGTAAAAAAACCTTTTATTCAGAACGTATGTTTCGGTCCTCCTATCGGACCATTATCAGCGGTCAATAATTAACTGTCAATAAACAGAGAAATGATATGAAATAATATTACAAAAAATATATTATACAAAATAGTCTTTGACGATTAAAATCTAGTGGAGCGTGGATAATTAGTTTTTTTATCGGCGTTTGAGTTGCGGATTCTAATTTTGCCATGGAAATTGATTTACGTACATGAAATGTTCGTGCGTTCGTTTCTCCGTGGTCATCACGGAGAAACGAACGCACGAACGGAGAACGAACTTCCTTAAATTAAGAAAGTACATTCGCGTATAAAAAGATACCTTGCCGAAAGAATTACACAACAACTTAGTATATAAAATATCATGCAAACATTGTGATGCCTCGTACGTAGGCCAAACAGGCAGGTACTTAAAACTCGCATTACAGAGCATCGCAATCACATTAATAAAAGAACGTCACAGCACTCTGTCATCACGGATCACAGGCTAAATGGTCACGAGTTCGCATGGGATGAGGTGGAAATCCTGGATGAGGAAAATACATACAGAAAACGTTTGATGTCGGAGATGATATTTATAAAGAGGCAAAAAAACAGCCTCAATCTACAAACCGATACCGAAAGTATGCATCTGGCTTATCTCACGACAGTAGAAAGAATGTCAAAAATTTTAAACTATCGCGCGCCAGATTACGTCATTCGATCGATAAAACAATCACCTCGATATCCATATTGTTTATACACGCATGCACAATGTCACGCGACGACTAAATTTTGACATATGTTAACCGACAGTTGTGTATCGTCTCCCACGGCTCACGGTCCTGTCACCGCTCGACGAAGTAAGACACCTCTCCACCAATATATCGATTTAATCAACAATCAAATTAAGCCGCAAACGAGCAATTAATTCTTATATAAAGTTACAGTCAAAATGGCGACAACCCTTAAGAACCACGGTAATTTTCCCTTCACGACTGGAACCGGGAGAGGAATTATTTCGTTTAACAGATGGTGAGGTCCGTGATAACCACGGAGAAACGAACGCACGAACATTTCATGTACGTAAATCAATTTCCATGGCAAAATTAGAATCCGCAACTCAAACGCCGATAAAAAAACTAATTATCCACGCTCCACTAGATTTTAATCGTCAAAGACTATTTTGTATAATATATTTTTTGTAATATTATTTCATATCATTTCTCTGTTTATTGACAGTTAATTATTGACACCGCTGATGATGGTCCGATAGGAGGACCGAAACGTACGTTTTGAATAAAAGGTTTTTTTTACAATAATCAAAAGAAAAAAGAATTATTTGCGCACCCCTAACAGCGCCTTGGCTCTTATTTAGCCCGTTATTTTCAATTTATTTTATAACAGAGCCTATTATTTATATTGATATATATATAAATATATATACATACGTGGTCTGTCACAAAAGTAATAAGATTAAGTTTGTAGCGTACAATGTGGTAACACTAAAAAATCATAATTATGCAGAATGTGTAGTATAAACCTCCCTTTAAAAGCAGTATAAGTTGCGAA
>CAXASD010000015.1:0-27316 GCA_963971435.1 Lasius platythorax | reverse complement strand
GCACATTTACGTTATTCTGTCGAAAAACCGTGAAAAATGAGCAGAATTGAACCAAACTCGATCAAATGCATGAAAATAGCGTTGGAATGCATGTTAAACGAGAAAATGCACATTTACGTTATTCTGTCGAAAAACCGTGAAAAATGAGCAGAATTGAACCAAACTCGAGCAAATGCATGAAAATAGCGTTGGAATGCATGTTAAACGAGAAAATGCACATTTACGTTCGTTTGACGAAAATTCGTTAAAAATGGACAGAATTGAACCAAACTCGAGCAAATGCATGAAAATAGCGTCGGAATGCATGTTAAGCGAAAAAATGCACATTTACGTTCGTTTGACGAAAATTCGTTAAAAATGGACAGAATTGAACCAAACTCGAGCAAATGCATGAAAATAGCGTCGGAATGCATGTTAAGCGAAAAAATGCACATTTACGTTCGTTTGACGAAAATTCGTTAAAAATGGACAGAATTGAACCAAACTCGAGCAAATGCATGAAAATAGCGTCGGAATGCATGTTAAGCGAAAAAATGCACATTTACGTTGTTCCTGTCGAAAAACCGTGAAAAATGGACAGAAATTGAACCAAACTCGAGCAAATGAATGAAAATAGCGTCGGAATGCATGATAAGCAAAAAAATGCACATTTTCGTTATTCTGTCGAAAGACCGTTAAAAATGAGCAGAATTGATCCAAACTCGAGCAAATGCATGAAAATAGCTTCGGAATGCATGATAAGCAAAAAAATGCACATTTTAGTTATTCTGTCGAAAAAACCGTGAAAAATGAGCAGAATTGAACCAATCTCGAGCAAATACATGAAAATAGCGTCGGAATGCATGATAAGCGAAACAATGCACATTTACGTTCGTTTGAAGAAAATCCGTTAAAAATGGACAGAATTGAATTAAACTCGAGCAAATGCATGAAAATATCGTCAGAATGCATGTTAAGCGAAAAAATGCACATTTACGTTATTCTGTCGAAAAACCGTAAAAATGGACAGAATTGAACCAAACTCGAGCAAATGCATGAAAATAGCGTCGGAATGAATGTTAAACGAGACAATGCACATTTACGTTCGTTTGACGAAAATCCGTGAAAAATGTACAGAATTGATCCAAACTCGAGAAAATGCATGAAAATAGTGTAGTAATGCATGTAAAGCGAAAAAATGGACATTTACGTTCTTTTACCAAATTCCGTGAAAAATGGACAGAATTAAACCAAACTCGAGCAAATGCATGAAAATAGTGTAGTAATGCATGTAAAGCGAAAAATGGACATTTACGTTCGTTTGACGAAAATCCCTGAAAAATGGACAGAATTGAACCAAACTCGAGCAAATGCAAGAATATAACGTCGGAATTCATGTTAAGCGAAAAAATGCACATTTACGTTCGTTTGACGAAAATCCCTGAAAAATGGACAGAATTGAACCAAACTCGAGCAAATGCATGAAATAGGTGTAGTAATGCAAGTAAAGCGAAAAAATGCACATTTACGTTTTTTTGACAATTAGTGAAAAATGGACAGAATTGAACCAAATTCGAGCAAATGCATGAAAATAGCGTCGGAATGCATGTTAAGCGAAAAAATGCACATTTACGTTATTCTGTCGAAAAACCGTAAAAATGGACAGAATTGAACCAAACTCGAGCAAATGCATGAAAATAGCGTCGGAATGCATGTTAAACGAAAAAATGCACATTTACGTTCGTTTAACGAAAATCCCTGAAAAATGGACAGAATTGAACCAAACTCGAGCAAATGCATGAAAATAGTGTAGTAATGCATGTAAAGCGAAAAAATGCACATTTACGTTTTTTTGACAATTAGTGAAAAATGGACAGAATTGAACCAAATTCGAGCAAATGCATGAAAATAGCGTCGGAATGCATGTTAAGCGAAAAAATGCACATTTACGTTATTCTGTCGAAAAACCGTAAAAATGGACAGAATTGAACCAAACTCGAGCAAATGCATGAAAATAGTGTAGTAATGCATGTAAAGCGAAAAAATGCACATTTACGTTTTTTTGACAATTAGTGAAAAATGGACAGAATTGAACCAAATTCGAGCAAATGCATGAAAATAGCGTCGAAATGCATGTTAAACGAAAAAATGCACATTTACGTTCGTTTAACGAAAATCCCTGAAAAATGGACAGAATTGAACCAAACTCGAGCAAATGCATGAAAATAGTGTAGTAATGCATGTAAAGCGAAAAAATGCACATTTACGTTTTTTTGACAATTAGTGAAAAATGGACAGAATTGAACCAAATTCGAGCAAATGCATGAAAATAGCGTCGGAATGCATGTTAAGCGAAAAAATGCACATTTACGTTCGTTTGACAAAAATCCGTTAAAAATGGACAGAATTGAACCAAACTCGAGCAAATGCATGAAAATAGCGTCGGAATGCATGTTAAGCAATAAAATGCACATTTACGTTGTTCTGTCGAAAAATTGTGAAAAATGGACAAATATGAACCAAACTCGAGCAAATGCATGAAAATAGCGTCGGAATGCATGTTAAGCGAAAAAATGAACATTTACGTTCGTTTGACGAAAATCCGTTAAAAATGGACAGAATTGAACCAAACTCGAGCAAATGCATGAAAATATCGTCAGAATGCATGTTAAGCGAAAAAATGCACATTTACGTTATTCTGTCGAAAAACCGTAAAAATGGACAGAATAGAACCAAACTCGAGCAAACGCATGAAAATAGCGTCGGAATGCATGTTAGGCGAAAAAATGCACATTTACGTTATTCTGTCGAAAACCCGTGAAAAATGGACAGAATTGAACCAAACTCGAGCAAATGCATGAAAATATCGTCAGAATGCATGTTAAGCGAAAAAATGCACATTTACGTTATTCTGTCGAAAAACCGTGAAAAATTAGCAGAATTGAACCAAACTCGAGCAAATGCATGAAAATAGCGTCGGAATGTATGTTAAACGAGAAAATGCACATTTACGTTCGTTTGACGAAAATCCGTTAAAAATGGACAGAATTGAACCAAACTCGAGCAAATGCATGAAAATATCGTCAGAATGCATGTTAAGCGAAAAAATGCACATTTACGTTATTCTGTCGAAAAACCGTAAAAATGGACAGAATAGAACCAAACTCGAGCAAACGCATGAAAATAGCGTCGGAATGCATGTTAAGCGAAAAAATGCACATTTACGTTATTCTGTCGAAAACCCGTGAAAAATGGACAGAATTGAACCAAACTCGAGCAAATGCATGAAAATATCGTCAGAATGCATGTTAAGCGAAAAAATGCACATTTACGTTATTCTGTCGAAAAACCGTAAAAATGGACAGAATTGAACCAAACTCGAGCAAACGCATGAAAATAGCGTCGGAATGCATGATAAGCAAAAAAATGCACATTTACGTTATTCTGTCGAAAAACCGTAAAAATGGACAGAATAGAACCAAACTCGAGCAAACGCATGAAAATAGCGTCGGAATGCATGTTAGGCGAAAAAATGCACATTTACGTTATTCTGTCGAAAACCCGTGAAAAATGGAGAGAATTGAACCAAACTCGAGCAAATGCATGAAAATATCGTCAGAATGCATGTTAAGCGAAAAAATGCACATTTACGTTATTCTGTCGAAAAACCGTAAAAATGGACAGAATTGAACCAAACTCGAGCAAACGCATGAAAATAGCGTCGGAATGCATGATAAGCAAAAAAATGCACATTTACGTTATTCTGTCGAAAAACCGTTAAAAATGAGCAGAATAATCCAAACTCGAGCAAATGCATGAAAATAGCGTCGGAATGCATGATAAGCAAAAAAATGCACATTTACGTTATTCTTTCGAAAAACCGTTAAAAATGAGCAGAATTGATCCAAACTCGAGCAAATGCATGAAAATAGCGTCGGAATGCATGATAAGCGAAAAAATGCACATTTTCGTTATTCTGTCGAAAAACCGTGAAAAATGATCAGAATTGAACCAAACTCGAGCAAATGCATGAAAATAGCGTCGGAATGCATGATAAGCGAAAAAATGCACATTTACGTTATTCTGTCGAAAAACCGTGAAAAATGAGCAGAATTGAACCAAACTCGATCAAATGCATGAAAATAGCGATGGAATGCATGTTAAACGAGAAAATGCACATTTACGTTATTCTGTCGAAAAACCGTGAAAAATGATCAGAATTGAACCAAACTCGAGCAAATGCATGAAAATATCGTCGGAATGCATGATAAGCGAAAAAATGCACATTTACGTTATTCTGTCGAAAAACCGTGAAAAATGAGCAGAATTGAACCAAACTCGATCAAATGCATGAAAATAGCGTTGGAATGCATGTTAAACGAGAAAATGCACATTTACGTTATTCTGTCGAAAAACCGTGAAAAATGAGCAGAATTGAACCAAACTCGAGCAAATGCATGAAAATAGCGTTGGAATGCATGTTAAACGAGAAAATGCACATTTACGTTCGTTTGACGAAAATTCGTTAAAAATGGACAGAATTGAACCAAACTCGAGCAAATGCATGAAAATAGCGTCGGAATGCATGTTAAGCGAAAAAATGCACATTTACGTTCGTTTGACGAAAATTCGTTAAAAATGGACAGAATTGAACCAAACTCGAGCAAATGCATGAAAATAGCGTCGGAATGCATGTTAAGCGAAAAAATGCACATTTACGTTCGTTTGACGAAAATTCGTTAAAAATGGACAGAATTGAACCAAACTCGAGCAAATGCATGAAAATAGCGTCGGAATGCATGTTAAGCGAAAAAATGCACATTTACGTTGTTCTGTCGAAAAACCGTGAAAAATGGACAGAATTGAACCAAACTCGAGCAAATGAATGAAAATAGCGTCGGAATGCATGATAAGCAAAAAAATGCACATTTTCGTTATTCTGTCGAAAGACCGTTAAAAATGAGCAGAATTGATCCAAACTCGAGCAAATGCATGAAAATAGCTTCGGAATGCATGATAAGCAAAAAAATGCACATTTTAGTTATTCTGTCGAAAAACCGTGAAAAATGAGCAGAATTGAACCAATCTCGAGCAAATACATGAAAATAGCGTCGGAATGCATGATAAGCGAAACAATGCACATTTACGTTCGTTTGAAGAAAATCCGTTAAAAATGGACAGAATTGAATTAAACTCGAGCAAATGCATGAAAATATCGTCAGAATGCATGTTAAGCGAAAAAATGCACATTTACGTTATTCTGTCGAAAAACCGTAAAAATGGACAGAATTGAACCAAACTCGAGCAAATGCATGAAAATAGCGTCGGAATGAATGTTAAACGAGACAATGCACATTTACGTTCGTTTGACGAAAATCCGTGAAAAATGTACAGAATTGATCCAAACTCGAGAAAATGCATGAAAATAGTGTAGTAATGCATGTAAAGCGAAAAAGTGGACATTTACGTTCTTTTACCAAATTCCGTGAAAAATGGACAGAATTAAACCAAACTCGAGCAAATGCATGAAAATAGTGTAGTAATGCATGTAAAGCGAAAAATGGACATTTACGTTCGTTTGACGAAAATCCCTGAAAAATGGACAGAATTGAACCAAACTCGAGCAAATGCAAGAATATAACGTCGGAATTCATGTTAAGCGAAAAAATGCACATTTACGTTCGTTTGACGAAAATCCCTGAAAAATGGACAGAATTGAACCAAACTCGAGCAAATGCATGAAAATAGTGTAGTAATGCAAGTAAAGCGAAAAAATGCACATTTACGTTTTTTTGACAATTAGTGAAAAATGGACAGAATTGAACCAAATTCGAGCAAATGCATGAAAATAGCGTCGGAATGCATGTTAAGCGAAAAAATGCACATTTACGTTATTCTGTCGAAAAACCGTAAAAATGGACAGAATTGAACCAAACTCGAGCAAATGCATGAAAATAGCGTCGGAATGCATGTTAAACGAAAAAATGCACATTTACGTTCGTTTAACGAAAATCCCTGAAAAATGGACAGAATTGAACCAAACTCGAGCAAATGCATGAAAATAGTGTAGTAATGCATGTAAAGCGAAAAAATGCACATTTACGTTTTTTTGACAATTAGTGAAAAATGGACAGAATTGAACCAAATTCGAGCAAATGCATGAAAATAGCGTCGGAATGCATGTTAAGCGAAAAAATGCACATTTACGTTATTCTGTCGAAAAACCGTAAAAATGGACAGAATTGAACCAAACTCGAGCAAATGCATGAAAATAGTGTAGTAATGCAAGTAAAGCGAAAAAATGCACATTTACGTTTTTTTGACAATTAGTGAAAAATGGACAGAATTGAACCAAATTCGAGCAAATGCATGAAAATAGCGTCGGAATGCATGTTAAGCGAAAAAATGCACATTTACGTTATTCTGTCGAAAAACCGTAAAAATGGACAGAATTGAACCAAACTCGAGCAAATGCATGAAAATAGCGTCGGAATGCATGTTAAACGAAAAAATGCACATTTACGTTCGTTTAACGAAAATCCCTGAAAAATGGACAGAATTGAACCAAACTCGAGCAAATGCATGAAAATAGTGTAGTAATGCATGTAAAGCGAAAAAATGCACATTTACGTTTTTTTGACAATTAGTGAAAAATGGACAGAATTGAACCAAATTCGAGCAAATGCATGAAAATAGCGTCGGAATGCATGTTAAGCGAAAAAATGCACATTTACGTTATTCTGTCGAAAAACCGTAAAAATGGACAGAATTGAACCAAACTCGAGCAAATGCATGAAAATAGTGTAGTAATGCATGTAAAGCGAAAAAATGCACATTTACGTTTTTTTGACAATTAGTGAAAAATGGACAGAATTGAACCAAATTCGAGCAAATGCATGAAAATAGCGTCGAAATGCATGTTAAACGAAAAAATGCACATTTACGTTCGTTTAACGAAAATCCCTGAAAAATGGACAGAATTGAACCAAACTCGAGCAAATGCATGAAAATAGTGTAGTAATGCATGTAAAGCGAAAAAATGCACATTTACGTTTTTTTGACAATTAGTGAAAAATGGACAGAATTGAACCAAATTCGAGCAAATGCATGAAAATAGCGTCGGAATGCATGTTAAGCGAAAAAATGCACATTTACGTTCGTTTGACAAAAATCCGTTAAAAATGGACAGAATTGAACCAAACTCGAGCAAATGCATGAAAATAGCGTCGGAATGCATGTTAAGCAATAAAATGCACATTTACGTTGTTCTGTCGAAAAATTGTGAAAAATGGACAAATATGAACCAAACTCGAGCAAATGCATGAAAATAGCGTCGGAATGCATGTTAAGCGAAAAAATGAACATTTACGTTCGTTTGACGAAAATCCGTTAAAAATGGACAGAATTGAACCAAACTCGAGCAAATGCATGAAAATATCGTCAGAATGCATGTTAAGCGAAAAAATGCACATTTACGTTATTCTGTCGAAAAACCGTAAAAATGGACAGAATAGAACCAAACTCGAGCAAACGCATGAAAATATCGTCAAAATGCATGTTAAGCGAAAAAATGCACATTTACGTTATTCTGTCGAAAAACCGTAAAAATGGACAGAATTGAACCAAACTCGAGCAAATGCATGAAAATAGCGTCGGAATGCATGTTAAACGAGACAATGCACATTTACGTTCGTTTGACGAAAATCCGTGAAAAATGGACAGAATTGATCCAAACTCGAGAAAATGCATGAAAATAGTGTAGTAATGCATGTAAAGCGAAAAAATGGACATTTACGTTCTTTTACCAAATTCCGTGAAAAATGGACAGAATTAAACCAAACTCGAGCAAATGCATGAAAATAGTGTAGTAATGCATGTAAAGCGAAAAAATGCACATTTACGTTTTTTTGACAATTAGTGAAAAATGGACAGAATTGAACCAAATTCGAGCAAATGCATGAAAATAGCGTCGGAATGCATGTTAAGCGAAAAAATGCACATTTACGGTCGTTTGACAAAAATCCGTTAAAAATGGACAGAATTGAACCAAACTCGAGCAAATGCATGAAAATAGCGTCGGAATGCATGTTAAGCAATAAAATGCACATTTACGTTGTTCTGTCGAAAAACCGTGAAAAATGGACAGAATTGAACCAAACTCGAGCAAATACATGAAAATAGCGTCGGAATGCATGATAAGCGAAACAATGCACATTTACGTTCGTTTGACGAAAATCCGTTAAAAATGGACAGAATTGAACCAAACTCGAGCAAATGCATGAAAATATCGTCAGAATGCATGTTAAGCGAAAAAATGCACATTTACGTTATTCTGTCGAAAAAAAGTTAAAAATGAGCAGAATTGATCCAAACTCGAGCAAATGCATAAAAATAGCGTCGGAATGCATGATAAGCAAAAAATGCACATTTACGTTATTCTGTCGAAAAAAAGTTAAAAATGAGCAGAATTGATCCGAACTCGAGCAAATGCATGAAAATAGCGTCGGAATGCATGATAAGCAAAAAAATGCACATTTACGTTATTCTGTCGAAAAAAAGTTAAAAATGAGCAGAATTGATCCAAACTCGAGCAAATGCATGAAAATAGCGTCGGAATGCATGATAAGCGAAAAAATGCACATTTTCGTTATTCTGTCGAAAAACCGTGAAAAATGAGCAGAATTGAACCAAACTCGAGGAAATGCATGAAAATAGCGTCGGAATGCATGATAAGCGAAAAAATGCACATTTACGTTATTCTGTCGAAAAACCGTGAAAAATTAGCAGAATTGAACCAAACTCGAGCAAATGCATGAAAATAGCGTCGGAAAGCATGTTAGGCGATAAAATGCACATTTACGTTCGTTTGACGAAAATCCGTGAATAATGGACAGAATTGATCCAAACTCGAGCAAATGCATGAAAATAGCGTCGGAATGCATGTTAGGCTATAAAATGCACATTTTCGTTATTCTGTCGAAAAACCGTGAAAAATTAGCAGAATTGAACCAAACTCGAGCAAATGCATGAAAATAGCGTCGGAATGTATGTTAAACGAGAAAATGCACATTTACGTTCGTTTGACGAAAATCCGTGAAAAATGGACAGAATTGATCCAAACTCTAGCAAATGCATGAAAATAGCGTCGGAATGCATGTTAAGCGAGAAAATTCACATTTACGTTCGTTTGACGAAAAACCGTGAAAAATGAGAAGAATTGAACCAAACTCGAGCAAATGCATGAAAATAGCGTCGGAATGCATGATAAGCGAAAAAATGCACATTTACGTTATTCTGTCGAAAAACCGTGAAAAATTAGCAAAATTGAACCAAACTCGAGCAAATGCATGAAAATAGCGTCGGAATGTATGTTAAACGAGAAAATGCACATTTACGTTCGTTTGACGAAAATCCGTGAAAAATGGACAGAATTGATCCAAACTCGAGCAAATGCATGAAAATAGCGTCGGAATGCATGTTAGGCTATAAAATGCACATTTACGTTGTTCTGTCGAAAAACCGTGAAAAATGGACAGAATTGAACCAAACTCGAGCAAATGCATGAAAATAGCGTCGGAATGCATGATAAGCGAAAAAATGCACATTTACGTTATTCTGTCGAAAAAACCGTGAAAAATTAGCAGAATTGAACCAAACTCGAGCAAATGCATGAAAATAGCGTCGGAATGTATGTTAAACGAGAAAATGCACATTTACGTTCGTTTGACGAAAATCCGTTAAAAATGGACAGAATTGAACCAAACTCGAGCAACTGCATGAATATAGCGTCGGAATGCATGTTAAGCGAAAAAATGCACATTTACGTTATTCTGTCGAAAAACCGTAAAAATGGACAGAATTGAACCAAACTCGAGCAAACGCATGAAAATAGCGTCGGATGTCACGTCCCGCTACCACTTTTAAATTTCTCTTTTTTCCTTTTTCTATTTTTCTTAAGCATATATCTTCTAAGTCCTTTTAGCGCTATTTGAAAAGCGCGCCAGTGGCGGCCATGACACCTAACTCCGGCCGGTGCCGAGGCGTGGCGCTCCTCCAGTGCCGGGACCTTCCCACCACTCGAGGATCCCCACTCCCGCGCAACGCAGCGACCGAAGCGCCGAAATCGAAGGACCTCAGAACAGGCCTCGACTTAGTCAGTCTGAAGCGCGACACCGAACCGAGCAGTTCTACTCTGAACTCTCTCCTAAATCTAAACTCTAATTCAAACTCTAACTTTAAGTCTTATACTAAAACGAAACCTTAGTTCTTATATTAACTCTAACTCTAAATTCTAACTTTAAGTATAGTATACCAACGTCTTAAGTGAAATCTTGTGTAGTAATACTCTATAATAAATTGTGTGTGTTTGAAATCTAACTCTAATATTCAATCTACCTTCGAAATCTAATTCCGAAATCCAGTTAATTATTAATTGATTTTTCCGACGTGCACGAGCCGAGTTATATATCAACTATTTATTAAACAATTGCTATACCGGATCGTACGTGGTAGCTCTGAGAGGACGACCCGCTCGCTATCGCAGAAAATCCGATTCTTCAAATCCCGATCAACGTAGTAGCAACTCCGAGAGGACGACCCGCTCGTTGCTACATCCTAGAGCAGCCTCGACAGTGAGGACTACCGCACGTCGAACGTTGTGAAGGGAACTTCGTAGATCAGGATGCTAAACCTTTTCTAACTATGCCTAAGACGCGCCGTGCAGGGAGAAAGAATCAATTGAGACGCCTAGTCGCGCGCTACTACACCTCCGCGCCAAACGAATTCTCTCCGCTCATCGGAACAACATACTACAACGATAACGAATACGAGGAACTATTTAACCCGTCCGCGAATCGCGATCATAATAAGCCGATCACATTAATCGAGTGGCCATCGAAGCTCATACCGTTGACTATCGAATATCCATCCTTACCATCTCTGAAGATACCAGAGGACGACCCTCGACGTACCCGGTATCTCGAACGACGTGCCGAAATCCTCTACGAGTACTACGGCGGAGCTACCCCCGAGCACCAGAAAACCGACGAGAATATAACACATTTGGACTAAAGGTAAGTGGATAATTATATTCACTGTTGTTTATATCGAATGTTTGATTAAATAATCAAGCCCGAAAATAAATTATAACTATTACAAATCGAAATATTATTTGAGAGAATTTTCTGGAAACACGGTAAAACTCTGCCCGAGGCAGGGCCATAAAAGTGAAACACAGGACCTGAGTTTCCTGCCATAAAAGTGAAACTCGGGCCAACCAAAAAAAAAGGGTACTGGGCGATTTCTCTTTTCGCAGCCCTGGCTATCTTCCTTCGCTTGTGAATTTCCAAGCTGAACGAATACTATTTCAAATACGAGTTCAAATATTACTTCAAATATTATTAAAATATTATTCAAATATTATTAAATATTACTATCATCTAAATATTATTATTCAAATATTATTAAAACACTACTATTATTCAAACATTATTATTCAAATATTATTAAGATACTATCATTTAAATACTATTATTCAAATATTAATAAAATATTATTATCACTCTAATATTATTATTCCAATATTATTATCATTCTAATATTATTATTCCAATATTATTTATTTAAACGCTACTATTAATATTACCCTAATCAATCATCCATGTGTCCGCGATCTTTCCGGAATTATATCATCCCTCCCCGAGAGGAGGAAGAGGAGGAATTACTAGATCCAGCTGTTTTGTGCACAAAGACGACCGCGTTCATTCATATCGAAAATCGCGCCGCGTTGTGCGTAGTATGCTTTGGCAATCTCCCGTTCGTGGATAAGTTATCATGGTGTATTAGACTCAAACATACCCTCACTGTCGGTTACACTATCGACCAGATCGCGTGTTCCTCTTGCTATAGAACTATTACCCTCGTCGATAACATCCATAACTGCCTTACCTGCCAACGGGAATATTTGATCTATAACGCTAACATCGGTAGTTACCCAACGGATACCGACGGTAGAGTCACCATCACCATTAGAGACGACACATACCAATCGCCGGAAAGCATTCCAGAATTTTTATAATTGTTATATGCTTGTTCACGGAATTTAATTGATTCCCCTTCCCCCATTGTAGCGCATTAGTGTCTCCCCACGTGGAAAAATTTTATTTACCACTACCCTCCTTAACCATATCTGAGCGGCCTTCCGTCGCGGGCGATCCCCGGAACAGTGTTCCGAAAAGCGACCCTGTCCGGCACAGAGGTCCGTCCACTCGAAATAGCTCTCCCTCAATATTTCGAGCCGCGACCGCGCCGAGACGTAACAAATTTGGTGACAGCGGTGGGATCGAAACGATTCAGATATGGTGATCACGCGTAGCGGCGAATCCGCGGGAAAATCGGGAGATCCTGAGAAACCGCTAACGGAAGCAGAGATTGAGCAAATACAATCTAAACTAGTTGAAAGAGATGAAGTTTTAAAGGGCGAGTCTGCACTTTTAGAAGAACAGCGTAGAAACCTTGATAAAAGAGTACGCGAATTCGAAGCACGGCAAGCGGAATTCAATAAATACGGGGCCGTCCCCGACGAAGTATACGTCATTAAAGAAGAAATGCAGCGCGAGATGGACGAACTGCGCCGCGAAAATGCTCGGTTACGTAACGCGACCGACGAACCCCGGCGGTATTCGGAACGACCGTCAGAATCGCACACATCTCAGGGGGACACCCACTCCAATACTCCACAAGTCCCTAAGGTGTCTTTCCGGGAAGCCACTGAATCGGTGCCGCAGTTTGACGGATATAATATACCATTGACACAGTTTATTAGAGCTTGTCGTCGTGCTAAGGAAGTAGTACCTCCGTCCTCGGAGCGAAACCTAACTAAACTCCTTATAAACAAACTGCGGAGTCGTGCATATTTTGCCGTAGAAGATGAGCCTTGCGACCGCATCTCGCAACTAATCGATTTACTCACCGCAGCTTTTGGTTCTTGTAAAACGATCGATCAATATCGCGGAGAACTCAGTACAATTTACCTCAAACCTCACGAGCACATTTTGGACTATATAAGCCGTGTAAAGGACCTTCGGTCCGCCATCTTAGATGCAGAGCGCCGTGAAACGGGAGCACTAGCCGATTATAAACAAAGAGAAACGGACGAACTCACTACGAAATCATTCTGTGAGGGACTACCGCTAGAATACCGTCTACAGATGAGGAGCCACCTACATTCAACTCCGTTCGATGCATTCGCGTCAGCAAAAATAATATCGAAAAGATTAGAACTAGACAAACGTCGACACGGGACCAAGGAAAGAACGGAGCCCGACCGACGTAGCGACTATCCGAGGCGCCCAAATGCTTATGCTATCGCCCCTCGACCGACGTATGACAATTCTCCGCGAGAACGCGCATTGAGCATTGCCCCGCAGAGCGCTCCCGTAAGAGCACCCTCTCTTCGTGATCAGCCCGGGCCACCCGCGTTTAGAAATCGCGATACGCGAAATAACAACTTTGGTACTAATACCACTCAAGGGCGCCGTGAGGAGCTGCCCATTAAGTGGTGCCGTTACTGTAAAAATTCCGGGCACGAAATAGAAGAATGCCGAAAAAGAGAATATAATAACGCGCGTAAAACCGAACAGGGAAACGCGACAGGCCCCGCGGGAAGATCGAGTCCTCCGCGCCAAGGGGCTCCCCCACACGTGACTCGACCAGTGAACATCGTAGAAGCAACCGACCCCGAGAATACCGAATCGCAACACTAAACCCGCAACGGTATTCACACGCGCCCACCGTCGCGTTAATCGCAGACGGCCTCTCACAGGAAACTAGTTTCATGGTAGACACGGGCGCCGCTCCGAATCTAATTAAACTTCGAAATCTACATCCCGAGATGAATATCCGGAAGGATGATACGTTATACCTTAGCGGCATAACGGACGGAAAGATAAAAACTCTCGGGTCCATAAGAATCTCCTACATGGGTTACCCCCTCGACATGCACGTAGTGCAAGACAACTTCCCTATACCACAGGAGGGGATCTTAGGATCCGATTTTCTCCAAGACGCCAGCAAAATCGATTTCAAAGATCAGTCCGTTTTATGGCAAGGTATACGGGTTCCCTTTTCTCAGCGCGAAACGGTAGTAATTCCCGCCAGGTCGCGTTCTACTTTCTACGTCAGGGTAGGAAACCCCGACGTCCTAACAGGTTATATCCCGCGACTTAGCGTCTGCAAGGGTGTATACCTAGGCGAAGCCATGGTCACTAACCGCGATGGTAGGGCCTACCTTTACGCAATAAACGCGAGCGACACAGATCGCGAACTAATTGTACCAACGATTAACTTGCAGGAAGTCAATCAAATTTTTACCGAAGAATTAGAACAAACACAGATTGAATCCAATAAAATATGCGCGATCTCTTCTACGTCAGACGCGAACAGGGACGGACGAGTTCAAGTCATCCGGGAACTCCTCCGTCTAGAACATTTGAACAATGAAGAGTCGGAACACGTCGCTACCTTAATCGAAACTCATAGCGACCTTTTCCGATTACCGGATGACAAATTAGGGCACACCTACGCGTTGTCGCATAAAATATCAACGACCGACGATCAACCAATTCACACCAAACAATATCGGTTCCCGCCAATTCACAAGGAAGAGATCGATAAACAAGTAAAAGAATTACTAAACAATGATATTATCAAGCCATCAGAATCTCCGTACAACTCTCCCTTGTGGATTGTGCCCAAAAAGGCCGATTCAAAGGGCAATAAACGATGGCGGATGGTCATCGATTATCGGTCTCTGAACGAAAAGACAATAGGAGACGCGTACCCCTTACCTAACATCACAGAAATCCTAGACCAACTAGGAAGCGCGAAATATTTCAGTGTGTTCGACCTTGCGTCCGGTTTCCACCAAATACCGATGCACGAGTCCCACGCGCAGAAAACGGCTTTTTCAACGCCTCACGGCCATTATGAATTTAAACGCATGCCGTTCGGGCTTAAAAACGCCCCTGCCACGTTCCAGAGACTCATGGATCAGGTTTTATGTGGGCTTCAAGGTACCGAACTCTTCGTGTACTTAGACGACATTGTCTTATATGCAAGCTCACTGCAAGAACACAAAAATAAATTCGATAAACTAGCGGAAAGATTAAGAAAGGCTAATTTAAAGCTACAGCCAGATAAATGTGAGTTCTTAAGGAAAGAGGTCGGTTATCTGGGTCATATAATCAGCGACGAAGGGGTAAAACCCGACCCCGCTAAAATACGCGCGGTCAAAGAATTTCCCAAACCGCATCATGCAAAAAATATAAAACAATTCCTGGGCCTAGCTGGCTACTATCGTAGATTTATTCATAACTTTTCAAAAATTGCACAACCTCTCACTAATTTATTAAAAAAGGACGAGCCTTTTGTCTGGCAAACAAAGCAAGAAGAAGCCTTCGTGCAACTCCGCGACGCGTTGTGCACAGAACCCATCCTACAATACCCAGACTTTACGAAACCTTTTGTAGTCACTACGGACGCTTCAGGACATGCGATAGGCGGTATACTCAGCCAGGGAACTATTGGTAAAGATCTGCCAATAGCATATTCTTCGCGACTGTTAAACAACGCCGAGCGTAACTACTCCACGATCGAGAAAGAATTATTGGCCATATTCTATTGTGTAAATTACTTCCGACCTTACTTGTACGGCCGGAAATTCTACCTCGTCACGGACCACAAACCTCTGGTCTGGTTGCACTCAGTAAAGGATCCGACGTCGAGACTAGTCCGCTGGCGTTTGAAACTAGCGGAATACGAATACGAAGTAGTATATAAGGCAGGCAAAACCAATGTAAACGCGGATGCACTCTCGCGCAACCCTGCTCGATCCTCTCCCTCCCCTGTCCAACTAATCGAAACCAAACAAATTTTACCCCTCGGAGAAACCCGTGATACATCCAGCTCCAACGAATCCTTATTCCCTTCGAAAGGGAAGCGGACTGCGGAAACGCCACCGCAAACGGCCGACAATAGGATCGAAAGCGATACAGAACCACCACAAACACCGAGCGATAGAACTAGCGAAACCGAGGACGATGACAGCTCAGACTCAGACAACGAAAACTTATTTGATAACGTGAACGAACCATTCGTTATGAGAGACCCTAGGGGACCTCACGTGATAACGATTCCTGATAACTTCACGACCAGAAAAGATAATCTCGTTGTCTTCACAACACAGCAAGGTGCGCCGATCGACCAAGGAGCTCGTATGCTCCAAGAAACGAAATCCCTGCCCATGGTTAGAGGAGCAGCTTTAGCCAGAGCACGGGTAAATCGAGACGGAAATCGACGCATCATAACGCTGGTGGTAAAAGAGCGAGAATCGGGAACTATAGAAAGAGAAATATTAAAGGAAGCATTCTGTTCACTGTTAGACGTCGTTCGAGAATTTCAGCTGCAATCGATCTCGATAACCAGAGGTAATGTAGATAACACCCCTTGGGAATCAATATACTCACTAATGATTCGTATATTAGGAGAAACTAATATAAAAATTTTTATATGTAAAAACGAGATTTCTATTCCTCCGGAAAACGACAGAAACCAAATAATGACGGAGAACCATTGTTCCGCAATAGGAGGACATAAAGGTATAACCAAAACGTATAATCGAATTAAGAAGCGATATTACTGGCCCTGCATGAAAACGGATATTCAAACCTTTATACAACACTGCCGGGCTTGTCAACTTAAAAAGCTAGTCCGCGTAAAAACTAGACAACCAATGATATTAACAGACACACCCGACGCGGCTTTTGATAAAGTATCAATGGACATTATGGGCCCTCTGCCCACCACCCAAGGAAACAATACATATATCCTTACTATCCAAGACCTACTAACCAAATATTCACTAGCCGTCCCGCTCCAACAAGCAGGCGCGATTCAGGTGGCAGATGCGTTCGTCAGCGAACTTATATGTACATTCGGCGCACCCAAGGCGATACTCACTGATCAAGGGTCGCATTTCTTAAACAGCCTTATGCGTAGCGTAGCGAAGAAATTTAAAATTAAACATTGTAAAACTACCGCCTACAGGCCTCAATCGAACGGCTCTGTAAAACGTTCCCACCAAGTGTTGTGGGAATATTTGAAACAATATGTAGATAAAAATAACGAATGGGACAAATGTTTAAAACTAGCCTCGTTTTCTTACAACACTAGCGTCCACGAAGGTACACGACATACCCCTCATGAACTCGTTTTCGGCAAATTAGCAAGAGTACCGACAAGCGATCCGGATATTACGGACACGACGAACGAAAGCTATACCGAATATCTTACCACATTGTTTAATAAACTAAAAGACTCCCAAGCTATCGCACGTGAAAATTTAGGCAACGCGAAAAGAAGATCAAAAATATATTATGATCGTAAGCTAAATATTCGTAGATTTAAGATAGGTGATAACGTGTATCTCTTAAAGGAACCTAATAAAGGTAAACTATGTAATCAGTATATAGGACCATATAAAATTATAGAAGTATTAAGAAATCACAATGTTAAGCTAGCTATAAGTAGAAATAAGACAAAAATTGTACACGAGGACAAAATAAAGCCCTCACCACATCGAGCCCCCACCACGGAGAACCCCCACTCCGAAGATGAAGAATATAACCCCGATACCCGGACGGAGGACCGGACAGTGCCACGAAAACTACCATAAGATGAAGACCTCGACTTTCATCGCAACGCTGATCTCAGCCCTGACCGCAGCCACCCACGGCCTGATAGGCTACGACTGCGGAGGACGCGGGATGAACATCACCTCGCTTTCTTTATTAGACATCGGAGAATGCCGAGTGGATAATATTGAGGCCCATAAGGAAGAAACATTCGTGCAACTACTCCAACTAAGCGAGTTTGACCACACGCCTGGAATCCAATGCCGAATAGAAATAGATCGAACGATCTATTATTGCGGGATGCACTCCCACGTGTCAATCGTACACAACGGACGGAGT
The DNA here is from genome assembly GCA_963971435.1 of Lasius platythorax. Taxonomy (NCBI): domain Eukaryota; kingdom Metazoa; phylum Arthropoda; class Insecta; order Hymenoptera; family Formicidae; genus Lasius; species Lasius platythorax. Next base: position 9,308 of record CAXASD010000015.1, on the reverse strand, counting down.
GAATACATCCGCGAAGTATCAGCGGATACGTGTAAAAAATTGCACGCCACAGGAACCATTTTCCTAGGAGGCAGTGCCCTCATCAGTGGACTTAAAACAAACTCTACTGCCACACGTAGCATCACTTTCGCCGGTTCCGCTTCAACGGACGGACGCTGCTCCGGAACCCAGTTCAGCGACCCGTTCGGCACCTGGGACAACGTCGTTGTCCAGGGCACAGTGAAGATCACCACTAGGAGCCTGCAACTCCCAGTCAGGTATAGCACTAATGAAGTTATTCTGCCATCCGGCGCACGATGTCACGTAACGGATGGAGAATGCAACGACGCGGACGGCATGACGACCTATTGGTCCACCTTGCCAATAGACAGCTGCCAGTTCAACAGATATGATGTATTATATCAAGGACCAGCCTACCGGCTCACTTCAACATCTATGCAAAAAGAAACACCCACCATCTACACGGTGACTACAAAGGATACGACATTCGCTCTAGCGAAAACCAATGAGTTCAACCTCTGCGGATACAAAATCTTACGGACAGAACATCCCAAACTGTTCATCCTGGAAACTCAGCCAGGCCGTACGTTCAAAGTCCATTCAAAGGTATCAATCGACAACCTCGACATCTTTTCCTACGTAAACTCCAAATTTATTTACGTAGAGAAGCACTTAAAAACACAGCTAACACAACTTTATCGAGACATCATGGAGCAGAAGTGCGCCCTCGAGAGACAAATCCTGGAAAACGCACTCTCACTCGCCAGCATTGCTCCCGACGAGATGGCTCATAGGATAATGAAGACACCTGGATACACCGCCATCATGGCCGGCGAAGTAATCCACCTCATCAAATGCGTCCCGGTAGAATGCCGGATACGCCAGACCAGCGTCTGCTACAACGAACTTCCAGTCACACACCAGAATCGCTCTTTGTTTCTACTACCAAGGTCGAGAATACTCACCAAATCAGGTACAATCAAGGACTGCAACGAACTTCTTCCAACAATGTATAAGATACATAATACCTGGTATCGTATGCTACCGAGGCCAACGGAATCACTGGCGCCGCCAACAATTCAACCACTAACGCGGCCCGCATGGAACTACGTGAGCCCGGCATCACTCGCCACTAGCGGCATCTACAATAGCGAGGACATAGACCGACTGCGGGACCACATAATGTTCCCGGTAGAGAAGCCCTCTATGCTCAATACAATAGCAAGAGGCGCCATGGGACAAGCCATCCCTGAAGGAAGCCTCTCTCTAGCGAATCTCTTGGACGAAGCATCTCTGAATCGAATAGCAGAAAACGCAGGAGAACGCCTTTGGAAAGGTTTTATGAAATTCGGCTCAGCAAGCGCAGGAGTTCTTGGAATATTTGTCGTAATACGTCTTGTCAAACTAATAATTGACACACTCATCCACGGCTATGCACTTCACTCCGTATACGGATGGAGCCTACACCTTTTGGGAGCAATATGGACTTCGGTGACCAACGTCCTCCTACATCTGGGAAAATCAGCCGAGAGGAAATCCAGCAACGGAAGAGAGCTGTTACCATTAAACCCCCCTCCATCGACCGAAAATCAGCCCCCCGAAGCCCTTCCATCAGCGGAAAATAAACCCTCCGGGACCAACCCCGGGAACGAAATAAAAAAAGACTATAGCGAATTAAGAAAATTGTTAGAGGAGGTATAAAACGAATGTCTAGATGTAAATTAAATCATAAGAATACATGTATAACCATAATTTTAACTCATTTTCTTAGGAATATAGATAGCTCTGAAAATGCCGGAATAACTTCCGACATTTTCTTTCAAGGGGGGAGGTGTCACGTCCCGCTACCACTTTTAAATTTCTCTTTTTTCCTTTTTCTATTTTTCTTAAGCATATATCTTCTAAGTCCTTTTAGCGCTATTTGAAAAGCGCGCCAGTGGCGGCCATGACACCTAACTCCGGCCGGTGCCGAGGCGTGGCGCTCCTCCAGTGCCGGGACCTTCCCACCACTCGAGGATCCCCACTCCCGCGCAACGCAGCGACCGAAGCGCCGAAATCGAAGGACCTCAGAACAGGCCTCGACTTAGTCAGTCTGAAGCGCGACACCGAACCGAGCAGTTCTACTCTGAACTCTCTCCTAAATCTAAACTCTAATTCAAACTCTAACTTTAAGTCTTATACTAAAACGAAACCTTAGTTCTTATATTAACTCTAACTCTAAATTCTAACTTTAAGTATAGTATACCAACGTCTTAAGTGAAATCTTGTGTAGTAATACTCTATAATAAATTGTGTGTGTTTGAAATCTAACTCTAATATTCAATCTACCTTCGAAATCTAATTCCGAAATCCAGTTAATTATTAATTGATTTTTCCGACGTGCACGAGCCGAGTTATATATCAACTATTTATTAAACAATTGCTATACCGGATCGTACGTGGTAGCTCTGAGAGGACGACCCGCTCGCTATCGCAGAAAATCCGATTCTTCAAATCCCGATCAACGTAGTAGCAACTCCGAGAGGACGACCCGCTCGTTGCTACATCCTAGAGCAGCCTCGACAGTGAGGACTACCGCACGTCGAACGTTGTGAAGGGAACTTCGTAGATCAGGATGCTAAACCTTTTCTAACTATGCCTAAGACGCGCCGTGCAGGGAGAAAGAATCAATTGAGACGCCTAGTCGCGCGCTACTACACCTCCGCGCCAAACGAATTCTCTCCGCTCATCGGAACAACATACTACAACGATAACGAATACGAGGAACTATTTAACCCGTCCGCGAATCGCGATCATAATAAGCCGATCACATTAATCGAGTGGCCATCGAAGCTCATACCGTTGACTATCGAATATCCATCCTTACCATCTCTGAAGATACCAGAGGACGACCCTCGACGTACCCGGTATCTCGAACGACGTGCCGAAATCCTCTACGAGTACTACGGCGGAGCTACCCCCGAGCACCAGAAAACCGACGAGAATATAACACATTTGGACTAAAGGTAAGTGGATAATTATATTCACTGTTGTTTATATCGAATGTTTGATTAAATAATCAAGCCCGAAAATAAATTATAACTATTACAAATCGAAATATTATTTGAGAGAATTTTCTGGAAACACGGTAAAACTCTGCCCGAGGCAGGGCCATAAAAGTGAAACACAGGACCTGAGTTTCCTGCCATAAAAGTGAAACTCGGGCCAACCAAAAAAAAAGGGTACTGGGCGATTTCTCTTTTCGCAGCCCTGGCTATCTTCCTTCGCTTGTGAATTTCCAAGCTGAACGAATACTATTTCAAATACGAGTTCAAATATTACTTCAAATATTATTAAAATATTATTCAAATATTATTAAATATTACTATCATCTAAATATTATTATTCAAATATTATTAAAACACTACTATTATTCAAACATTATTATTCAAATATTATTAAGATACTATCATTTAAATACTATTATTCAAATATTAATAAAATATTATTATCACTCTAATATTATTATTCCAATATTATTATCATTCTAATATTATTATTCCAATATTATTTATTTAAACGCTACTATTAATATTACCCTAATCAATCATCCATGTGTCCGCGATCTTTCCGGAATTATATCATCCCTCCCCGAGAGGAGGAAGAGGAGGAATTACTAGATCCAGCTGTTTTGTGCACAAAGACGACCGCGTTCATTCATATCGAAAATCGCGCCGCGTTGTGCGTAGTATGCTTTGGCAATCTCCCGTTCGTGGATAAGTTATCATGGTGTATTAGACTCAAACATACCCTCACTGTCGGTTACACTATCGACCAGATCGCGTGTTCCTCTTGCTATAGAACTATTACCCTCGTCGATAACATCCATAACTGCCTTACCTGCCAACGGGAATATTTGATCTATAACGCTAACATCGGTAGTTACCCAACGGATACCGACGGTAGAGTCACCATCACCATTAGAGACGACACATACCAATTGCCGGAAAGCATTCCAGAATTTTTATAATTGTTATATGCTTGTTCACGGAATTTAATTGATTCCCCTTCCCCCATTGTAGCGCATTAGTGTCTCCCAACGTGGAAAAATTTTATTTACCACTACCCTCCTTAACCATATCTGAGCGGCCTTCCGTCGCGGGCGATCCCCGGAACAGTGTTCCGAAAAGCGACCATGTCCGGCACAGAGGTCCGTCCACTCGAAATAGCTCTCCCTCAATATTTCGAGCCGCGACCGCGCCGAGACGTAACACGGAATGCATGTTAAGCGAAAAAATGCACATTTACGTTATTCTGTCGAAAACCCGTGAAAAATGGACAGAATTGAACCAAACTCGAGCAAATGCATGAAAATAGCGTCGGAATGCATGATAAGCAAAAAAATGCACATTTACGTTATTCTGTCGAAAAAAAGTTAAAAATGAGCAGAATTGATCCAAACTCGAGCAAATGCATGAAAATAGCGTCGGAATGCATGATAAGCAAAAAATGCACATTTACGTTATTCTGTCGAAAAAAAGTTAAAAATGAGCAGAATTGATCCAAACTCGAGCAAATGCATGAAAATAGTGTAGTAATGCAAGTAAAGCGAAAAAATGCACATTTACGTTTTTTTGACAATTAGAGAAAAATGGACAGAATTGAACCAAATTCGAGCAAATGCATGAAAATAGCGTCGGAATGCATGTTAAGCGAAAAAATGCACATTTACGTTATTCTGTCGAAAAACCGTGAAAAATTAGCAGAATTGAACCAAACTCTAGCAAATGCATGAAAATAGCGTCGGAATGCATGTTAAGCGAGAAAATTCACATTTACGTTCGTTTGACAAAAAACCGTGAAAAATGAGCAGAATTGAACCAAACTCGAGCAAATGCATGAAAATAGCGTCGGAATGCATGATAAGCGAGAAAATGCACATTTACGTTATTCTGTCGAAAAACCGTGAAAAATTAGCAGAATTGAACCAAACTCTAGCAAATGCATGAAAATAGCGTCGGAATGCATGTTAAGCGAGAAAATTCACATTTACGTTCGTTTGACGAGAAACCGTGAAAAATGAGCAGAATTGAACCAAACTCGAGCAAATGCATGAAAATATCGTCAGAATGCATGTTAAGCGAAAAAATGCACATTTACGTTATTCTGTCGAAAAACCGTAAAAATGGACAGAATTGAACCAAACTCGAGCAAATGCATGAAAATAGCGTCGGGATGCATGATAAGCGAAAAAATGCACATTTACGTTATTCTGTCGAAAAACCGTGAAAAATTAGCAGAATTGAACCAAACTCTAGCAAATGCATGAAAATAGCGTCGGAATGCATGTTAAGCGAGAAAATTCACATTTACGTTCGTTTGACGAAAAACCGTGAAAAATGAGCAGAATTGAACCAAACTCTAGCAAATGCATGAAAATAGCGTCGGAATGCATGATAAGCGAAAAAATGCACATTTACGTTATTCTGTCGAAAAACCGTGAAAAATTAGCAGAATTGAACCAAACTCGAGCAAATGCATGAAAGTAGCGTCGGAATGTATGTTAAACGAGAAAATGCACATTTACGTTCGTTTGACGAAAATCCGTGAAAAATGGACAGAATTGATCCAAACTCGAGCAAATGCATGAAAATTGCGTCGGAATGCATGTTAGGCTATAAAATGCACATTTACGTTGTTCTGTCGAAAAACCGTGAAAAATGGACAGAATTGAACCAAACTCGAGCAAATGCATGAAAATAGCGTCGGAATGCATGATAAGCGAAAAAATGCACATTTACGTTATTCTGTCGAAAAACCGTGAAAAATTAGCAGAATTGAACCAAACTCGAGCAAATGCATGAAAATAGCGTCGGAATGTATGTTAAACGAGAAAATGCACATTTACGTTCGTTTGACGAAAATCCGTTAAACATGGACAGAATTGAACCAAACTCCAGCAAATGCATGAAAATAGCGTCGGAATGCATGTTAAGCGAAAAAATGCACATTTACGTTATTCTGTCGAAAAACCGTAAAAATGGACAGAATTGAACCAAACTCGAGCAAACGCATGAAAATAGCGTCGGAATGCATGTTAAGCGAAAAAATGCACATTTACGTTATTCTGTCGAAAACCCGTGAAAAATGGACAGAATTGAACCAAACTCGAGCAAATGCATGAAAATAGCGTCGGAATGCATGATAACAAAAAAATGCACATTTTCGTTATTCTGTCGGAAGACCGTTAAAAATGAGCAGAATTGATCCAAACTCGAGCAAATGCATGAAAATAGCGTCGGAATGCATGATAAGCGAAAAAATGCACATTTTCGTTATTCTGTCGAAAAACCGTGAAAATGGACAGAATTGAACCAAACTCGAGCAAATGCATGAAAATAGCGTCGGAATGCATGTTAAACGAGAAAATGCACATTTACGTTCGTTTGACGAAAATCCGTGAAAAAAGGACAGAATTGAACCAAATTCGAGCAAATGCATGAAAATAGCGTCGGAATGCATGTTAAGCGAAAAAATGCACATTTACGTTCGTTTGACAAAAATCCGTTAAAAATGGACAGAATAGAACCAAACTCGAGCAAATTCATGAAAATAGCGTCGGAATGCATGTTAGGCGAAAAAATGCACATTTACGTTCGTTTGACGAAAATCCGTTAAAAATGGACAGAATTGAACCAAACTCGAGCAAATGCATGAAAATAGCTTCGGAATGCATGTTAAGCGATAAAATGCACATTTACGTTCGTTTGACGAAAATCCGTGAAGAATGGGCAGAATTGAACCAAACTCGAGCAAATGCATGAAAATAGTGTAGTAATGCATGTAAAGCGAAAAAATGCACATTTACGTTTTTTTGACAATTAGTGAAAAATGGACAGAATTGAACCAAATTCGAGCAAATGCATGAAAATAGCGTCGGAATGCATGTTAAGCGAAAAAATGCACATTTACGTTCGTTTGACAAAAATCCGTTAAAAATGGACAGAATTGAACCAAACTCGAGCAAATGCATGAAAATAGCGTCGGAATGCATGTTAGGCGAAAAAATGCACATTTACGTTCGTTTGACGAAAATCCGTTAAAAATGGACAGAATTGAACCAAACTCGAGCAAATGCATGAAAATAGCTTCGGAATGCATGTTAAGCGATAAAATGCACATTTACGTTCGTTTGACGAAAATCCGTGAAGAATGGGCAGAATTGAACCAAACTCGAGCAAATGCATGAAAATAGTGTAGTAATGCATGTAAAGCGAAAAAATGGACATTTACGTTGTTTTGACAGAAATCCGTGAAAAATGTACAGAATTGAACCAAACTCGAGCAAACGCATGAAAATAGCGTCGAAATGCATGTTAAACGAAAAAATGCACATTTACGTTCGTTTGACGAAAATCCGTGAAAAATGGACAGAATTGAACCAAACTCGAGCAAATGCATGAAAATAGCGTCAGAATGCATGTTAAGCGAAAAAATGCACATTTACGTTATTCTGTCGAAAAACCGTAAAATGGAAAGAATTGAACCAAACTCGAGCAAATGCATGAAAATAGCGTCGGAATGCATGTTAAACTAAAAAATGCACATTTACGTTATTCTATCGAAAAACCGTGAAAAATGGACAGAATTGAACAAAACTCGAGCAAATGCATGAAAATAGCTTCAGAATGCATGTTAAACGAAAAAATGCACATTTACGTTCGTTTGACGAAAATCCGTAAAAAATGGACAGAATTGATCCAAATTCGAGCAAATGCATGAAAATATCGTCGGAATGCATGTTAAACAAAAAAATGCACATTATGTAATTCTGTCGAAAAACAGTGAAAAATGGACAGAATTGAACCAAACACGAGCAAATGCATGAAAATAGCGTCGGAATGCATATTAAACAAAAAAATTCACATTTACGTTATTCTGTCGAAAATCCGTGATAATTGGACAGAATTTAATACGTCCAGGTAAGAGAATTGTGTCATAATTCCCGGCACAATCGTACGCAGCTACTACGCTTGCGCAAGGAGAGAGAGAGAGCGAGAAACTCTTGACTCGCGGGGCCGAGCGGTAAACTACGCGTTTCAAGGGCGTTCGCTAAAGACCGCGCCTAACCGAACAGATAAAGATATTGTATATAGATTTTTAATATATTTTAAATTAATATGCTGATTAGTCGTATAGACTTTTACGACGAACTGTTAAATATATTCGCGCAATTAGAGAGAAAAAAAAAAGTATTTAAAGAAATAGATTTTAAACTCACCGTATAGTTTAAATAAATTTGAATAGCTTTATAGAATAAATTCAATTACTTATTTCGATACCATGATGCGTGCGGGATGGACTGAATAAAGGAGACGACAGGTTTCGAAAACAGTATTTTATTTTCTAAATTCCTATAATATGAGTTATGATTATATATTTGTATGCGAGTGTTAGGCTTTACGCCGAGACTGTGACCTCTTTTTCTATTAGAATTTCGATTAGCGTTAATGGAAATTTTTAATAGTCAATTTGAATAGAGTCAATTAATCGTCGTCTGTGTCTCGTTGTTTACAGGTGCTGACTGGAGCTGTGCCACGCTCTATATAAAAAGGGCGTTACGGAATAGACAGGATGAGTGTTACGCTCTATTAGAAAGCGCGATACAGGAGGAGGATACGATTCGCTTCTCTCAAAGCGCGCCGTGGTCAGGTGGTGGGGGTACCTGTCAGTAGCGGTCGTGAAGTTAGATAAGTATAATTTCAATAAATAAATTAATTGTTATAATGATTATATTGTTTATGGAGAATAGTTAAGCTTGTGGTTTGATTTTAGAAATACGTCGTCGGTTAAGAGTCGAAACTGTCGCTCAAGATAAGAAAAGGATCACCCTTTAAGATGATTTCAAGCACTACGGTTTATTCGCGTATGATTAAATTCGTTGATTTTCACTGTGATCGCTGAATATAATAATATCAGGAAATGTCGCGCAAAAGAAAGAAGGCAATAAATGATTAATTAATAATAATGTGATTAAGATTTAAATATTATTTTTATCACCGTTTTTATCTTACGTTGTATGATAATTAATTAGATTGATTGTAAATGTTAGTCGATCGATAGTAAGAATCAATAGTTATTTAATAGTTTATGAAAAAGAATTCTGTTGTTTATTAATATTCTGATACTCACTGTTGATGTGGATATTCCTTGTATAAGGTAGAGATCCGCCTTGCACTCCGTCCGTCGATGCGGGTAGGCGAGATAAAATAATCGTTCACTTCTGTAATGTATATAACTATGTTTATTGTTACGGCCGACAGTTCAAC